>JAKLMH010000027.1:0-227834 GCA_022813505.1 Tremellales sp. FJII-L8-SW-PAB2 | reverse complement strand
GTTGGCTCGTGGGCACGTAGAGGTTTATAAGCTACCGCCCTAACCCCCTAACCCCCTAACCCCCTAACCCCCTAACCCCCTAACCCTTTTCATTACTGATCAAAACGTTGATGACCGCACCGTCGAGAGCTAGGAACATCCAGGACATGGCTAAGATGCACGTCAGCCGGACGTTGGTCCTGGCATTGCCGTTCAGGGTCGGAATGAGCCTCATGGCGATGTAGCGTAGCTGATTGATGAAGGTGTGTCGATGAGGAGAGATTGCCCGATTCGTGGTGATGAGATCCCTTTTATAACGCTAACTCGGATCTTGCAGACCCCGCAAAGCCCCGCAGAGCACGCCACTGCGTGTATTCTCGGTAGTTAGGGTTTCTCTAGCAGGGTGAAGGGCCGAGTCGGCAGTGAGAAAGGCCGAGTCTTCCGGGTATCCATGTCAGAATCTTAACCGGTCCATGCCTTCGAGAAAACTCGGAACGGGCGCCGGAAGACTGAGTCTATTTCCAGGACGTCATCGCCTCGGGCCGAGAGGCTATTTTAAGAGAACTGCCGAGCGTTTGAACCGTGTCCGCGGAAAAACAATCTCGGCGCAGAACGCCCAGAATCATACGGATTTCCGACGGATGTGTCGGATTTCCGAGAACAGGCCCCTTAGAATCATCCGGATTTCCGAGGGATGTGTCGTCAACGTCGATGGTGGCGCTCCAGAGGATGCGTTTATAGACTGAAAGCCTACGCAACATACGCCACACACTTGCGCTCGTGGTAACAGGCAAAGCCGATTCGCGGTCGCGACACGATGTTAAACAATTCAAATAGTGAGTCTGATCTTGCTCACAGCGGACCACCGCTGATACTTGCAGATTCTTGCTTACAACTCGCCTCGACTGAGTTCCACCTTGAAATCTCAAGCGAAACGGGCGGCGTCCGAGCGCTTCGCCACGGGACCGACCGCTTCTCCACCAACTTTGCACTTGATCCAACCACGATACCCGATTTCAATGTTCCGGAATCATGCTGGCTTGGTGACGTGATCCTAGGCGTGCGCTCGGCCAGTGGTGTCCGGCGCATGAGCTCGAATGTGTCGCGTGACATCATCTCTGTCGGCTCGACAGGCTCGCGACATGCTGTCGTTACGTTCTCGGGGACGGCGAGCAATCCTTGCGGTTTTTCCGGCATCAAGGTTGTAGTCAGCTACGAATTGCAGGACAATCGGCTTGTCTGGACCGCCGCCATCACCAATACCTCATCGGAGGCCATCGAAGTTGAGGATCTCGGGTTCCCGCTGATGATGAACTCGTTCTGGTCCGATACTCAGAAGGGTATCTACGAAGACTGTGTGAGTCGCCATTCCTTTACCGGCCTCGGCGGATCCTACATATACTGGCAGAGGCCAAATGGGGTAGGGCCTTTCTTGGTCATGGTGCCAAACGACGGGACACATTTAGAATTCAAGAACAAGCTCCGGGACGGAGAAGGGCCTTACGGAGCCCTCGGTGCCAAATGGGAAGGTCTCGTTGAGTATTACGTGCATTCCCGCAACGTCTCCAAGGAGCGCCGTCACCAATCGGGCACATACCTTCCGGCTTCGTCGCATCATCTGGCTTCCGGTGAAAGCCGAGCCTACTCATTCTCTTTCGCCTGGGCGGATTCGTATTCACACATGCGAGACGTCCTTGTCGAATTGGGCTCGTTGGACGTGATTTCGATGCCAGGTATGGTTGTGCCCGTCAATACCAAAGTCGTACTGGCGCTCCGAAGCCGTGGGGGAATCGAAAAAATCGTTTGCGGCAGCGACGTGGACCACCATCGATCGCGGGTCAGACACGGCTACGATCTCTTTGAAGTCACGATCCGCCGTACAGGACGGCAAAACATCACCGTCACATTCAACGGAACGCGGACGTCCGTTCTGCAGTACTACGGCATCGAAGCGATCGAGAGTCTCATTGACAAACGCGCGGCCTTTCTGTCGAGCAATCAGCAAGCGAAGACGCCTCGAGGGTACGACGGAGCTTTTCTTCAATGGGACATGCTATCCAAAAGGCTCATTACTTGGGAGAACTGCCCAGACGCAGAAGGGTGCTGGAAAGAATGGATGGCTGGTGGATCCGACGACCTGGGTCTCGCGCCTGCTGCGTTCCTTTCCGAGAAGACTCTCCTCAATCCGAATCAAGAAGAGATCGAGTCTATTGACTATTATATTACCCACTTCTTGTTTGGCTATCTCCAAAACGCAACTAAGGACGGTCAGAGGACTTTCCAGGTATATCGTTGGTTCGACGGTCAAGACGGCTCGCCGTCAGATTTGGGCGTTTGGCGCTCGTACAACTATCCTCACATCGCCAACACGTATCTCAACATGTACCTCGCGTCCAAGGCCTTTCGGTGCTATCGCTTCCAGTATCTTCCCATCGACTATCTAACATTCTGTTACAAAACTCTCGTCGCCATGTTCACCAAAATCCCGATGCCGACGCCCATCGGAGATGCAGCGAAAACGTTGGGCCAGATGGGCGAGTCGACTTTTCCAGACGTCCTCGGCGCCCTTCGCGATGAAGGCATGACGACGCAGTGTAAGCTCCTCGAAGGCTACATTCGGGAAAAGTATCAACATTTCCGCTCAGAGACATATCCCTTCGCCTCGGAGCAAACCATCGACACTACCGGTTTCGAATCGACGTACACTCTGGGCAAGCTATTCGGCGACGACAATCTGGTACACAAGACGCAAAGCGCATCACTGGCTTGCCGAGGTGTGCAGCCCGCATGGTATCACTTCGGTTCCGACAATCGGCTTATGGGAGAGTCTTGGTGGAATCTTGGGTACGAGACACAGCTTGGCGCGTGGCAGCAGCAAGACTATCTCGTCACATTTCTGCCCGCTGCCTCCCTCAACGAGTGCGCCGAGCAGATTCGGTCGACTCACGGCGCGTATCTAGCCGGATGGGCGAATATCAACACGGGCCAGATCGATGCCGATCCACATAACGTAGGCGCGGCTGCGTGGCTGTTCCAGAGTGAAAAGGGAGAAAACGAGTGGTCTTGGATGGGTATCAGAGATGGGTGGTGGATGTGGTCCGGCGAAGCTGATCTGGGATTCTGGGGAGGATTGAGGACCGGGGCTGTCAATGTGGTGGATGATCCGATCGTCGGTCTTTACGCTTACAGTGGCGATCTCTCTGTGGATGACAGCGGTTCCATCGCAATCATTCCTCAAGACGGTGTGCGGAACCAGCTGAACATATTCATACTCGGCAAGATCTCACTCAAGTTGCGCTATCTCCGGTATTCAAAGGCCACTATCAACATCGAAACACGAGTAATTGTTCTGGACTTAGAGGACATCTCTCGGGGCGTATCGTCTGGCATCATTCTGCTGCGGAATCTGCCGACCGAAACCTTTGTCGTCAGTCTGCCATCAACCGAGTGGAGGCGAGAAGTAAAGGGCGGCCAGGACTTGGCACTGCCGTTGCCGCGACTACCCCAAGGTTCACAGCATCTGCATATATCCCCTCTAGCGTAGTGTACCAAGAAAATGACATACGATGGTATTTAGCGCTATCGCTGTTGCTTGATTTCGAGCTTTTATCCGGGAGCAGGCTGCTTTAATGGTTCTACCAGCTGTTCGCCTTGGGAACCTCGGGATCGTTCAGTGTATCGCTTGGATGGCTCTCAGTCGCATGCTCCAAGAGTTCGGGACATTTCGGGATGCGACACAGCAGTGGGTAAGAAGTGCATTCGATCGCTTTTGCAACACGGGCACGGCTTGCCGGGGCAGAGCGCCTAGCTGATGAGCCTCTCGGGTCATTGCTGTGACGCCCTCCGCATAAGGCAACCACCACTTTACTGGGAAATCATCTTCTTCGATGCTTCTCGCTGGTCTACTGAAAGAAAAGCGCACACACCACAGACATGACCTGGCCATAAAGACTTGTTCAACGAGCCAGATCTTCTCAAAGAATGATTGTTGAATGTGTTTTACACTGTAACCCGGCTCTCAGCGCTGATGCATCTCGCGTTGGGCGCTGTTAAGGACATAGAGTATCGCACTCGGTACTTCGTGACACTACAGCGTGACGGGCGCCGGGCGCCCTTTCCTTTTCCATTCTTCTAGACCGAGTAAAATGTGCACTCGGCAATGCGCGTTCTAGCCGGCACCAGGATCCAGCAAGGGTTATTGTCGTGATCGGGATTATCTGAAGGCATATTGGCGAATCGTCCGCCGTGCGTCTCGTCGCCGTTCAACCAACGAACAGTCCGATATTGGTTACCGTCTCGTTCCTTCTCATGGAAGGATGCTATACCTGCAAAACGGTTTTTGACTTCGGGGCGAACGCTGAAACCCTGGCCGATCAGCCAAAAAGTGTCTTGAGATTGCTGAACGATGAGACCATAGCCGGGTGACGGATGGCCGATGGTTCTCGATCGCTCAATGTGGAGCGTCCAATCGCCGATCTGTACTCGTTGCGCAGGGGAGGGATCGTCGGAACCTTTTTCAAATCGATCGAAATAGAAGCCAAACGTCGCTCTTCCCTCCTGTCTCGCCTTCAAAAGTATTAGATCGGCTCGGCTCAGGAGCTCGAAATGTGAAGCCATAGGGTTATCCGTATGCAAATGGGCATAGTCGAATCCGAATGGGGCACAGGCGAGACTCCCGTAGTTTCCAATGGCGGCCCAGGAGCGAAGCATTCCGTACTCGGTTGGCTGCTGCTCGGGAATGAACAATGGCTGGCCACGGTGGCTATAGATCTCGAAAATGTCCTCGAAGGCGTAGGTGTAGATGTCTGGGGCAATGAACGCGAGACTTGTTGCCAGTAGTTGGTAGATATCGATGACCGTCTCGATCGGCCCACCGCTGGGATACTGTCCAGGATAAAAGCCACCCGTGGGCGCGCCTGAGGATGCGATCCGGTCTGAGGGTGGAGGCCGCAACCATGCGTTGGTGTACAAAGGGATATCGTACTCGATTTTTCCAGCGCGCGCGACATAGTCGATGTATTTCGCGTAATAATAAGCCATGAAGATCTCGTCAGTCTGTCGGCTCTCCCCAAAAACCTCAGCCCAATTCCTCCCTTCGTTCTTGCGGCTTCGGGTGTTTGCTTTTAGTGCCGGGTGCAGACTGTCCCAGTGAGCGTCGAGAGTGTCCAGGAGTTCACGAGGGACTGCCGATTCGAATGCCGCCTGTGCATGGGGCGAGCGATCTCTTGAATCGTCCAAGATCCCGACCTCGTTCTCTACCTGAGCGATAATCACGGTCTGCCCGAGATCGATCTGTTTCACGTGCGCCATCAAAGCAGCGAACGCTCTCGAATCCGCCTCTTGACTTTCTGTTCCGAACAGGGAAAGTACCTCGGTCGGCTCTCCTTTGCCGATCAAGACTCTCGGAAACCGACCCGAATCCTTCTTGACCCAGGGGGGCGCGTAACTTGACATACCTATTCTCAGGCTCGGCCCCTCTGAGAGCAAACTCACCATTCTTGAACGCGCCGAACCACAATAGACCCAGCTTGATACCATGTCGATGAGCGTCATCTATTCCCCGATCGAGGAACTGAAAATCGAATCGCCCCTCTCTCGGCTCGATCTGTTCCCAAGTCACAGCGACGAGTGCGAAATTGGCGTGAGCCTGGACCAGTCTAGGCCAGACCTCTGCCATGTACTCTGGCGAGGAGAACGAGGAATTCTGTAGCTCGACAGCTCGCAGAAGGATCGGCTCTCCGTGAGCCGTGAATTGAAACCTGCCATTGGGCAGCTTTTCGAGCGCAGGCATGGCGCTGGACACTATGTGCAGAAAATACCGCTAATTCTCGATTTGAGCGCGCAGCAAATATATCCTGCTCGGCGGATCTCGGCGATACAAGGCTATCTTCCGTTTAACCGGTGGGGTCTATACCTGATCACATGACCAATGTGCACGCCCAGATATCCGCCCAAGCGATAGCGAGTCAGGCTGTCTGTCTACCAATGACAGCTAGTGACGTCGGATGTGGGCGAGACCGACGAAAGAGCCCGAACGAGCTGCGCGTCGCGCTTGCCAAGCGAGAAGCCGTTTTGCCGCTAACAGAGTGCATGATCTATTCAGAGCGTGAGGAACAGAGCATAAGGTACAAATCACCATTTGTCACGGCGGGCGGATTTAGGATACCTGCGCCTGCCCTGTATGATACGAATTCGAGATTTCGAGCGACTCCCGTCAATCTTGCTAAACACCACAACGGACAATTGGGGCGGCGTCCGGGGGGCAGCGAGTGATTGAGGCTGCAACTCTTCCGGCGTCCCAGAGAGGCTCTCGGATTGAGGACAGAATCCTCGTGTCGGGCTGTAAACCTGTTTGTCGATACAGTATACAGATCCGACATAAGATCGTCGACCCTCGGGGTTTAGAGACGGAGGCTCGTGATGTGTGTCGGCGATGAGGTGTACCGGTGCTATGGGTGACCGATTTTCGCTTGAGTGTACAGGTCTGAAGAAGCTCACGCTTTCTCAGATGAGGTCGATGAGCAAAGCGACGCGATGCATGCCGGCGCGCGATGTTTTGATGATGGGAGTGGCTGACCTGTGGCACATCGACCGTCACCTCACTCGTGCGGTAAATAGTAGTCGTCTGATGGTGCCCGCCACCAAGATGATTGTCGGCGCGGACTGCTGTGGTGAGATAAGCACCAGATATGTGACAGCTATTGGAGACTCACAATTGAGGAGGAAGGGGAGAAGCTGCCTTGTATAGCCAAACTCCGTATCGCAGTCCTACTTGGACCGGCCAATTCACAGGACGGCGACATACGCTAGTACCGGCCGTAGGCGCTCATCGCATTTGCCTTCATGTTTCGAACCTTTTCCTCAGCTTTTCTCTGCTTCGTCTCTCCCCGATTCCGCTCTGGCTTGACTACGACTCCGTCTCTGTACTGACGGCTCCTCGGCCACCAGCGACTCTCGTTGGGATATTCCGGTGGCGATGACACCATTTGCCTGCGGATGGCGTCCTTACCGCTCGGCTTTAGGTGGCGAAGAACGTTGCTTCGCCCGCGAGACTGCTTGAGCATCATGAGTCCGCTAAGCGTGTGAGCGGTTGATCGATTGCTGAATGACGTTGGGCAGGGTTTTCGTGGACCATCGCAGGCACTGTCGGTATGCCTACGGAGCGGAGGGGTGTTGTCGGGATCGATGCGACCATCTGATCCGTTGGCCACGTCGGTGCCGATTCAGCAGGGACCGTCCTAGCCCCAGTCATTGCCTCGCTTTAAGGAGTGAAAGGGAAGACGTTTGAGGTGCTCGCGGATTCGGACAAGATTTACTAAGATGATCCAAGGTCAACATCAAGATGAGCGACACTGACACACAAGCTTGAACTGACAAGACTGGAATGAGACGATGTAAGTACCTGGTGAGTCCATGGTACCTCCTCGAACGCCCAGGTGACACTGAATTAGGGCATTGACAGCGCTGACAGCGCTGATATTAGGTTACGAGCCGACCTATCGCCGTGTCTCACCTGATTTGGCGTCTAATTTGTTAAATTTCGCTGGTCCGTCCACTGCTTACGCCTGTTCTTCATCCAGCACAGCCTTTTGAAGCCAGCACCCTATAAAGCTAGCTAGGCCTAGACGGAAACGTCGTCTGCAGCGTTCTCTCAGCGCTCTGATGATGCAGAGGGATGAGAAGAACAACAGCAGGAATAGGACAAGCTACTGAAAGGGTAGTCGGGCGAGAACTAGGGGATAATAGCGTTTCATGTTGATTCCGTCAGGCCTCATCTCTGGTTGTCTCTTCATCGCTTCTACAGTGGTGGAGGACAACTACCATGGGGGTCATCTTTGACATGGATTGTATAGCATCGCCATACAATCTCGGTTCCCTGATTTTCTTACACGTCATCACACGCAGACGACCGCGGTCTGCTGGACGCCAAAAGCTCGGTCCGGCCCAGCTCGACCCCAATTCTGTTGGGCCCGGTGTAGTCAGCTGATTTGACTCCGCGAGCATGCTCGGTGTTCACATCGACCATTTGACGGCCTGCCTGCGCAATTGAATGCGGATCCTTCAAACAACGACATTAGGGACGCTTAAACTTGACCGCAAACATGGCCTCTTGATTCGCAATCTGACATCGGCTAGGTCGATGGTGCTAGTCCATACGACGATGGAATCACCTTCTAGAACTACACTGGCCCATCGTAGTGCGGCCGACTGTAAGGTGCCTAGCCAGAATCACGCCTCTAGATGAGATTGACGGCGCAGACAGCACTGTAAGCCACGTCAGTTCGAATACTCAGAGGCACATTTCGATCGGTAGTCTTTGATCGGTAATCTTTGAGATGGGAGTTTGCATCTGTGATCAGAACAAAGACTCCGGAATATGTAGAGTACTACAGTCGGGTGCAGAAAGTAACTCAACGGATTAGCGTGTTTTTCTTTTTCCCTGATCACGTCATGTCCGACGCGTCCTTGTCCTTGTAGATCCATGTACAGCATCTCTTGCATACACCTTGACTGCTACAAGACCGCACACACCTCCAGCATGACAGGACTTCCCTACTCTCCGTCAAAACGGGCAACTATAGCAGAAGCAGCCCGAACAAGTCCAATGAGGGCAGTCGCTGCCAGGTTTGGGTGCTCAGTTGCGACTGTTCACAATGCTATCCGTCGCCAGCAGCAACACGACACCAGCCGGACTCAGAAGCGATCTGGAAGGCCCCCACTGGCAGACGCTCGAAGTCTTCTTCGGATATGCCGTACAATACTGGCTCACAGGTGGCTCTCACCTCGTCGACTCATCCCTGTCCTGGCCGACGCTGGTCTTCCCATGTCCTTCGCCACTCTACGGCGCATTATGCGCGACCACAAACTTCACAGACGCATCGCTCGGATCAAGCCCCTC
This sequence comes from Tremellales sp. FJII-L8-SW-PAB2, assembly GCA_022813505.1. Taxonomy (NCBI): domain Eukaryota; kingdom Fungi; phylum Basidiomycota; class Tremellomycetes; order Tremellales; species Tremellales sp. FJII-L8-SW-PAB2. The sequence goes on along the minus strand of JAKLMH010000027.1, from coordinate 218,956 downwards.
TTAGACCATCGGGCACGAGCTCGCCGACTCGTCTATGCTAGGCAAGCCGAGAACAACGACCTGGACGTCATCAGGAGAACTATCTGGGTTGATGAGATTGGAGTGAGACTGAACGGGGTCACAAGGACATGGATGACGCGCAGGGATGGAGAGGCGCTCATGAAAGCTTGCATGCTTCCCAAACTGCAATCGGCTCGAGATAGCATGATGCTCTGGGGAGGGATCTGGCATGGGGGACGCTCAGAACTGGCTCGCTTTGATCAAAGCGTCAGCGAGGGAAGAAGGGGAGGTGTCACTGCTTTGATCTACCGTGACCAGATCTTCAAAGTGGTCTTGAAGCGGGCATGGCAGCGGGTCTCTGCTATTTGGAGGGGATAGGGAACTCCCAGGATAGTTGAGGATGGCGCCAGCATTCATACCTCGGCAAGCAATCGATCAGAAGGGACACGACTACGATTGGGATACGCCATACATCCCCCCTCTTCCCCCGACCTCAATCCTATCGAGAATATCTGGGCATTGTTGAAGCGGAAGCTTGATGAAATCTCTCCTCGTCCAACCACACTTGATGGACTCTTTCAGGAGGCCCAGAGGATTTGGCGAGAGATACCACAGGAAGTCATCGATAGGACCATAGACAGCATGCCCACTCGTCTACTGGCTGTCAGGCGGGCTCTGGGCTTTGTGACCAAGTACTAAACGTGAGTACCCGCTGTGCTGTCAGGACCTTGTTGACGCCTTTGGCTAGCCTGATCTGCAAGGAGAAGATGATAGCAAAGAGCATGCATGACCTACAGCTACTTTGGCAACCAGCACCCGCTCAAGCGCCATCACGATCAGCGTTCAGTTACTTTCTGCACCCGACTGTAACTACAGACAAATCCCCGAGAACCTAAATCCCCGCCAAACCACTGGCAAAACAGTCCCCGCCCATTTGCCCTTCCAGCAAGGATGTTCTCAGTGTACAGCGCTTCTTTGCCATCCCAATCTCCTACTGATGTGCTGCATGGGCAGCTTCATGGATGCGAATGTGGAAAAGACCTCGGTAGAGCTCCCAGGACCGCTTCATTTCCCCGCTAGACATTTCCCCCGCATATCAGTCACAACCTCCCCCCCCCCCAAAACCCGCTCTCGTGGCTCGGGTGAGATTGAGACGAAAGCCAAGTTCGGAGGAAATTCGAGGTGATGAACATAGGTGCGCTGGCAGCACTCACCGAGTAGCCGATTTGCTGGTGTTAGGGTCGTGTTTTGAGCGTGCGCCGTTCAGCCGATTGCGATGCCGCAAATAGGAGCACTCGTTTGTACCGGCAATCTGCTCCACATCGTAGCCAAGTACGAGTAAAGTGGAGTACGCGAAATTGCTTGCCCAGGAGCTACCTGCCGTGTAGCTCTTATCTCCCTGGGAACTTTCTCTTAGGGTCAAAGCGGATATCAGCCAGGGTGCCGGAGAGACCGTGTCTACATGTAGAGTCTTCACCAGAAGAAGCCTCTTGACCGGAAGCCGCTCAAGAGGTGGTGTCCACTTCTAGTATGAGGAGACGTAAGAGCCTACGACGTCGCGCGCAAGCAGAGTGGTGGCCTCTCATCTTTCCTCTTGCCGTTCCCCCTTGCCAATACTCGCCGCGCTGGCCAGACAAAGCATGTCTTGATTTTCAAAAGTCCACTCCCCCTATGCACAACGCTGCCATGTGTCCAGCACGCGGACTTGATAAAGCACAACGCGCGTTCCGCATGCATTTTCGCCCATAGTCCGCTTTCCCCCAAGATTTCCCCATAATCCCGCTGTTTTTGCGATATCCCCGGGACGCGCGCCGGGATCTTTACCGGAATCGGAATTTCCCATAATCCCGCTGTGTGTGCGATATTCGCGAACGGCCCAAAAACACGCGCAATTCAATCAACCCACCTCTAACCCTGCTTGAAAGCTAACTTTCACTTTATGCAGCGTTGATCGAGGGATCTGTGAGAATTTGGTACACGGATAGGGACATAGGGTGGCAAAGGAAAAGGGCAAGGGAAGGCAAGGGGGAAAATAGGGCACGATCTGTTGAAGTATATGGAGAGTTCTAGACCTGTTTCAATATCCGCTTCCAGAGTGGCTGCCGGTGAGAACTGGTCGCCGGACCACCATCAATCGACTCTTGTTCGCGTACCGCCAGATCCAAATCTTTCCTTCTCCCGTGGTCAAGGTCGACTGTGTACGAATGCCGAAGCCTCGTCTTGTTCCAGATCTTGTAAACGAGATAGATGACTGGGAAGAGCGGCAGAAGGACGTAGGCGTCGACAAAGCTGCCAGCGTCGAACGGGGCGAGGGTACCCCAGCCTTGTACGAGCGCCAAAAAGAGGTTGGCAAAGAGCCCAAAGTAGGCATTCCACGGGTACCACAGCGATCTGAATGGCAATTCGGAGGGTTGTCGACCTTGGGCGCGCCAAGCGCGTCGGAAACGGACGTGGGTGAAGCTGATTGCCCCCCAGACCAAAAAAGTCGACACGCCTGACAGATTGACAATGTATTGGTAGGCCTGAGAGGCACCAGTCGAGAGGTTCATCATGCTCAAAGCGCCAATCGCATTGGTGACGAGGATCGCAAAGACAGGAACGCCCCATTTGTTGGTGTAGCCAAGGATCTTTGGCGCTTTGCGATCTTGGGCCATGTGGAGGAGCGTTCGGCTGGCGATAAAGATGGAACTGTTGATGGCCGACAGACAGGTTGCGAGGATGAAGGCGTTGATCAGGTGGACTCCTCCCTGCCAGCCTGCGTTCTGTATGGCTATCGTCATTGGTGATTTGAGTGCCCGGGAACCACCATCGATGAGACCATCGCTATCGGCTGGACACGTGATGCCAAAGAACAAGGCCGATCCCATGTAGACGAATATGATTCGCCAAAACACTTGACGGATGGCCAAGGGCACCGCACGTCCAGGATTGCGGGTCTCGGTCGCGGCGACGGCTACTGATTCGACCCCGGCGTAGAATGTGCTGCAAAAGACAAACACGCTGGCGACCCCTCGAAAGCCGTTACCGTTGAAAGCGCCCGGATCGCTCCAGTACCGGAACCCCACCTTGTCCCCGTTTACCCCACCTGATACGTAGACGATGGAAAAGATAAAGTAGGCGAGTAGGCCGACGATCTTCAAGAGTCCCAACCAAAATTCCGCTTCTCCGAACGATTCCACTCCGAGCATCTGGAATGCCAAAAAGGCAAACCACAAGATAAGGAAATATCCCCACTGCGGCACCGCGTCGGACCAGTACGTGAGGACCGAGGTGATGACGTTGTATTCGTTGGCCAGCACTGCTGCCCAGATTATGAAATAGTTCCAACCGACTGCGACGCCGAATGCCTTGTCGACGAATCGATCAGCAAGTCCAGTAAATGCCCCTCCGGATGGGTACAGCGTTGTCAATTCGCCCAGCGACTGCATGATGCTAAAAGCGATGAGGCCAATGACCCCAAATCCGATGATGAGCGAAGCCGGTCCTCCGCTTGACAATGCTCCTCCTGCTCCGACTAGCAATCCGGGTCCAATGATACCTGCCAGGGCGAGCATGGAAAGATGCCGAGTCTTGAGGCCTCGTTTGACCCCAGAGTGCGGGTCAATCCGCTGATCGTCGCCGTGGTCCAGTACAGTGGGAGGCGGGTGGTCGAGAGCTGGCGCTGACTTGCCGTCTACAATGCGTTCGTCCATGATGCGTTGAAAGTCGAAAAGCAATGGTGTTCGAATGTGTTTATGAATGTTTGACTCACGCCCAAAAATACTTTCGCCGAGCACGCCACCTGGGCGTCATAGCTCGCTTCGATCACCTGCGAACGGGCTTCAATCGCGTCACGTGCTCGAATCGATCTCAGGGCATTTCTTCACGGGGAACGGCGCGGGGGGACAAAGTGCGGTTATAGTCCATGATGGTTCCGGCAAGACCCCGGCAGCCACTTTTCGCGTGCATGGCTACGTAACCCTCTCGTCACCGTCCTAGATGACGGCGCAGCTATCTCCATTGTGACGGCTCGACGATCGACGCCTCCACTTAAGCACAGGTGACTGGCAGTACTTCGATAGCAGAAGACGACCAGACCTAACTCGGTGAAGTGAATGTTGGCGGGTAATTCAAGTCGGTATATTGGCTCACAATTAGGCCCAGTGTGCAGGTACACCGTTCCAAGTGTCGACAAGCAAATAAGATCGACGGATTGGCAGACATTGAACGACCCGAACGAGACAAGATTGGCGATGTGACAAGAAAGGTGAGCGTGAGTCTGGACGGTTCGTGTAACTCAAGTGAAACGATTGGCTTAGCAAGTCCTGCCTCGTGCCGTGCCAGTGTACCCACATATCGACATCATGTTGCGCCTACTGTTTGACCCTTTGTTGTATATCCACGTATCCCATGTTGACGATCCCTCTGACTCATCCCCGCAATAGCGTGCTCGACCTTGTCGACGCTCAGAAAGCTCGTGACGTCCGTGAAACAACACCTGACCTGATACCCAAGCGAAGTTAGAGCCGCGATATGTTCGGCCGAGTCATAATCGCCGCCAGACACCGAAATCGAGTCGTGAGTATCGCATTGCACGGAAGATTCGGCAGTCGAGACGAGCAATGGTCGGACTGTTTGTCTACACCCTCCAGTCAGTCGTCACGACGACATTCTGTCACGCCATACGCCCAGTCCGCCAGATAGCTCCATGCCGGGCTAGTCGCTTCTCTGGGTCGTAGAGGGAGTTGGCCGTCGTGCACACGTCAGAGCTCGACGAGGCCGGGAGGCGTTTATCTGCTACGCCAGTTGGTCCATGTTTAGACGCTGTGTTGACTGAAGAGCTCCCCTTGACTAAAAGAGAGGAGGCTGCGGTCGGTGCCGAGCCTAGTGCTAGCCTTCTTCGTCCCTGTGCTTCCAGACCCACTGCCAGAACCGGTATTGCGTTTAGGGCCGGCTTTGCCCTTCTTATCGGTACCCCCACCCCGACCATCATTCGCAATCCCACCACCACCTGAGGTACCCCACGCCTATGCCCGCCACCGTTATCATCATGCGCGTCCAGCTCGTCATTCCCACGCTGAACACCGCCTCTGAAGTTTTCTCGAGCTTGTCGGTCCTGTACTGCGAGCGCCGTGAGAGCTTGAGGTCTTCCGGCACGATAAGTGAAAGTCTTTCCACCGAGCGACGATGATCTGACGACAAAGATCGCTACCGTTACTGTCGGTCGCACGCAGTGTCCCTTGCCAGATCATTGGGATCCGACACTTACCGCCTGGATCGGTGGATGAGGCTGTCGAAGATTGCACACTGATTTCGTGATGGCCGCCCGGGAATCCGGATCCTTATGTCACTGCCGCGCATGTTGACGGCGAGGCGGACGGCACCGGATTGGAATATGCGGAGAGCCTCGCAAGCAGACCGATTGGCTTGAATGCGGGTAGGAGAAGTATCGTCGAGAAGGTCCCAAGGCATCGAGCGCTCTTCTTCAGCGAGGAATTTGGCGATAGGCGATTCACGGGCTAATTTTGTCAGCCACTGGCACTTATGAGGGAATACATGGCGTACCCACTCAAAGGTCCTCTGTGTCTGAGTCGTGTTGCCCTGTAAGCGGATCCACGCTGGGCGTTTTCGACACCAGTATCCCGTTCGGTCTCACGGCACACCGGCGGAATGCGGTGTTGTAGAAGATGATGACGAGTACAGTGCCGCCGAGCTCGTAGGCTGTATGACCGTACATGAAAGCCTTGCGCATGCGCTTGTAGGTAGTGGCTCGTATTGCGAGCGTATCTCAGTCGAGCCGTATCCCCCTCAGTGACGGCGTCGGTCACCGCCACTTGAGGCCATGTGGCTGTCGACGTTGGTGCAGAGATTTGCCGATTCGAGTCTCGATGTCATCGCCCGGCCCACTGACTTTGACTTCGCTGGTGCTGGTGTGATCCTGGGCGATGAAACCGTTCGGCGGTGTGTGATATTTGTCCGCTTTGACATGTCTGACGAATGTTGCAAAATCGGCCAGGTACATGCAAGCTGGAGAGTTGGCTCGGGATGACGCTGTTAAGGACGGCACGGCGGATGAAGACGTTGCGGATGATGGCTCTTCTGGGGTAAAGAAAGTGACCGATGCGGCTGACGACTTGGTAGGCGATTGCGAGCGTCCTTCGTTCTGAGGTGGCGGGGAAGAGGCCGACCCAGAAGCCGCCAAGCTCGGCTGTGATGAAGACAGCATGTACGACGTCCCATTGAAGTCCTGGATCCCTGGATGAGCGTTGTCTGATCATGAGCTTTGCTCCAAGGGCTCCAGTTGGTATTCGCCGAGCATGGCTCGCTCGGGATCGGGACTCGCTGAGAATGGTTTCTTGGGAACCAAGTTGATGAATAGACGTGGCCGGTGATAAGTCGACAGGACTTGCGACCTGTATGCTTATCATATCCCGGAAAACCACCACTACAGCCAACGGGGCGCAAAGTCGATTCTACACGCGATCCTCCGGGGTGGGTAATCTTGTTTTTCTTGCTTGGAAGTCTTCCAGCTCGACAGTCCAGACCGGGACTTTGGCGTTCCGGCCCGTCGATCTTGAAGCTAAAGCATTCCTGGGCTAGCCCATTGATGGCTTATCGCAAGTCGATGGGCTTGATGCCCGACATGTCAGCCATAACATCGCGATCCAAGTCACGAGTGTCCTCGTAGCCTAGCCATGATCAGTCTATTGATCCACTGTGAAGCGGCCGGTCGGACACAAAGGCAGATGGCTTTGCATTGTTCCGAACATGGGACCCGGGTTTCGGCGGGTGGAGGACCAGGCAGAAAACGTTGAGGTGAGTCGACCCGCGCAGATGATACTGATCAGAGCGTTTAGTACAGTCGCTCGTAGTTGGGGGGAATGCGTGCCTAGTCATTCGCGTCAGCGATGTGGTCTGCGTACAGCTTGACGGGCCTCATGGCCGGGAGAGAAGAGACTTGAAGTTCCTCTACACAGATGACCTTACGATGAACACAGGAGAGCGCAAGCGATGCAGTGTTGCAGGAAATGGAGTGCGCCAACAAGCAATCGTCAGCCCATGTGAACGCCATCGGGCTTTTGGTGAGGGCCGAAGGTGGATTGGGGGTGCTGCTGGGCTGCCGGTCGATCGACGGAAAAGCGCTCCAAAGTCCGGTCGACCAGCATCATTGTTGACTGGCGGTGCTAGTGGGAGAAGCGGTAGCGGCGGGGAGTGTATCGAAGTTTGCATCGTGCCCATTCGGTCTGAGGCGGGAAAGAGCGAATCGAGAGGCGGCAAAATCACGAGCGCGCGTCGTTGTTGGATGTGCGGCGACGTCGTCGGGGCAGCATCGTCATGGAGGGCAACATCACAGTGTAAGGCTCGCTTGACATCTTTGCCGCTGACAACTCGTTCAGCAACACCGATCCTCACAGATGGAAAGAGGATAGTGGTGGTTCTGGTCGGGGAGGTGCTCTGGGGTTGAGGATGACAGATCTGCCCCTTCAGCGCAATGCTCTGATCTGGCTCAAGCCTCCACAGACGAGGTTCCATTCGCATTGCGACTCGATGCATGCCGGCGGGCGACATTCTGTCGGCGGGATTTACTTGATGCGGAGTGCGGGGCTTGGACGGTCACATCACTGGAATAGTCGAACGTAGCCTGACAGTGGGCGTCATCGAGATATTGTTCGTAAGAACTGCTGAAATGAGCTGAATGTTAGGCATGTTATAGTTTTCGGGAGCTCACAAGAGAGGCGAAGGGGCATGAGCTGCGTTCATCAGCCAATCTCTCTATCGCACTCCACCGGGACCCGCAAATACCAGCGGACGCCGAAAGAGGGTCGTACCAAGCATTGTGCGTCCAACGCATTTGGCTTCATGCCTCTTACCTAACTCTCAGCTGTGCTGTGCTTCGTCTCTTTCTCCATCTCATATTGCTTCCACTACGCCCCTGCCACTGACCGCTCCTGGGTTATCAGCGACTCTCCTTGGCGTTCTTCGATCGCGCCCATAGCACGCACTCGCCGTTGCCGTCCTCCTCACTTAGTTTGACTCGGGTGGTCATGAACTTCGCTTGGCTCCCGCGACTGCTTGAGCACTATGCATAAGCGACATGCGTGGATGGTGATCGATCGCTGGCTGTATCTCGAAAGGAGGTTCGTGGCCATCGCGGGCGTTGTCGGAATCGGTGCGATCGTCTCATCCTCTGAATCCGTCAGCATCGACTCCGCAGCGACAGTGTTAGCTCCAAGCTTTGCCTCGGCGTCGAGAGTAGTCTGTCTGATGCGGGGCGCCAGAGAGGGGAGGGGGGGGGGGGGGTGATGATTGAGCGATTAAAGACCGATATGAGGGTCGCTCGAGCTAATTGGAGCGGTGAAAGAGTGGCTCGAGGTCATGCTGGTCGGGGGTGGTCAGAGCGAAGTCAGCTCTTCGTCATCTACGACGCATACTCGGTTGGACCCCTCAGTTCAGCCTCTCCTGCTTCGGTAGCCTGCGATGCGACCGACCTGGCTTGCGCAAGTGTCCTTACTTGACACGCGTAATACGCACCTACAATCATCGACCAGGAGACTCCGGATTGCACCGATGATCGGGATGATGATCTGACGTGACCGTGTAGGTGACTGAGTGAATCTACTGAGCGAGTGTGCGGAGTGCGGAGCAGCCCGGACTAGAGCTTGTCGGTCAAGTGATTTGAAGGGATGAGTCACGAATAGTACTAGTGATGAGCGAATCGGTCAGCATCAGTCAGGGTGAGTGAGACGGGACTGCCAAACACCACGAGATTCATCGACCCGTGAAACGGACATCCGAAATGACAAGCGCACGCCCCAAGGTGACGAGATCGTCGATATCCGCAGAGTCCGATATTTTTGGGACTGGGACGAGAGGGATGTGACCCGTGTCGACGTGTGCCGCGGGAATGGCCGGCGCGGTGACAGTGGCTGCGTCAGGAATGGATTCCGCGCGCTGACCGAGAGGTGGAAGCGATACGGGACCGTCTTGGCCGTGCAGCTGTTGAGCGGGACCTCCTTCTTCAGGCAAGGGCGGCTGTTCGGACGATCGTGCTTCCTCCCTGTCTCCCATAGAACAGTCGGACCGGATGTCTGGAAGCGGTGGAGGAGGCGCGAGATCGCTCATCGTCTGCATGTCCCCATCAGCCGGTTCATCCAGGTCGAATGACATGCCAACGTCGAAAGGGTCATCGTGAATCGCTTCAAAGGGCTGACGTGCCATCTCTGGAGAGTCGGCTGCCGATCGGGACTGTCATTGATCAGCCATCCGGCATCAGAAAGCTAGAACGCGGTGTGTTCCGGAACCACTGACCTGATTACGGCTCGGACCGGCACAGCGATCGTGGGACGGAGTACGAGGGGCTGTCGGTGTAGGCGTCGCGGGCCTGCCAGCCGGTCCTTCGTCGGGGCTATCGTCTGCTGAGCAGCAGTCAGGTCCCGCTCTCGCGAAATCAGGTAGAGATAACAACCGACGTACCGTGGTCACCGCCTTGTTCGGCCTGTGCTCCCGCCTCAACTTCTGGACTACGCTCACGTGCCTCTGCTCTACTACGCTTCCTCACCGCTGCTACGCCGGTGAAGACGTCCAGCTTTAGCGGAGAGAGAGTCGTTTGTGATGACCTGCGCTTTCGACGCGTCCGGACTGCATTGGGTTTATCGAGTGCTGGATCGCGTGTTTGTCGACCCGTTAGCTTCCATGCTGCACGTAGTGACTCGGCCATGCTCAGGTGGGTGCAGTTATCGACATGCTTAATCGAGCTGCTTGAGCGAGCGGTATTGGCGCGAGGATGGATGAAAGACGATTGAAGGTGAAACAGAGACGAATGAGTTGTTTGTGAACGCGCGGCGATTCAGGGTCCAACTGTTAACACGAATTGCCACGTCAGACCCTTTTTCCCCGCACCATCACTACAGTGGCGGCTGCAGTCGCTCAGAAGCACCGGACATGCCTGCCGTCTTGTGTAAGCTGTGCATAGGTCCATTTGGTTTCATACCATCCAACTTGTCATTGTCCTTTCCCCTCCGCTCCTTTTTTTAAGCTGCCGCTCTGGGATCGATGTGAACCCACTTTCAACGCCCCGATCGGAAAGTGCCGCCTGGATCGGTAGTATGTACGTCCCCATGCGGATCGGTAGTATGTACGTCCCCATGCGGTTGTACATATCGACGACTCGCGGTACTGATACAACAGTGCGGCCGGTATCGGCCTGCTCCGTAGTCAGACGCCCCTTGAGATACTAAGCAGAATACCGAATAACTGTCACTGCAAACGACTCAGGTGGTGTGCGGCATGTACAGTAAGGGGTCAGAAGTATCCGAACGATTTTCATGTTTCATCTTGGCCCTGATCCGACCATACGCGACGCATTCTTACCATCATATCTTCTTTGATATCATGCACGTACCTCCCGTGTGCCATCTGCTGCTGCATTACACCCCAGTCATGCCCACCAACCCGCTCTCACCCTCAAAGCGGGGCAAGATCGCCGAGAGGGCTCTTTACAAGCGCTACAGAGAGGTGGCACGCCTCCATGGGGTATTCATCTCTACCATCGCCTACTGTGTCAGATCTGCTCGATACCGAGGTTCAACTTCCGCTATCAAGCGATCTGGCCGACGCAGAAGGTTGACTCCCCGAGATGTTGGGCACATTCGGCGTCTCATCATCAAGCATCGCTTCCTGACAGCCAAGCAACTTCTGCTCGTCCTCAACCAGACTGATCTCAACATGTCCCTCTCCACTCTCAAGCCAACCTTCAGACGACTCGGCATCATGCGCTGTCTAGCTCGCTACAAACCGTTTCTCAACAACCGGGCAAGGAAGCTGCGGCACTCGTATGCGCTAGAACACTGGGGGGGGTGGATTGGACAGATGGAGAAGCACGGCATTCACGGATGAGGCAGCAAGCAGGCTGGATGCGACCTGCAGGGTGTGGGTTAGCTGTTACAAGGGAGAAGCCTACCTTCCAGACTGCATGAGACCTCAGTTCAAGGGCTCGAAGGGTACATGCATTGTCTGGGCGGCAATATGGCATGGGGGAAGGTCAGAACTGGTTCGCTTTGATGTTTCAGGAAGTGAAGGAGCGAGAGGAGGAGTCACAGCCGCCATCTATCGCAATCAGATCACCAGGGGACCACTCAAGACCTGCTTCGACCGGCTTATACAACGATGGACGGGCTACACCGTTGCCGGGATACTAGAAGACAACGCTCCAATCCATACATCCGAAGTAAATCGCTCCATTGGTCGGCGGGAAGGCTTCATCTACCTCAACCACCCCTTCCCCCCCCCCCCCTCTCACCCGACCTCAACTCAATCGAGAACTGCTGGGCTACTCTCAAGCGGGGTCTTGTCTTACTCTCCCCACATCCCACCACTATTGATACGATGTTTGCGGCGCGGCAAAGATCTGGATGTAGATCTCACAGGTTATCATAGACGCCACCATTGACGCGATGGTTTGGAGGCTCCAGGAGGTGTACAGAGAACGTGGTAGACCGCTTCTCTGCTGGTGTGAGTCTCCATCAAAGCGGACATTGCGTAGCTGAGCTTCAGTCAGTCAATCTCTCCAAGCGACAGCCTCATAGCTTGTGGCATGCTTATGCTAGAGAGGTTGCGGCACCCCGGTCCTGAAAGGCCGCCGCCACCGGAGCGTTCGGATAATTTTGACCCCTTACTGTATAATGATGCTTCCAAGTATCACAGCTTTCATACGTGACTGCCCTGATGAGCCAGAAATTGTCACCAGGCTGCCTCTCCGGTCGCTCTGAACACCGAGCTTCGACCAACACTACCTCAAACCTCGTGGACACCCTGGGCAAGTCAAAGTGAGCCGGCACGTCGCATCGCGGAGCCGGTCACTAGGCGAGACCTGGTCGCTGTTCGGCCGCGATATGTGGGTCGCGTCGTCTCGCGGCATGCCCCTGGGAGTCGTGTGTGCTAGAAAGGGGCAGCCCAGGACGCGTAGAACTTCCGATGTATGATACAACACCATGTAGGAATGGTACGATCTACCAGCGCATATGAGGATCTCGCTCCGAGTTGCTTTCGAGCACACAGGTGCAAAACGTCAAGGCATTTATTTACGTTGCGAAAAGCATCGTACTGTCCCAATCCGCGCCACACCGCTTCCTCGGTCTCGTTCATCGTCGATCAGGGGGGGGGGGGGGGTTCTGCCAGACCTTGCTCGAAATTACTCTGCAGCAGTCGCAAAACCATGCTCACCACTCTATACCTGGCTGCGCGAGTCTCGATATTATACGGATGTCTCGGCGTGACCCGGGTCGCAGCAGTACTCGGCTATGCTCTGTAATTCCCGCAGTCTGATCAAGGGAGCAGCGATTCCCTCCAAGCCATGACCTTGGAGTTGAGCAGCCAACAGGAGTGTTTAAAGGTACCAGCAGATTGAACTTAGTCTGAGTATCATCCCAGTCTCGTAGGAGGATGAGATACCTACCGAGTTGAATGATTGAGCAGGGGGATACATAATCATCGGACGGTGTATAGGTCTCATCGCGTCCCGGCCGAGCTCGACCATTCCATCGAGTGACCTTCCTGCTCACAGGCGTTATGCTGACTATCTGCGTGACCTAGGAGACAATCGGACGCTCTGTTCCGAACGCACGAAAAAGATCTGCGGGCAGCAATCTGGCTCCAAGTCGAGGGTCGTTTACGCGGGAGACCCTCGCTGGGATAGAGTCGGTGCCGATGGACAGCGGTCCGGACAAGCTTGAAAGCACGCGTACGCATCGATCTTCGCCTTCAGGCAGTGCCGGACTCGCGACGTCGATCTTCTCGTCGTCGATCATCTAGTCGTAGGCCGCTCCAGAAGCGTCTAGAGCGGCAGACTTGCCCCCATGTTCATTGGCGAGTGGTCGAGAGCTGGAACCAGTACCGTTTTGGCTGTCAAATCTCAAGACCACTACAAAGGCCCTTACCCTGGCCCCCAAGGAGCCGTCGGTGTCTTTCTCGCCGTAGTGCCCAAGCTGTCTCCTACCTGAGCGACTCCACACCCGGTGGACTGCTAAGATGACTCTCTATGAATAAAACGCAGACAGGACGGGCCAAGTCAGAGCCTCGGCCGTTGGCTTATTGAACAACGGATCTCAGAGACTCGTCCGCGGCTGGGGCGTATCATGTCTCTACGACAGCTGGTGACAAGAGGAGCCTTTTGATAAGTCAGTATGGTTGAGCGCGGCACTACCATCTCACCCACCTTCAAGTGTCACCCGCATGCCCAGCAAGGCATGTACCGCCTTTCAAGAGTCAGACCGCGATTTTGAATGCTCTACGGTAGATAGCAAACTCTGTTTTCCCTTCTTCCAGTCGTACAGTACCTTTGGCCTAAGCCTGATAACCATTGTCGTCCCCTGAATTGATGGTGTTGCCTTGCGATCTTACACGGCCCACGACGTGACGGCCTATGGCCCTGTGAATGATCGAGAACTGTGCCCAGCTCAGAACTGATGTGCAGGCATCGTAGAGAGATCGGTTTGCACGACCGTGTTGCACGGCTCGCCCAGTCCGAGCCACAATCTAGCCACTGGAACAGTTCAGCCGAGAGCAACGTGTGACTACAAACTACGATGGCCATGAAAAGGCGATACCGCGATGGCCACTCCGACAATGTGGGAAGTAGGTCGGCATCGCATAGGCTTTGTTCAATGAATGTTCAGCGACCACCCCGGCGGCAGATCTCCAGACGACTGCAACGCGTATGTGATGATCTTCCGAAGTCACTCGAGTCCGGGGATCTGTTATGCATTCACTAGGATGCGTGAAGTGTCGACACCTGACTCATCACTTCCAGACTCCCTCGCTGCCGCACGGGCAGCTCCAAGTGGCTAGATGAAGAGTAGATCTGGGCATGTGCTTGGTGCACAGCGTCTCGTTGCATGACTCGTGGGGATTTTGCCGAGCGCGCGCCCTTTCGGTGTGGAAAAACACTCACGAACCCTGCTGAGCCCTCACTTGACGGCCGTTAAGGCGATCGTTGGAGATCCTTGTCCCCGATGACAGCAGCTCGCCCGAAGACTAAGACGATGCCCGCCGATGTGGAGGTGTCCACGAGTATCGCGTCGGATTCATATAGTAACGAATGACCTGCCGAAGTACACTCACCGGCTGGCGGGTTGAAGGGGTCGCAGACACCTGTGAGGTGAGTCCATGCATATGAGCGCAGATTACCAATTGCCAAACTGACTCAGTCTGAAGAGCGTTCGGTCAGTATGCGGCAGCCTGGGGTCCAAGTGTCTGTTGTCGGGGAACGGTACACCACTCGAAAGTTTCAGTCGAGGTGAGATCCTCAGCCAAGATCGTGAAGTAAGCGAGAATCCGCAAGATCGGACGTATCTAGGCTGGATAACAGTGGCATCGGTTCATATAATGAACGAGAGCCGTGTAATGACCTGCGTCACTGCTGTTCCCAGTCAGCCAGCCGACTGTCAACAGATGCGAGATTTTCAACCCATGGGACAGTGACTCCTGATTGCAATAGCGATCAACCTTCCCTCGAGGTGCGGTCCGATACAGCGTGCGCGCTCGTCCCCTGAGTGCGACAGGTGCCGACGGTGCAGGTTGTTTCTGGACCTTCCTGGTCATGGCAGTATAGCCGTAGCATTGTTCGGAGCGTACATAGATAAGGAGACGACGACAAGTCGAAGACACTCGATGTTCGCGCGAGGCGGTACCAATTACGTAAAAAGAAAAAGCTTGCGTGTTTACGCGGTCAATCCCGATTCTTTCCTACTCAAGACTTCCAGGTGTCTCGTTCTGTCTCGTTCGATCAGCATCGCTACACAAGGAGACTAAATCACGGATGAGAAGCGGAGTATGGAAGGGCGCACGACTGGAGAGGTCGTACTGCGGAACGTGAGTCCCACTCATGAGGATGTGGTTGAAAAATCGTGATTGATGACGTCTAGCTAATCGATCAAATCTCCTCCGCGGCTACCCAAGATCCGAGGATCCGATCGCACCTCTTGGCAAAGCTACGGGAGGGAGGCCTATTCCAAGAGGAACCAGCGTCGCGCACAGCAAAACGACAACGCGTCCACGATCGCTTGTCGCGTAGTCCATCACCATCCACGCGTCCCGACGAAGGGAGCTCTGACGACGTTGCCCAGTCCCATCATGCTCTCGACACCTATCGTCCGCTCGGCCACCATATTCCCCCATCACAATCGGAGAGGGATGCGCGTCGTGTAGCTTGCAAGCATGGCAGGATCTTTTCGTCCGCCAGTCACTCGCGGATGACGACGGATCAGGTCAAAGACGCCATCAACCGAGCACACGAGCAACTGCTATCAGCCGCAAATACCTCTCGACATTCAATGATAGTCGGAGGAGACTCAGATCTGGACTGTTTGATCCGAGAAACCTTCACATCAAGCTCCGCCAGTGTAATCGGTATCGCTCCACCCCGAAGTGCCGCCTTCAGATATATCCGAGGACACGCGTTGTCTGACGACGAGGAGATCACGATCGCTAGCCTACTTTCGCGCTTGGTCAGCCTTAGGTGGAACGACACGAGCGATTTCTCGCCTCCTCCCGTTCTCCCTGCTATCCAATCGGTCATCATCGTCCATGATAGAGTCGTCATTCTCGACACCGAATCCTCAACCTCACGAGACAAGGGTGGTCGTGATTGGCTGCTACGGTTGTGCGAGTGTCGGAAGACGAAACTGTGCGACGTCGACGCGACATGGACGATATGGAGTTTTAAAGCGGGAACCGAGTCATGCAGAGAGTGGGGAATCTTGTCCATACATCCGACCGCCAAAATCGTCCACACGTACGGAGGTACCAAGCCCCCGAGCCACTCCGCCCTTCTGGTGAGTCATTGTCTTGTGAATTATACAGGATCAAAAAAAGACTGACATGTCTGCAGCCCGGTTGCGTCTCGGATTCACGATCCGAATGGGCGATCACCCACGTCAGCCTCGTGAGTCCTGTCTGGTCGGCTGCAAAGCTCGGACTCGTACTAGAGACTGGGAAAGAGATTGACAATCAGGCGGCAACTTCACAAACGGAGAAGTACTGTCTATCATCCGTGCTGTCTATCTACGAGGCCGCCGTCCTTCAGAGGCAAAATGTGGAGGAGCCGCTCAGTAGCACCTTTTTGCAGAAGGTGTCTTCGCCAAGTATCGCTTTGCGGGCTCAACAGCAGATCTCGTCAGTGATCGAAGCCATCGACGAGACGTCGGCGTTCTGGCAGACAGAGATCTCTAGAGGGGATGCATCGTAGTCCTCCTGCGGCTGCACCAACGTGTGTCGATCTGCAGTTTGACGAAACCTCTCTTGTCAGGGCAGCCGGTTCGTTCGCTGGGCACCTCATTATGCATGAAAGGCCGCCTGAGACGGTCAGACGGTGCAGGAGAGCCCAAAGAAGAGATACATAACCAACGTACAACATCAACACAAAATCGTCAATCTACCTCCATTTCGGTGGCCGATTGTTTGTCGAGGTCGTCGCGAAGAGCTTGGACCGCCAGATGGAGCTTGTTCCGATCTTCTATCAGCTTACGCCGTCTGCACACTGGGTTGTCGAGGAGGCCTTCGAGAAACTTTGCCAATTGACGGATGTGAGTCGGATGTGGTAAGGGAGCTGCTGAACTCGCAGACGCATCTCGACCGGCGAGCAGCGCGAAGCGTCGATGAAGATCTTCGGAGACTTCAACTAGTAGTCTGAGCATGGTGGTCAGCGTCATCACCGACTTTCGTCTACTTTTCAGAACGAGGTGAATGAGGAGGCGAGGGAGCGATACGATACTGACCGGATCTGATTGAACAGTAGCGAAGCGTCGAGGTCTTCCTTCCCGTCGGGGTTTTTCTTCCCGAGTAGCTCGCGCTGAAGCATAGCGAGCTCTGAACCTTTCAGTCACACCTGCACGTTCACTGTCACGGGTCATGCACTCACGAATAGGCATGTTGTAGTCGTGCAGAAAATTGCCGGAAACGACACAGGCGTTAACCGGGGTGTATACAGCATGGATCCACCCGCCAGGCAAGATACTGAGCGGAGAAGGCGAAGGGTCAGTCACTCATCTCCGAAGGGTAAACGGGCGACATACATGGCTTCCCCCTCAACCAGCCGAACGAAGTGAACCCTGACTCCGAGCAACCGTACGTCCCACTCGATCCCTTGGTCCTCACCTGTCGAGCGTGTATCAGCGATGCGTGAACTCTTCGCGATATCAAGCGGCCGAACGTGAGATGAGACACACTCTCGTAGAAGCTTTTGAGGTTCTCCTTGGTTGGGTCAACGAGGAACAAGTGCTGTTGGAATCAGCTACGCCGGCCCCGGACTGACATCAAAGTGCTGGGGTGTGATGTTGGCACTCACTTTGACACCTCTGGATACATAAAAATACTGAGAGGTACCTGAGGTGTCGATGTGCCACGACTGAGCTTAGTCAGATCCCTTACCCAACTTTCTCTTGATTGCCATTGGGGAAGCTTGGCTCTCTGGACTCACCGTGCAGTAGTCAGCTTCCACTAGCTCGAGTCGAGTCAGCAAACGTCGAAAGGTCTGGGATTTGGGATCGCACTTGAATGAACCCAAGTCTCGAATCTCGCTCAGTAAACCGCGACTTCCAGTCGTGCTTGACCACGAAATCAGGTGCTTTCAAATCCGGCTTGATAGCGCTGTGCGACACTTCCCACAGAAGCATTGCTCTGGGGTTGTCCCATATACCCGCGACGTTTGGCGGCCTCTCCTCGAACCGCTGGGCGAACGTAGCGGGTGTCATAGAAGCTTCTTTATTCAAGTCCATATCTGGATCGCTTCAGCTATCCCCGAACGTTTCTAGATCTGCATTGCGAAGAGCATGCGACTTACCGTAGACAGCCACTTTTCGGCTCACATGTCCTCGGCAGAGCGCTTTTAAGTCTGTGGTATCGGGAGCTCGAAACCCCAGAAGTTGGAGGGCACCAGTCTGACGGGTCTTGGTCGAGCGCGGGATTATGATCGGCTGCAATGCTGGAGCTGACGCTTGCGCCAGCCATATCTTGGCGAAGTAGTCGGTCGGAGAATCCAGAATCTCTTCGGCAGTGACTCGCTCAAACGTATCTGTTACACTGTCAGCTGTCCGCTCGACAGGTCATGGGGAACGCAGATCAGGCTTAATCGAAGCCGACTCACCCAAACTTAGCCAGCTGTGATCAGGAGTGGTGTTGACGGAAGTGATGGACTGATGGCTGACGTGCCGCAAGATTGATCGAAGCTCGTGAATACGCAGGCGGGCCTCAGACTTATCGGTGAGGACTGGAAAAGGTGCTTGACGCTCTGGCTAGGCTTGATCAGCTTCCGCATGCTCTGACAAAGGAGAAGAGTAGGGAAAGAAGCGTGATTGTGGTCGTGGTCTTACCTGCTGTGCAAAATCGACGATCCATTCTGGAAGCTCGAGCAGGAGCTTTCCCTCATCAACCCACTGGCCGACTTGTCGGACATTTGAGACGGTGTTTTCCTGGATAGCGTCGGACACCTCTGAGTATCGCTCCCGAAAATCGTTCTCGTTTCGCCAGTGCGATGTCGGTATCGATACCAGTCGGGTCATCTGCCTTTGCAAATCAGCAGCTTCTTGATCCTCAGTCATGCCCACAAGGTGCAGTCTGAGCTCGGGGTATATAGGGCTCACTCGATATCCGCTGACCACACTCCGCGCCCGATGATAATTTCCAGCAAACTCCTCTCATCCTCAGTTACCGGCATCGCACGAAATCGTTGAAGTATCACATCGCGCCTGGTGCTACCTTGTGCATGATCGAGGGCCGTGAAAGCGAGAGTCATATCGTATTTGAGAGGCAGGTAGTCGTCGTTCCGCCTCATAGCGAGATACCAGCGCAGATTTTCGTGAGCTGAAGTCATGTTTATCGAGCAGTGGGAGGCGGTTGCGCGTCAATTACTGCAATGTATCTTTAGCTTACGTACGGCCTGTAGGGATGTGTAACTCACCTGTAGTGTGCGTTTAGCAGTCCGATCATAGAGTAGATGAGAAAGAACAACAGCAGGACTGACTAGCTACTGAAGCAATTGAGATATCGACGGACCGAAAGCCACGTGTCCATTATGGGTCGACACGTATTACTCAGGATGAAAGTGGCACTTTCTATCACGGGTCGGCCTGTATCGAATACGGGGGGTACGGGTACTCATGCTGCGTTTCAGCGATCAGACCGTATAGCATACATGAATCGAGGGCTTTGCATGTCAACAGAGGCCAAGTAGGATGGTCATCATCGCCTTCTGTGAACTAAGGGCAGCGCGACGCAAACCGTACAGGCAATTCCCGCTCCTTGCCATCGGGCAGCAGCTGACCACAGATCCGCCTGCCAGTGTCGAGACCGGGGTCTGAGACCGGCAGTATGGGTGAATACAGGTCCATATTTAGGAAGAGAGGGAGGAGAGAACTCAACCTCCCAGGAGATCACAGGCCTCCTGGAATCACCACGCACACGAGGGAGGCATGCGGAGATGTACATGCAGTCGTCGTCCTGGCTTTTCCATTTTCCCGCCCGTTTTCGGAGGCCATGGCTAACTCCGTCGCCCACACTCATATGTGGCTCTCGGTATCCCTGGAGTTGCTTTCAAGGACAATCAAGATCCTTCACGATAGTCGAGCGAGAAACAAATTTTGGGATGGCCGGTCACGATATGTAAGCGCGGACTAGATGGTCCGTCGTCGATCACCCGCACCGGAGAAGTGTTGTCTCTTTCAAGCTCAAGTGACTTGTAGCATGATACGTTGCATCCCGACGAGCATGAGGCGTCTCCCTGGCCCCGCTCGAAAGTGGCCAAGCTCGCTACATTCAGAAGGACGTCAACAGAGACGCAGACCGCCACCTGAATCTCATCTCAAGCGATGACATGGGTGATCTCCTTTTCCCGTCTGTGAGTACTGGAGGTTGGGTGGTGATCGACTGCTCCTCGTGTATTGCAAGCCGTATCTTCCCTTAGAGTGCCTCTTCACCGAAAGTACAGCTGATGACCCAACGGGCTCAGCTCTGAGCAGTATTAGTTGACGTGCAATACTCGACGGACTCACACACTGTCGCTTACAGGTTGATGTCGAAGAATTATCGATTCATCGAGAGGTGATATTTCCTTCTCGCTGACCCTTGCATTTGGTGATCAGGCTTGAGTTGTTAGAAGTACGAGCAGTAGCAAGCACACTGTGGTCTACGAGTGCACGAGACGCTCTCACCCCAATTGATCCGCCTATTGTATGCTGTTCAGACCTACTCCCAAACCTTCAGGTAGCCAAAAGGTGAGAACGTATCATCGCATTACGGGTTCCTTATAGGCATCATGATGTACTGTACAAAGTATATATCTTATCCCGCCCCCCTCGATTGCCCGCCCGGTCAATGGCTTTTTGTCCGGTCCATGATGATGTAGGAGCTAGAATGAAGAAGGACGGCTCTCATTTCTCCGAGTTGTATCCTTCTTCTGAGTCGAATTGAGGTGGTGTCTGGACCGTTCGCATTTTCTTCTTTTGATCAGATCGAGTGGTTGACTTAGCGTCCGAAACGGAGGATGACTCTGACCGCGTTACACGCTTTCTTGGACGGGTTGAGGAAGTGTTCTTCTTCAAGGTGTCGTCCTTCGGGGTGTCGTCTTTCGGGGTGTCGTCTTTCGGGGTGTCGTCTTTCGGGGTGTTGTCCTTCTTAGTGTCGTCCTTCGGAGTGTCGACCTTGGGAGTGTCGACCTTCGGAGTGTCAACCTTCGGAGCATCCACCTTCGACGTGCCGGCCTTCGGAGTGTCGGTGTCGAGCTTAGCTGAACTGGTGGCATTGGGCTCGCTGTCGACGGTAGGCTCGCTGACATTGGCAGGGACCACAGATCCGGCTCGCTTCTCGATCGGAGTGGTGGATGCAGGCTCGGCACCGGGTGAATTCTTCTGCTGCTCACCTCCCGCCTGGTCATCGACTTTGACCTTCTCCTTGTCTCCTTCCTCGGCAGCAGAAGCGGATTTGGTGGGATGGGTCTCCGCGGCGGTCGGTGCTGCTGAGACAGTATCAGCCTTTGCAGCTCCATCTACCAAGCCTCACTCACCAACTTCGACCTCAGCGGCGACAGTCCCGTCGTCTTGCGCGGTCGGACTCGTGCCGGTAGTCATCTGATCGACGGCCGCCTCGTCTTCGTTTTCCTCCTCGTCCTTTATACCACCAGCCTCCCCGACACCTGCGACCACGATTTCATCATGTACCGCGTCTTCACCTTGATCCTGCTCCTCCTCTCCTTCGGCGTCATCATCAGGATCCGCACCATCGTCTCCATGCTCTGCGTCTCCTGTAGACTCATCGGCGTTGGTACCTTCTCCATCTTCATCCCCGTCTTCTTCATTCCCGTCATCTTCATCCCCCTCATCTTCATCATCGTCATCCTCATCTCCGTCATCGCCATCCTCTTCCCCGTCGTCTTCGCTGCCGTCGCTGCTGATCTCAGTAGTGACCACGTGAATGATTTGATTTGTTTGGTACTTCTGACTCACTCAGTCTCGACCTGCTGTCCACCGATCGAGCGCCACAGCCTCGGTTTTTGGGTTCGTAATAACCTGAAGAGCGACTTTGTGGCACGGTCTTTGTCGATCTGATCGGCGGGAAGGTTCAAGAAGGCCAGATCTTTGATCGGAGGTGAAGGGTGTCGGGTGCAACCGACCTGATCGACAGCATTGACGGAAAAGGCGATGGCCTCGGACATCTCGATCTCCGTTTCTAACACCCTATAAGATCACATGTCAGCTTCGTCCCGTCAAGCCAAGCGCTCACACCAGATCGGTGGATCAGATATCACTCACCACACGGGAGTATCGTCGGTATCCGACTCCTTCTTACAGTACATGACCAAATAATCGTGGTCATGAGGCGAGTAGACCTCGGCTTTACTGTGATCATCGTGGTCAGTGCGGTTTCTTCGACAGGTCCACAAGGGGATCGGCTCACGCGAAGAAGTTGAACTCTGATGCGACGAGAGGTAGACTGACTGGTGGGGCCAGAGCGACCCGCTGTTTGGTGATGGATGCCTCGAGTTGCATGATTCGACCTTTTCCTTCTATCGCGTACTGCAGTCGTTTGACAGCAGTCAAGTGAACCTCGGGCGTGATCGTCGACCCGCACGCATAGGTTATGCTCGTGTTGACGGCCGGCTCATGAGAAAGGCGCCATCTTTGTTGTGCGTGGCCGAATATGGCATCATAGACGTATGCAAGCGCTAAGCCAGATCGTACCGATTCTGCTGGCCGCCTGTAACTCGTCAGCCAGGTCACGAGGACTTGAAGGTCACGCTTGTGCATAGGGATGCGAGGAACAAACCACCAGGCACTCTCAAGGGCAAGTTCCCCTTCGCTCCCATCTGGTTTGGTGGCCAAACCGATACCTATGAGGTAGAAATGCCTGGCCTCGCGTCGACGCCCCACCGGTTCCTGTCGGTAACGACTGGAATGGTTAGCTCAGCATCGCCCTTTGCGGGACAAACTGTGTGTGCATGCCTTGAACTCACGCGAAGGCGACCTCGTACTGGGCAGGCATGTAGGTGAGCTTGATCAAGCGATGTCAGTACGTATATGGAATATCATAGAACATCCTGAAAATTGAATCAGCTGGACGCGACATGTGGAAGGTATGCGGAACGGGATCAATTTCGGGAATACGGAATTTGGGATGTGGCACTTTTTCAAACCTGATTACTCGTGATTATGCACCCCGAACTAGGTACCTAAATTACCCTTTGTCGCGGCAAATCTACTATTTACTATCTTCATCTTGTACATATATACACGATCTCAGGTTGGAAGTGGTCAGTCACCTATAACTGGTGATCGATCATTCACAGACCGCAGCTGGTGGTCCAAAGTCCAGAGCCTACAGTCTACCACCCACCACCTACCCATATGTCTGCGATGGAGCGGGAGAGATTGGCCTGGTGACATATCTCAATTCGATTTTGCCGCTCAAGTGTATCACACGATGCCGTCGACTCTCGAGGACCCGCCTTCTCATAATGGGACCGCAAGGCTGCCGCAATCTAATATTCGCAAACGACCGGCCTCGAGCTCTTCTGGCCACAACGACTCTACAGATTTTATGGAGACGAATCGAGACGGCGACGATGTCAACGACGAAGTCCAAGACGGTCGCCCTCGACAGATTCCAAGATTCGACACCGCCCCGGAACCGTCGGTCTCAGGTTCGCTCGCCACCTTGAGACGAGGCATCGGCCGGGCTATGGAGCTGGTCGACCCGACTTTGTTCATAAATCGAGCGTTCGTCATCGAGCCGAAAGCATGGCTGCCCCGGGAAGCCAAGCGATATCGCACTATGATAGCCGTGAGTCAATCCTTGGCTTTTCGCCAACAAGGGGATCTCTGGTGGTCTTTGCCAATTATATGTCTGTGTCTGAACACGAGACTGATGTGCACCTCAGGATCATGGCGGGTCACTGATCTCGCCAGAGAACATCCATGGCACAGTTCCCGCTCCTTCCGTCCTGATCCCTTCTCCGGCTCAAGAGTCACCGACGTACAGCGGCACTGGCGCAAGACTTGCACACGGAATCGGTCCGTCATACTCCCGGTACTTCGGGCTGGAACGTACCTCTTCAGCCTGGTTAGACAAATGCCTGTCTTCCGGTCACACTGATCATAAACCCGACTGGTTCGGTTTGGTCGGCAAAGTCCCGCACAGGACCAAACCCGGACACACCGAACTCGATCACATGGGCAAAGCCGTCGAAGCCGAATACGTCCGGGCTCACTCCTACCTCTTGTCGATGGATCGATACTTTGACAAGGGATCGCGCAGTAGGGAAGCGTTTTACAAGTATCAGGATCAAGAGGACGAAAAGAAGGGAATCGACAGAGGAAGAGGTCAACCGAAAGGACAGCGGTCGAAAGCCAAAAGCTTCTGCATCCTCTATCGATACGTCTTTGAGGACTGCTGTCCGCGCTTCAAAGAACTCAGCAAGACAACGAAAAAGGACTTCCCCTGCCTGGCCGCAACAGGGCCCATCGGCAACTCGTCACCGGCGGAACTGCCATCGTCCGGACGGTATAGCCCAGGTCGACTCGAAGAACTCGAACTAGTCGCTACACTGGCCGGTATGAGCCGACACCGAGACTACCACAGCGTCTTGCCGACTCCGTCGCCATCTATCCGCACTGACTCCGCCGCACCAACGCCAACTCCATCCATTGTCGATCACATAAAACTGGAGCACAATGTCGGTCCCGCTACACCCGACAGCGCGATGTCTCCACCATTACGGGAATATTGGCGCGATGCCGACGATGACGGGTCAACGCCGACACTGGGAGCGCAAGAGATCTATCTCGATCATTCGACTCCGACCCAACAGACTTTTGCGCTCAGCCCCGACAGTTCGATTGATGGCCAGGACGATGATCGGGAGGATGCCTCATCGCGCCAAGGCACTGCCGCCGTTGACTCGACCGACTCGATATCGAGTAACGCCGGTACCGAACTGTTTGACGGCCTCTTACCTATCAGTGCTCCTGATCCGTCGGGGTCGGGAGAGACTCATCAAATGGCTCGAGACGATGGCAGACAGGCGTCCGATATGCCTGCTGCTGCATTCAACACGGGCGTTTCAGCGGAGGCGCTCCAAGAGGTACGTCGCCTATCCAATGCGAGTATTGCGGGCGACCGCTGACTTGTTTGAATCCAGCTCGGTGACCGTCTCGCCGCCAAGCTCGACGAGTGCGCGAACCTCCCACCCAGCGTCAAGACTGGCCTCAAGGCATACCGTCGCATCATCGAGGTCGCTTCATCCCCCTTGATAACCGACGCATCAGCGATCTCCAGTTTACTCGACCACTTGGGTTCTCTCTTGAGTTTGAGGAATTCACATCGAGACTCGACTCGATCACTCATATATGCGCCGGTCAACTGTCTACACAGGTATTCGGATCTACGATACTTCAAAATGCCAGCCAACAAACGAAAGGATCACGATGGAGCGCTGAGGGTCGCAATGGGGGGACAGGGTCGGGTACGTCCTAGAGCTTGCTTTGTGCGCTGATGACGAGAATCTGGGGAGCTGAGTATAAATGCAGATCATGCCGGACTCGAAGACCACACTTTTCACGCCAAATCTCAAGACCGGCAGGTTGTCGTTGGTTCACATCAACCTGAGCATACGTCATGCGGTCATCTACCAAGACAAACTCGACGCAAATCGATTTGGCGAGCTGCGTGACGTGAGTCTCACCGCCTCTACATCGACCCGCAGTGGTCCGCTGACTGCTTAGTCGATCGAGCGGCTGCTCAGGGATATATGCGATACAGCAGATCTCGAAGTGGACAAGCAGCCGCCTCTGATTTCATTACCTGGTCAAGGAGACGACTCGGTAAGTCCAGTCATCTTTAATCTACACTCGCTCGTTGGTGAGAGGTATGCTGATGGACCTCGAAGGAAGAACAAAGCAAGCACGGCTGGACAGCCGTCTGCCGTCTGATCTCCATCATGGAGGACCTATGCGGCTGGCCAAAGCATTGCGAGCTCTCGATCGAGCAAGACTCTCCGCTTTCGACAGGAAAGACAGAGGTACGGCAAACGTCGCCGCCGCCGTCGTCGTCGTCGTCAAGCCCGAACCCTAGCCCGGCATCTCTGACCGACCAACTCGTCCCGGTCAACACCCTCGCTCCTATCGATCGATGTCTACACCCTACCCTTTGTGCGATGCGGATCCTGTCCCGTATCCGCTCGCTGTCTGTATCTCCTACCTCTACAGCCACAGACTCGCTCGACCACCCTCGTGTCCAGCCTGCTGGCTGAGTGCCAAACCGCCCCCCCCCCACCCTTGACCTAGTCTGGTCACTCAAATCCTATCGACACTCATCTCCGAGATGTTTGTAAAACCCCTACGACCCGGATCTCGCGTGCTGTGTCCCAGCGATCGTTCCAAGTCATTCACGCCGACCACTTGATTCGGTCCAGGCGAGTACTTCGGGAACCGCTCGCGACCGCTCGCCTCCACCCCAGCGCAGCGAATCAGCGTCGAATTGTCGAATCTGCTCTTCACTGTCGATCCCAACTGTCTGGCTCGATTCATCAGTTCAAGCCTTTTTCACTTTGTCGTCGGCGGGAGCCTGGAAGGGAATCGATGTGTAGACAGTTGAAAAGGTATTCAGGTAGCAACAAGTCACTGATGCAAACTGCTACATTTTCTGCACTGAGGGGTATAGGCGACAGTCGGACTGGGACATACACGCGCCGCGAGATGCTTAACCCTTGAGAGTCGCAGAGTCGCCCTACTCGGACCGATTGCCGTGAACAGGATATCAGCATCGTCAAGGCTACACGAAGATCAGATCGAGGCAACTCTCGTTTCTCGGCGAAGGCGCGGTCTGGGATGAATGGAATCTGCTCGATTACCGATGAGTCTCTTCGCCAGCATCCCAAACATCTCACGGAGTCGCCCCAATCATGGACGAGCGCTCCACACTCGGCTCATCGGGCCCGAACATGTGAGCCTCTGACGAGCTTGCGACCGTCGCTTGAGGTCTGCGTTGTCTCGGTCACCGTCTAAGCCCAGACGCCTTTCAGGCGGGTGACGCGGTGGTCCGCACATCGTTTCTCATCCACGTCAAGTTTAGCCTTTCCCCTCTTGCTTTACCTCTCCCCTCCTCGACTTTGCCACTCATTCCGCCCTCTCGTTGGACTTCAACTTCTCAACAGACGGACCTCAATCTCGACGGCTACATCCCCCAGCTCTCGCTCTGTGCGAGAGGTATTACCTGTCCTACATCTCAAGACGATTTCTCGCTCTCGACTTGGTCGGCTAGAACCCAGAGAATCACTCGGAAACAACGTCCGGGTCTCAGCTCTCAAAGTATTACGTGCCCAAGGGAGGTCAGGAGTGATTTGTCATCTGGCTGATTCTTTGCAGTGCTGGTCATCGTTGCGTGCGGCGACCACGAGCAAGTTTGCGATCATAGCCATCGCTAGGCTTACTTTTCATACTCTCGCCCGACCAATCACTTCAGCTACAAAGCAAGACTCGGAGATTCGGAACCACTCAGCTCGGCAGCTCCTCTCTCCGCTTACACATGCAGCTTACCCTTGATGAGCCGATCTTGCAGCAACCGACATGTTCGTCAAGGCTGTCGCCTCGCTCTGTCACCTGCCAGTCCCGCCAGATACGCATCGCAATTGGACAAAGAAGGCTCCCCGGCGTTACAGCGGAGTGGTTCACCTGCCAAACTCATCGCCAAGCGGTCATGCTGATCAAACCAGTCTATGCCTCATCAGACGCTGTTTCAGTCACCGTGCGGCTCGACATCCTCCAGACGGCTCTTCCGAGGTCAGTCAGACTAACCTCAGGCTTGGGAAAGCACTGCTCTGGCTACCAGAACAACGCATCGCTAACGAGACACCAGGCAACGAGAACCCCAATGTCCTGACCGATCGAGGCTACCAGGTCCCCACGCGCCAGCCCCGGCCACCGGCGAGTGGTGTAAGGGTTGACATGCACGGTGGGATAGAAGACAAGAACATCGCGGAGCAGGAGCAAGCAAGATCGGTCCGCTCGAATGGTTCTGCAATCAACCACATCCTTCCGAAACGAAACGCTTTCGCCTAACCCATATTGATCCGTCCCTTGATAAAAGATGACCACTCTATTGGCCGATTCTCGAAGGCCGACTATCACCTATCCTGTCTTACCACTTTTTCTGCTCGCCGATGTCTAGGGTTGGCGTTTCAGTACGTTGGCCGTTTTCCACTGCAAGGACAACCTCGGTAATGATGTAAAGTTGCTGATGCATCAGGGATACTTTCTGAAGGTCACTACTCACTGCTATCATAATTGACTTTGAAGCTTTGTCACGTCCCAAGCCAGAGCACACGCAAACTTTGACGCAGAAGGTAGTCAATGACAAGGCGTGCACGATGCGGCGTCTCCTCAAGCGGCTCACGTGAGAGGACACGAGAGCGCGGCGGAGCGATCCGGGCAAGATCACCCGCGAGTAGCGGGGTAGCGAGTGGAATGACCAATTCCACCTGACACACTTGGCTCAAACCCTCCACCAGCTATCACTCTGGGCTCTTGAAGCGCCCCAGCCAGTCGCGAAATACCTCTTCTCGAAGCGTGCCTCCATTAATTACCACTGTGTCCCTCTGCTTTCCTCAGCGGAGGGAGTTGAGGCGGTATGCTCGTGTTCTCCCTCTCCCTCCTCAAGGCAGCAGACAGACAGACCCCTTTCGCCCCGCCTTCTGGTCAACGTGATTGATGGTGAGTCTGCTTCCAAGCCGTAATGTGTACACCGTTCACCTTCGCCCTGTCCCCTTTACAACAGCTCTGTGTACTTCTACCTCGCCGTTGCCGGACGGCGACGGGGTCCAGGGCCATCCAGACCTTTCTGCCCATTGCCCCGGTGGCCTTCCGGCCTGCTTCTGGGGTAATAGCTCGTTCCTCGCACCTTCTGAGATTGTGCTCGCGCTTTGTGCTACCGATCCAGACTCGCCACGCTCCACTGCGCTGACTCGCCGATCATACGGACAACAACTCTCCACAACAATCGGTCCATCTCTCGTCACCCTCTTCAAGTCCCACAGCTTTACCCTCCCCGAGCAGGAGCAAGGATCCGCCCCCGATGGGTATGGGTCAAGATCAGTACTCGTACCATATCACCACGAAATGACATTGGAATACATTCCTCGTTTCCCCGACAGCCGACCTGTCTATTCTCGTAACGACGCTCTGCGCTGCCTCTGCCTGCAGAATGCGGACCTGTCGGATTTCACACAGATTTGCGTTCTGCTCGTACTACCTATATGGCAACGCATGCTATGCTGACTTTTGCTTAGTCTTTACGCTCACCAATCATCGTGCAAGCTGTTGGTCAGCGAAGCTCAGGATATTTCATGGCGGCAGACTATCAATCTTCTCGTCCTTGCGGCGCAGGGTGGATGGTTCCTTCGTTTCCTACACAAGGATGGATCTTGAGGATCTTGAGGCAGCTTTAACGCGTCTGTAAGCCAGGTTCATATCTTCCGGGACCCAGCATGGGCTGAAAGGGCGAAGGGGAAATATGGTGTCGATGCCGATTGCCCTGATATTGTGCGGGACCGAACGTCGACACGAGATGGGAAGAAGTCATCGTCCTCAAGGTCGCTCGTCTCGGCTATCCGCAGATCACCCAGCATACAAGAGCAAAATGTATTCGAGACGAGATATCGCGGTCCTGGGGATCATGTAAATGCTCCTTGGTCCGATCAGGCAACTTTCAGATCAGTCGATACCGCTGGAGCATCTGTTGCGATGCAGATGCAGACTGCTTGTGCATGACCCTACGGAAACTTGTACAAAATGGGAACCTGTCGACAGAACGGTTCTCGGCTACTCCAGACATGATGGGATATCCCAGCACTCCTTGCGAAACTTTTTTCCACCGCCTACTCGTCGTCGGTGGCCTCCACCTTGGTTCGCTTGAAGTGTCGAGGCGAGACACCTCGGTGGTAGAGTACATCAAGCTCTCGGTAGGATCGGTCCTGGTCAGCGTCAGCTTGCTGCACCTGCCAATCACGAAAGGGCTTGCTTCTCACCTTTGTCTCTGGAACCATAAACCAGGTGAACACGATCACTCCCACGGCGGTGGCAAGCCAGATGAAGGCGGTCTGCCCTTTCAAGTTCCAAGCGAGCGGGTTGAGAGCGTAAGAGTTGATGTATTGCATACCGACCGAGACGGCGTAGTAAGTTGCTCGGGCGATCGAGCATGTCTGAGCTCGGAGCTTGACAGAAGAGACTTCGGCTACCAGCGTGAATGTGATGGGTCCAACGGTGAGACCGTATGAGAAGTAGACGAGCATGAGGAAAGTAGCCTGTACCCAGAACGAGGCGGACGACCCGGATGCCGATGCGGCTATACCGATGACGAGTAGCATCAGTGCCTGGAACGAAACACCGCAGAGGTAGAGCGTCCTTCGGCCGATGTAGGCGGTAGCGTAGAAAGCAAGGACGACGGCGAACCACTGAATAGCAGTATTCCCGAGCGACAGCTCAAAAGCTTTATCGGCGTCCATACCGGCCACGGTGAAGAAGTAGGTAGCGTTGTTTCCGATGAGTAGACCTGACCAGGTCTGAGCAGCAAAGAGAACCGATGCGGTACTAAACACCGTAAGCATCTTTTGTCAGACACGGAAGCTACTCACATGGTACGCTTCAAGTTGATGCCTTGGAAAACAGCCTTGTATGAAGCTCCTTCAGTCTCTCGGTCTTCAATCTCAATGGTTCGCTGCATCATGGCCACGATCTCAGCTGGGTTTCGTCCGGACGTAGTGCTCTCCAATCGCTTGATGACTTTCTCGGCTTCTTCAAGGCGGCCCTTTCGAACGTACCACCATGGAGATTCGGGGGCGAAGATGAGAACGGCGATGAGAGGTACAGGCCAGGCCCATTGGATCGCGAACGGGATCTTGTAAGCCCACTGTGCCATTCTCAGCGAGTGTTTCAAGAATCGTGAAGTAGACACATACCTTGTCCGTGCCATTCCGGAAGGCGTAGAGGATACCAGCGGTAATGAATTGACCGGTACACCAGCACATCTGATTGTACATAGTGAAGATCCCCCGGAGTGGTAGAGGGGCGATCTCGGACGCGTACGCTTGAGCCTGAATGACGGTGAGCTCAAGGATAACATTCTCAAAGCATTGTGACTTACGATTGCGTTATAGAAGCCAAAGGGGAAACCGACAACGAGTTGACCGATAAACATGACTTCGATACTTTCGGCGAAGAATGGAATGAAAATGGCAGCAACGATCATGGCGAGAGCAGCGAGGATGACCTTTTTGTAGCCGAAGATAGGCTGGACGTATCCACAAATCAAAATACCAATGAAGGCGCCGATGGTCGAAGCATTGTTGCATGCTCCTTGCCATGCCGGATCAACTTGGTAGGTACCGTCGGCAGACATCTTTCCAAACTGCTTGGCGAAAGCGGGTTGAGCCATCAAGTTTCCGATAAGAGCCGCGTCATAGGCTTCCATGATCTGCTCGTGTCAGCGACCTCCTTTACTAGAAGGAAGGAGGAGACTTGTCGTGAGCTACTCACAATGACGCATGAGACACAGAAGGACCAGAATGTGGCTTTGGGGTGTAATTTGAAAGCTGCAAGGACACCGATGTGCTCTTGCTCTTCAGCGTGAATGGCCTCGGTAACGAGGCCGAGATTCTTGTCGTGAACATGCTCAACCTGTTCTGGTAGATCCTTCTCATTCTCGTTGATTGAACCTGCATACGCAGAAACAGCCGCCATATTGTCGAGAGGCCGATGAGGTGTATTGATGAAGAGTCGATAGATGGAGAGTTGTGATTGAGTCGAGTTTGATTGGCAGCTTGCAATGGGATGATAGCTTTAAAGAAAAGAGTAGGCGGCGGGCGTTCTGGACTTTATACCTCGCAGGGTCGGATGCTAGCCCCGATCTGGTGAATCGGAGTGCCCCCGAACGTCCGGAACCCCGTGTACGGGGCTCGCAGCCTCGCTTGGTAACGGATTCAAAAGCCGCAGGCACGACCCTCTTCTGCCAGATCTGTGACAATTTGGCACGCGGACTCGCTGGGAATGGATGGTCAGGAACGAGATTGCGTACTGTGGCTTGACCCTTCAGGTCCGCTTGACGTGGGCCCCCCGGGTCAATCAAGGCAAAGTCCGGTCCGTGATCCGTGATAGGTCCGATATCGCACATCAAAGGCGGAGGTCTTGGGTAGTGACACGGATCGGAGAGTGCTGAAATGGGACCTGGACTCTGCCAGGGTTCGCGGACGTGTACTGAAGCTGCAGGTCGGAATTCCGATCCGGCGTCCAGATCGAAGTAGGACCTTTATCCCTCGGGCGATTTGTGGGGACCATCGGAGGGCGACCCGGTTTTGTGTGACGCCTGGGGAAAACGTCTGGTCCGATTTCTCCTACCAGCTGACCGACAAGCTGGAATACGGCCAAGGCTCGGACCATCCGAGAGAGTCGGCTGAAGCAGGAAGCTTCATACTGCGTTAGGTACGCCGTGCTTCTTGTCCATGCGGCATAAGCGTAAAGACAACTTTACCTGAACGCACGGCATCATGCGCAAGTGGCCGGCCACGATCGCTGTTGGGGCTAATGGTAGATTCTGCTCGGCCACCCAATGTGAGAAGTAGGATCTCTGACAACTTCGAGAACGGCTGACCGGTGTTGGTCTAATGCTCATTTGACAGACTGCATATTAGGATCATCGATACGTCTGCGTGTGAACGCTACAATCGATCCCAATGAGTAGTAAGAAAGCAGCGTTACATTCAGCAGTAGTCGTGATGACAGCAAAAACGAGGAGCCGTTGATGTGCATCATGACGCCAGGATGTTCAACTCTGTGAGTTGTGAGACCTGATGACCATACCCGTTGGATCACTTGTGATGCTCATTGTATCAACACAGTAACTCGTGCCTGTCTTGTCACAGCTATCCACAGGTAAGGTATTATACTTATGGCTCGATGACAATCCGCAACGGCAAGGCAAGGCCAGCGTGATTCCGCTTTCGCCTCACAGTTAGGCTAGCGGCTCATGACCGCTGCGAGGAGTCACCCATACCGACGACGGGATGTCAGTACAAGAAAGGTACGCGCCTGCGGAGCTCGGGTGATCCACAAACGACAAAGGCAGGAACTTCCTCCCGACAACCGATCTCCCGGCGGCAATGTCAGCCGGTTACATTGTACCAGGGGAAGCATCATCATCCTTCAACATCACTTGACCACCTCCGTATAGTATGAACTCACCTGATCTCCCGACTGATACCGCGACTGCCGGGTATGTCGCAGTCAACCTCAGCCGGCCCCCGTACGCATTCCTTCCGGTGTGGGGTGTGCCCCGAATGATCATAGTGATGTTCTTCGTGGAACCCAGAGGTGCGAGTAGATCTGCCGTGCAGCACTCGCGTGCAGCTGACAAACACAGGTGACGTACGGCTATATATCACCTCGGCTCTCACCCTCATCCCCATTAGAGAGCACATCATCGTGTGCGCCTTGCGATACATTCGGACTGTCATTCGCTAGTATAACGGGATCCGCTGAAGACGGAAGCACACAAGACCATGCTGCGCGTCAACATAATTTGGATCCCATATGGGGGCTTTCCTCTGGGATCTCCATTGCACCTGCGACCGGCTTTCTGGGCGCTGATAAATTATGCGATCGATCGTGAATGGGTCTACGAAGCCTACTGTGGGGTCTGCTGAGAGGTGAGATCAGCGCGGGACGGAAAGCGAGGGATGACCCCTCACCCTGCGTTAGACAAGCCCTTGCAATTCTCGCCGATCTACACGAGGGTTTTGACGATCTCCCAGATACCACCGGCTCGACTAGGCGACAACGCGGAGTCTACGAGGGGATGGGTGGAGCCAAGGATGGGGCCGGTCCGACAGCTTAGTGGGCTTAGTGACCAATCCGCTTTATGGTGCACTGCGAGAGTGACCTCTTGGACTTGCTAAAGGGTGCGGCTGTTGCGAAACATGTGTGTCTCGATTTGGTGTGATGTCGCGAGCGCTGAAGCAGTAGCCCTCAGCCTGAATGTCACGGTCGGTGAACTAAGCAGTGACTCTGATCAAGGTATCCATTCGCTAGGTTACGGTTCGGTAGACAGAAACAATACGAACATGAAGAAGCTACCCTAATCGGGAGCTGCTATATATCTAGCTCGGAGAGCACGTCGTACTATCCGAGCTATGGTACCGCGACACTGGATTCCGTCGCACTGCTAACGTACCGGCTTTGATCACGTATCCTGGCGAAGGAGCAGTTCGTGTTGCTCGCAGATTGACGGCTGGGCCAGTGGATCCTCGAGAGGTTCTGTTAAATCCTGGAACAACAATCGCTATGGCTATAAACGCCATTCGTCAGGCAATTTCTGAGCGATTGGTGGATGTCAAGGGCGACGTGAAACACAGGGGAAACGGCGCCGTCAAGCTCGCTGAAAACTCATTGAGAGCAAAAGCGAGCGAGGCGAGGGGAGAGACGAGCGAAGATGCTGTCGCCGGGGCAGGGCTTCCTTTGAGCCACGAGGAGGCTTCTAGTGAGCCGAGCCGAGCCGGATAATTAGGTCCAAAGCAAGTGGCATTGGGGTGTCGTGTTTCCCGCTCGGGCGCAGAAACACGCACAAAACCGTTTGCTGGGGTGCTGCGACGGGGGCCCCTTCCCCCTTCCAGAGCCACCTTTTAACTGATTTGGCAACGGATCGGCCGGAAATTGCTCGGTTAGCAGCGGGCCTCGTTTATAACTGAAATAGCAATACTATTCATGCAGCTTGTCCTGACCGAGTACGAGAGTTTGTAAGTAAGGATGCTACCGTAGGCTCCACTGCCAGCACATATTCCCAGGTATCCAGCCGTCGTCGTCTCCTCACAGGCAGAGCAGGTGTTGCGAGACTTGAGCTTTGCAGCCTTGTTCGGATCTCCCTCACAGATGCGTCAGCCAGGGCTGCGCCGCAGTCTGCCGTCTCTTCCTGGTTCTCAGTCTCGTCGGCAACGCTCTCAATGCCATCAAAGACCTCCTCACTTCCTCGGTCAATGGTGGAGTGTGGGTCGAACAAGTCCTGCTGAACTGTGCTCTGAGTAGTGTCGACAATCTCGTCCTGTAGCCCCTGCCTTTCTGTCCTCTTCTTCTTGGGACGTCCACGCTTTCCCTTCTTTAATGGTGGCATGATTGTCGAGTCGGACTGAAGCGTTGATACCATGACCGGTGGAAGCGGCTGGACATATGTCCGTATCCAGGCATCGGCCGTGTGAAAGGAGGCAATATAGTCGTTTTGTGCGAGAGCAAGGTGGTTGATGAAGGCCCAAGCGTGTGGACACGGTCGTCTGTCGTTCTGGAACAGCCCACAGCTACACATTCCATTTCCTCTCTCCAGCAGTTGTATCCTGAACTCTTTGTATCGATCACGACGGGAGATCACCAAGCCAAGGGTTGGTGAAGATGCCCTCGCCCTGAAGACTCGTGAAGCTTTGAGGGCGTGCTTTATAATTGGCGCAATGTAGTCGGAGTAAGGACCAGTAGAGGCCCGAGCTTCTTTCAGGCGATCAAAGACCTTCTCTTGAATGTTCTCCCAAATTGCCGTGAACATGTCCAGCACCGGCATTTCTTGAGCCCGATAGAAGACGAAGTTCTGCTGCTCGACAATGTTTGAGGTCCTCTGCCCGTAACGGGGTGCTGGAAAGGCATAGTCTGACCAGAAGCAATGAGGAATGGCGTTGAGGTGGCCATGACATCTACGACCCTCAGTACACACACTGGGCGCCAATGGCGATGGGTAGACTGACCGTTCATTGAGCTCATTGAGCTTTACCATCTTTGTTTTGAACTCCGCTTCATCCTTTGCCCAGACCGCTGCCCAGTACAGCGGTTTCACCTCGTTTCCAAAGACTCTGACAAGGTTGCTCTCGATGTGCTTGCAGCAATAAGCCTCGGTGGCCAGTGGCAGCTCCTCCCGAATAGCCTTGTTCAGTCCCTTCTGCCTATCACTCATAATGACTGTCCCCCGGCTGTTTGATCCGCCCAACGCCGTTGATAGGTTGTTGATGAACCACTGCCAGTGAACTGCGTTCTCGAGGGGGGTTATGCCCCAGGCAAGCGTGATGGTCTGGTGATTCGCATCGATGCCAGTGGCAAACATCAAGACGTAGTTGTAGATTGTCTTCGTGAAGGCGGCATCAACGGCAATGAAGGGTCGAAGGTGCTGCCAAGCGTTTCTGGAGCATGACGGACAGATGAAAAGGCTTGAGAAGCGAGAGTTGACAATCTTGAGTTTGACGGTAGTGCTTGAGTCTTCATGTTTGATGGCTTTGGCGTATGATGATAGCAGCGTGAACTGATGGGCCTGATTGGCCGCATTGTCGCCGAGGATGTTGTCCTTGATGCGGTAGGCGATGTACTTGTTCATGTGTCCCCAGTTGTCCTCGTACCACTCCATAATCTCCTTCACTGATGTCTCGCGTATGACTGTCATCCCCTTTCTGACCTGGACAATTCAGTCAATGTTGACAAGTTTCACATGTGGAACTCACCTTGGCTTCGGCAAAGTCAACGGTATTCATTGTGCCGCCAGCTTCCTTTCCTCTTCCTGTACACGAATGAATGAGATTGAACTGTCGGAGCAGGTAGGTTGCCTTCTTCTTATCCCACGATATGTAAACTGCAAACGCACAGTCGACGTGCTTGCATACGAGGTGAAGTGTAGTGCGGTTTCGTCGATGAGTGCGTAGGTTGCCATCCTCGGCGTGGGAGATGCTACAGACCTGTTCCCAAGCGTCCTCTATGGATTCGAAGGCCGTCACCGCCGTCTGCCATGTTGAGGGGTCCGAGGGTTGCACCTGCATTGGCGTGATGTATAACAATGATACAAACATGACACAGTAGGAAACGTGCGACAAAGTCTTCGGGCTACGGCGCTATCTGAGCAATTTCTAACGCCGGATGATATCCCAGCAATATTGGGGGTGGCGGATGCTATATCAGTTAAAAAGTCTTCCAGAGCATTATCATAGTGACGTTGCAGCTTCGCAACGGATCAGAAGTAGATGCATGATGCATAGAGGAGATGAAGTGGAGATGCCTTCATCTCGGGCTTGTTGCAGTGTCTACGCGAGCTTCAGGGGATCTAGTCGTCATGTTGCGATCCACCATTTTTACTTGGATTCGATGTCCTGAACAGAGGAGCGCTCTTCTATCTGAGAGACCTGACCCTTGTAGGGGGTACCCGAAGAATACTGCGGATGTTGGACCTCTCCACACATAATCTGCAGGATTGGCTCGCGAGCCACGGCATCTTGAGTGGCTTGGTTCGATTTGAACAGCGTATCCATCTGCTCCAATGTCAACCCTCTATCGAAAGGATCAGTCTTATCATACCCTTGATGAGAAAGCCGGGGCGCATACCTAGTCTCTGGAGCAAAGAAGAAGGTCCATAGGGCCGACAGTGCGCAAAAGTAAGCGAAAAAGGCGAACGCGCCATAGCCTCCCGTCCCCGAAGTCAGTGGAGGTGTTATGAGACCGACCACGAAGTTGTTGAACCAATTCGAGCAAGTAGCCGAGGCCACGCCCTTAGCTCGACGACTAGAAACATGGATCTCGGCAGCTGTGACATAAGCTTGCCTCGTGTTATGATTACGCCACTGCTCACGCATGACCCAGGGGATTGGTCCCCATAAGATGCCATAAGACACCATGATGCCAAAGATGAAGCCAACCCCAACCCACGCCGCCTGCGTTTCGTTGGCAGGCCAGTCGTAAGAGTACACACCTGACAGAATTAGCAGATGTGTTACAGACTTTGTTACTTACCGATCATACTGGCCACGATAGAGTGAGAGACCACAAGTCCAATCGATCCGGCCAGCAGCAGTGGTCGCCGTCCTACCCTGTCCAGAAAAACCAGTGTGGCACCTACGGCCAACAACTGGGCAATATTGAGCACTCCGCTGAGTGTCAATTGCATTTCGTAGTCGAGGCCGAGCTCGGCAAACAGAGACGGTGCGTAGTATACAAGCTGTGACTTAATCCCATATCCATGCTATTCCTGAAGTCACATACGGCATTAATACCAGAAAATTGTTGGAAGAGCATAAGGACAATGCCGGTAATCGTTTGTCGTAGGGCACCAGTCTTGAAACATGCCTAGCCAGCCCGCGACTTCGAGTCGCAACTCTGAGCGAAAAGAGCCGTCACACAAGTCAAGCTTTCGAGGCAGTCTCGGTCTCGTCCCCCGAAGACAAAGCCACCGAGGCGAATAGGGCAGGAAGTAAATCGCAACCGACAGGGGCAGATTTGTCCATCAGTACTGATGATGTTCTCTGCGGACAACGATTGCTCACAGGGCGCCATCTGCAGCGCAAAGGGAATTCTGAAAGAGGCGTCGCCAGAGATGTGGCGGGTGCCATAGGTCTATTGGAAAGAGGTCAGATGCTCTAGAGCACGGCAAAGGTGTGTCAATCGACTCACAATATAGTACATGACGATCACGCCAAACACGATACTGGCATGCTCAAGTACCAGTAGCGAGCCTCTGATATTCGGAGGTGCCACTTCGGAGATGTACATCGGCGCTGTGCTTGACAATATCCCGACGCCGATTCCGCCTATGAAACGACCGATAACCAGTTGGGCGAAACTGAACGAGGCGGCCTGCAGGACACTGCTAAATGAGCTTTGGTCGACTGCTAAATCTCCTGCGACTGACCTTCCTATGATAAACCAGACCATACCGAATACTATTCGTCACTTGATATGTCTCAGAACGCATCGAGCCGAGGTGCGACGACTCACCTATTGATGCCTTACGCGAATACCGGTCAGCCACGTAACCTGACATGATTGCGCCGATGAAGGCACCGAGCTCGAGGAGGGCCACCACCACTCTTAAAGCATCAGCTTGGAAGGAACAGCGTCATGTCTTCATTCACCCTTTATTGAAGGCCGCGGAAGGCGTGGTTGCCTCGTCTGTCTCGGGGAATCGATGCAAGAAGGCGGACATGGTCAAGCTGATTGACAGAAGACCCTGGTCGAATCCGAACAGCAAGCCACCAATGCAGGCTGCACACGAAGCAAGCAGTACGGTTGAGCTGGCGAGAAAGTCCCGGACACCGTGACCATCAGCTCGAACGGTGTGGTGTGTATAGCGGAGAACTCGACCCACCAGAGCCCCCAAACGCTTCAGAGAGCGCTTTCGTGTCGTAGACCAGCGAGACAGTGTCTTTGTGCGCTTGAATGCCCAGGCTCCTCAGAGTCGGGATCTCATCCCTGGCAGGCGCGACAGTGATATGTCCCATACAAGCAACCCAAGGCAACGAAGTCGTCAATGCAAAATAACGGGCGCGGGTCGACTTAGGTCGGATGAAAACGTCGTACCTTCAAAGGTGCCCAATTTAAAGGGCGATGCGCTCCATTGCCCAACACGGACCTCAAACGCGCTCTCCAGCGGTGCACCATGCCGCCGGTCCCTTCCAAGCGAGCCGCCGGAATAAGACGCTCATGTCGAGAGAGCTGATTGGGAGCGTAAATTGACGGCGGTCTTGGCGCGGCGATATCCGTCAGCACGTGACCTACAGTATGTCCGTGATCCGTTAAATCAGTGGAGATTATGTCCGAGGTCCGTTCGGGTGCGCTCATCTTGTGCTCCGTGCTGCTGTTCTGCTTGTGTATACATAACACGCAATCAGACTGCTGGCCATGGTCACTTACACCCAAACTCACTGCCTCTCTCCTTCACTATGTCATCCGACAGTCCCCGCCTGAAAGTCGCCTTATTCGGTCTAGGTCGGCTCGGAGCGATCCGTGCCAACATCCTCGTGCACTTTTCCCCTCGCATAGAGTTGGTCGCCGCATCAGACCCGAAGCCGGGCGCAGAAATATGGGCCAGACAGAATCTACCTGCATCGGTCACTTTTTTCGCGGACCCGATCGAGTGCATGGAGAAAAGCGGTGCTCAGGCGGTTCTGGTTTCTACAGCCACCGCGACTCATGCTCCTTTGGTTCTCAAAGCGCTCGACTTAGACCTGGTGAGCCATTGAGTGGGACAATTGTGTCGAGCTAAGGCTGACGCTTTCTAGCACGTGATGTGTGAGAAGCCCATTGCCGTAGACATCAAGACCACCAAAGAAGTCGTCGCGAAAGCTAAGGCAAATCCTCATTTGAAATTCCTCGTTCCGTTTTGCCGGCGATGTAAGTTCAATGGAACATAGTGGATCCTCGGTTAGTCGTGAATCCTCGGTTAGTCGTGGATCCTCGGTTAGTCGTGGCTGACCAATTAGTCGACGACTCTTACCAAGCGTTGAAAAAGCTGGTAGACACTGGCGACCTTGGAGAGACGCATGCCGTACAAACAGATTGCCTGGATCAGCAAGACCCAACCGGTAGGTGGTATTCAGCGGTACGACAGGATGTGGCTGACATTCCAAGGGTTCTTTGTCACCTTTTCAGCTCAATCTGGGGGAATCTTTGTCGATATGAGGGTTCATGACGTGAGCTTTTCTATCACTAGGACCTCTTTGCTCGCTGATATCTTAAGATTGACATCGCTCGATATTACCTGGACGTCACCAAGGGGTTGAAGAACCCGAAGAAGCAGGTCAACCGCGTCTTTGCGGTCGGGCAAACGGCGGTCTATGGTGATCTGCAGAAGTATGGAGATGCGGACAACGGCTTTGCGCTCGTCGAATTTGCGAACGGAAAACTCCTCACATTCCATCTTGGACGGACCCTCACCAATGGGTTTGAGAGTGCCACCCGGGTATTCGGTACCAAGAGCTCTGCGATTGTCAATGCCAATTCCAACAAGAATCGAGTCGAACTGCGCGATCAGCACGGGGTCAGGACTCAAACCTGCGAGGACGCCTTTGTGCTTTACGACAAGTCTTTCGTCAACAACCTTCAGGCGTTTGCCCGGTCTTGTCTAGATGACGTACCTCTGCCACTCACTGCCGACGACGCATTAGAAGCCGCCAAGATCGCGACGGCCCTTCAGCACTCTTTCCGCAAAAGTGTTCCTGTGTATTTCGACGAAGAAGGTGATCCGGTCCTGGAGTAGAAGAGTCTAGCAACCTTGTCACCGAGATGTATGAGCGTCCATCATTCCGGCTTTTGGCGTGTGTCTTGTTCAGTTGCAGTCTGAATCATGTATTTCGTATACTCAGATATTGAAGCTTTGCATGCGAGTCTGTGGGAAGGGCTGCTTCAAAATAGGTTGGCTTGGCCCTCCGAACTCCACCAATTGAGAAAACCCTCATCATTCGTGATCTGAACCTTCAGCATGTCACTCACTGTTAGGAGACTACATACATTTGACGGCTCATTCGAGGTGGTCGAAGCTCCAAAAGATGTTTCGAGTACCAGTGGGTCCCAAAAGTCGCGGAGCTGGTGTTATCAGCCTCCCATCAATCTCGTATCAATCACGGTAGACTGACCAGCACATCTGTAGAAGTGTCCGTGTACTGATCGGCGACATGCATGGTGGCTCCTGAGGTCTGTAGCAGTGATGAGAGGCAATGTGCAGTGTCGGGAGCCGAAGACGGATACTCGGTCAAAGGAGTTCGAGTGGACTCCATATTCCTCGCCTGTTGCTTGCTCTGACTCGCACGCTCGACTGATCGAGTCCTCCAGCCAAGCAGCTCGACATCGTCCCCCTCGTTCGAATCGGTACCCTCGCTGTGCGACCGACGAGCCGCGTTGCCATTGCCAGGTTGACTTTTCGCCGACGACATCTTGGCTGTCGCCCTCGTCTACAGTTTGGCAAGCCACTGCAGGTTGCGGAGAACCCTTGGTGTCGGTCCAGAGCTCTGTACCAACATTGTGTATAGATTCGTAGCCATTATGATCTGAGTGAGAGCGAAATCGGCCAGCACGTTCTGCGGGTCGCGCAAGATGAGGGTGCCAAGGCATACTGCCGCGTTGAAGGTGTGATACTGCATTTCCGTCAGACCGGTAGCGTTTAACGGAAGCTTACCCAGAGATGCCATTGTCTGGCAGTCACGGCCAGGAAACGAGCATGAATGTCGGAGACTATCGCGATGATCGTCTAGGACGATCAACACAGAGCTCATTTTTCTGACTTACCGCACACCGCTCAATCACTGCCAGGTAGCTAGGTGCGTAGGTGGACAGCTGACGACTCTCGCTCTCCGCGTACAATGCCTGGGCATAGTACGGTCTATGAAGCCAGATGATGGTCTCTGAGATGTTGAGCGCGAGACTGCTTTGCTGTACAGTCAGCGGGCGGCGGGATCAATAGATCGCACCTCACCTGGAATGATGTCGCCATTGAACGGCGTGATGGTTCTGGCGTCATGATCTCGGCCACCGTAGGGTCACTGTAACGGGACGGTGTGGCTAAAAAGACTGCTCGACAGCGTAAGCCGTAAGGCAGATCTGTCTCAAATTGACAGCTATGGTCATCAGTGGCACCGCTACAGAGACACTCACATTCGACCATGTAAGGCACTGATAGCTGCATACTCGGGCTCGTGGACGTTATTTGCGTTGTTGAGTACTCTAGAGCGGCAAGTTAGTCTATCCATCCTCGCTAAAGCGCGTGACCTACTCGCCCGAGATCTTGGAAAGATCGAAACGAAGAAGTGTGTAGCCTTTCGAGCCGTCCGAATCGCGAGCTGTGGCCGGATAGAGGGTGTCGCAATGATTGGGATTGATCGTGGAGCTGTGCAGTCGTTCAACGATACGTCAAGTATCTGATGCTTGCCATAACATACGGTCTTGAAAAGCAATGTGCCTTCGCTCCGTCTCAGCTCTCAGAACTATGGGATGGACTGCCGACTGACCTGAAACACGTCTGCGGCATGACATTCCCAGAAGACCTTCCGGCGTTCGTCAAGTACATCCTCGGGCAGGTTCCATCTTACTCCATCCCGGTGCATGCCCATCTGCTCTCCATCAACAGGTAGTAAGACGAGACCGAGAAGACTCTCACCGCTTGTATCATCCGCATGCATAGGCCCCATAATGTCCAGGCTGAATCGCCGCGATTGTCCTTATCCACGTGACTAGGCAGCCGGGTCAGCGGGGCTGAATAACTGAACACTCAGCCAGAACACACAGGTGATAGTGAGCCATCAGATGCTGCTGGTGTCAGCCAATATATCGTGCTACATGAAAGCTGGACTCACCAATGTTTGGACTCCAGCGATACTATTGCTTGCGAGGAAATTCCCTTTCACGAGCGCCCGTTCAGACATGTGCAACCACTCCTCAGCAGATGAATCGACGTTGGGCATTTCCAGATTGAAGAGTGTACCTTGTGCAAGCACAATGAAAACAAGAGCGATACTTTGGGCGTTTGGTCGACCGGTAGTCGCTCGATCGTACATGGCGTCAAAGGTCCGCAAGAAATTGGCGCGGGGCACGACGTCATGACTGAGCTGTTAGATTTGCCGCGACACTGCATCGCTACACAGAGGATTGACCAGCACTTACTGCCACGAGCAATATCGATAGTAACACTCCACCAGAACTAGACCCTCTTCCCGGGGAGGCAGTCGAGACAACAGGTCTACCGTGCGCATGCCTGCAGACGAGGCATTGAAAGGGAAAGCTACGGGCCCGAGTGGCTCCTGATAGCCTCCGCTGCCAAGATGCTCGGGTTCCAGAGAGACAGCCCTGGAGTTTGCCGCAGTACCTCCGACATCTTGAGTCTCCGACTACACTTTCAATCATAAGACCCGTTAGTCAGCAACCTACGTCTTTTAACCACTCGCTCGCGGCAGTCGGACCT
Source organism: Tremellales sp. FJII-L8-SW-PAB2 (assembly GCA_022813505.1). Taxonomy (NCBI): domain Eukaryota; kingdom Fungi; phylum Basidiomycota; class Tremellomycetes; order Tremellales; species Tremellales sp. FJII-L8-SW-PAB2. Next base: position 175,714 of record JAKLMH010000027.1, on the reverse strand, counting down.
AGGTATTTCGATATGCCGCCTCGACCCAAGACCAAAGTGCCGTGACCTAGCCTTGGACTGACTGGGACCTGCTGGTTCCGGGAGCCGGAAGCATCTGCAGTCGGTGGCTTGGATCCATAGGAACTGATGGAGCTCGCGCCCTGTTCCGGACGTCCGAGAAAATTTTCGTGAGCGCCGGCACTGAAAGACAGGCCGGGGAGGTCGTTTGCAAGGACGTCTTGTTCTGTCTGCGGCTGCGAAGGTTGAGATTCCACAGATAGCGCGTGTGCTGCAGCTACCGCGACTGGGGGTAGGGCGGCGCCGGATTGAGATCGATCTACCCATGACTGATGCTGCTGTGCGCCAGTCATCATCGCGGATCCAGGGTCGATGATAGGTTGAGACGGATCACCATCAGTACGGCTGCGTTTAGCTGGCTCATGATCGAGTTCAGCTATCGGCTCGGGCTCTACCGTTGAGCTGAATGATCAGATCGGTCGAGGTCTATTGCTCGGGACTGACTCGACTGTCTCCCGCAGATTGCTGTCATCGATGCACTTTTGCGTATACCCTCTTCGTACGCAGTTGGAGCAAGGCACTGGGGACTACGATTAACATCTCGCTCTAGGCTTGATTGTTCACAGTTTCGCACCTTGCCGGTCGCACTTGAGTTTCAGTCTCCTACAGTCTGATTCGTCAACGTGGAGGAAACCGAGCGATCCGAGACCCTCTTACCTTCACAACTGAATCGTGGTCGCTGTTTACGCTTCCTGGATGAAGATTCGCCGACAGCCACGGAGGGGTCGATCTCGGGCATAGCTCACGAATGATTCGAGAGAGGGGGAAAACGGATCGGAGGTCGACATCGGACTTTAAACCAATAAACGGCCGGATCGGTTACAGGGACGGATCAAATATGTCCGATCCGATCAGCCACGTGATCATCAGAACGGATCGATCTCCGTCGCTACTAGCCCCGTCCCTCCAGCGAGATTCAGTCCGGGCTGCGGTGATCAGAGACGCAAAAACACCTGCAGCTATAAAGCAGCATGCATTCCCGAATGCGAGGAGGTCAGTCTCTGATCATACTGCCCACTCCTCCACTGCGGCTTGAAATATGGCACCTATCTCGATTTCCGAACCCTCGCCTCGCGTGGACATTGCCGATCTCAAGTCGAAGGTCGTCGATCACCATGTCGAGCTAGAATGTACACCAAAGCCACCCGTAGCGGACGACTTTATGTACGACTTCAAATACAATCACCCGCTACCCACAAGAGACCTCATTGGCTGCGCTATCCCGGCCGACCTCAACGCTCAAGCCGCCGCTGAAGACGTTGCCAGCCAATTCGCGGAATGCCTCGCTTCGGGCAATGCCGCCGCCTTCACTGATCTCTTCCTTGACTTTGGTAACATGCTCTTCCACACCAATACACGAGGGACCGCCGCTGACAGGTCCAGGTGTCTGGCGAGACAAGCTGTGTTTTACATGGGACTATCGAACGTTTAACTTTCGCGACAGTATCGCTAGGGCTGCTGCCGACCTTATCCCCTCCACTCCCGTCAAAAATGTCTCTTTCCTAGCCCCCCCGCCTGAAATGCAACGTCCATACCCGGATCTCGCGTATCTTCAATTCGTCCTGTCATTCGACACCGACTTGGCGAACGCGCACGCTGTCGTCAACGCTGTACTCACGAAGGAAGGCTGGCGTATCTGGACACTTCACACGGTCATTGAAGCGCTCCACCAGTATCCTGAGCGTGACCCGGTCGACGGTCATATGACCGGTCCGATAAGCTGGGAAAAGCAGCGCGCGCTGGATGATGATCAGATCGCGCCGGATGTCATGATTGTGGGCGGAGGTCAAAAGTAGGTCATCTGGGTTCAGTGTCTTTGGCAATTCGTTTACGATTTACAGCGGTCTTGCCCTGGCAGCTCGGCTGAAAGCCCTGAATGTCCCCACTCTCATCATCGAGAAGGAAGCGCTCATTGGCCAGGTCTGGAGGGGGCGTTACGAATACCTCTCGCTGCATTTCCCTCATTGGGCGGATCACTTCCCATATTTCCCTTACCCCGAGCACTGGCCGACCTACACCCCAGCGCAGAAACTCGGTCTTCTCATGGAGTGGTACGCGTCGGCTCTCGAGCTCCCTGTGTGGAACAGTTCTCGAGTCGTAAAGGCGGAGAAGAGCCCAGCGGGGGAGTGGACAGTAATTGTCGAAAAGAACGGAGAGAACCGAACGCTGCACCCGAAACACGTCGTCATGGCTACCTCGCTCTGCGGAGTACCAATGACGCCCGTGGTCCCCGGCATGGACAAGTTCCAGTCCGGCATCATCCGACACTCCACCGCTCATGACAGCTCCCGGGAATTTGTCGGTAAGAAGGTGCTTGTGGTGGGAACATCCTCGTCCGGTTTCGACACCGCCTATGATTGCGCCCGACGAGGTATCGATGTCACGCTTCTGCAGCGCTCGCCCACGTATGTGATGTCACTCACGCATTCGGTCCCCCGGGCTATCGGGTCGTACGAGCCCAAGAATGGTGTCAGACCGGACATCGAAGAGGTCGACCGACTAGCATTCTCAACACCCAACGGACCAGCCGAGGAGCTCAGCCGACGCAATGCCAAAGTCCTTGAAGACCTCGATCGTGAGATGCTGGATGGTTTACACGCCAAGGGATTGAAGACCTGGCGAGGTCAGCGCCGCACCGGCAACGCTACACTCGGCCAGACCAGAAATGGAGGGTTTTACTTGTATGTCAAAATGCGATGTCGCCCGGGATTGAAGGTCGAGGCTGACGACATTAGCGAAGCTGGCGCTTGCCAACAAATCATTGACGGGAAGATCAAGGTTGAGCAGGGCTTCGTTGAGGCATTTACCGAACACAAGGTCATCCTCTCCGGAGGTCGAGAGAGAGACTTTGACTTGATTGTATTTGCTACCGGCTTCTCCAACACCATTGACTCCGTCAGGGCTACGTTGGGTGACGACATCGCCAACCAATGTGGACCTATATGGGGTGTAGATGAAGAAGGAGAATTCAAGTCGGCGTACAAGGAATCAGGTTGTCCCAACCTTTGGATCTTTGTCGGGTATCTGCCCTACACCCGCTTCCATTCCAAGCGACTAGCGCTCAGGTTGAAGGCGCTGTTGGAAGGCGTGTCTCCCGCGCCATACAAGGCCTAGGATATATAGATCTCGTAAAGTGAATGATGTTTGAATGTATTGTAAGTCATCGTGATCTCTCTTTTGCATCGCGATCAGACTGCGTCAGTAGGGAGCAAAGGGGCGAACATCGCTGACCCGCGGCTGTCAGGACTAAGCACACTACAAGCTGAGTGCAAGGGTCAAATCTCTTACGCCTGGCACTCCGTCTCAAGTCATTGTCAGATCCACAGCGGCGAAACGGTCATGCTGAGAACATGCATAATTCAAACCCTCTAGTTCTTCTGTGCAGAATACCAGTCCTCGAAGCCAAGGTCCCATCCGAACAGAGGTGTATTAATTCTCTGCTTTTTGCCTTTAGCCGCGAGACCGTCCAAGATATCGATGTCTTCCGTTGGCAGCGCAATGACCTGTCGATTGTCCGAGATACGCTTCTCGCTGACTGACTTTGGGAGGACAACAGTGCCCTTGTTGACATGATAGCTGACGAGGATCGTAGCAGCCGACACTCCATGCTTAGCGGCGATACCCTGGATCTCGATATCGGCCATGATAGGTGCGCCTGCAAGCATCAGCTCTGAGCATTGCAGGCGACAGATATTGCGACACCTGTGGACCCCAATGGCGAGTAGGCCTCCATCAAGATTCCGAGGTCCTCACAGTACTTCTTTAACTCGTGCTGAGGCAAGAAGGGGTGAAGTTCGACTTGATTGACGGCAGGGACGATTTTCCACGTTTTCCTCAGCTCCTCGAGATATGGGATAGACCAGTTGCAGACACCGATCGCCTTGACTTTCGCGGATTGATAGAGCTCCTCCATTTGCTTCCATGTATCGGCTTGGTTCCATGATCGGTCAACCGACCGAGATCCATCGGGGTTAGTAGGCAGCAGATCGCTGGTCTCGTTCTACTTTTTCAGCAGTGTGAAGCTCACATAAGCGATGGTACACTGACGGCAACCAGGCGTACCGGCCAGTGAATGAGCTGTATTGAAAGTCAGCAAGCTGAGTGATCATGCGTGCCTCTCTTGACCCACGTAAAGATCGAGGTAATCTGTGCCCAAGGCGTCCAGTGTCCTCTGCAAGCCCGCTTTGGCATTGTCCTGATGGGTGTTCCATAGCTTGCTGGTGATGAAGATCTCCTCCCTAGGCACTCCGCTGTCTTTGATGCCCTGGCCGACTTCGCTCTCGTTTCCATAGATCAACGCGGCATCGATGTGTCGGTAACCATCTTTGAGGGCGAAGGCGACAGCTGACCGGACTTGTCCTGGCTCGGACTTCCAAGTTCCTGGAAAGGTCAAGACTGAGGCTGGTTACTTGTCTGATGTCTACTTACCCAAGCCAACGGCGGGAATGTCGGCGCCCGTGTTGAGCTTGAAGTGAGTTGGCGCGAACGACATGTTTTCTGGCAACGGGGGCTGATTCGAGGGAGAGGCCGAAGCAGGTCGGACTGTCATGGGAATATATGGAGAACTATACAGTCCATCAGTTGCCCTGATGTCTCGCTCAGCGTCATCATTTTGATGCGTATGTGTCGGACATAAAAGTCACTCGAAGGCGGTACCGTCATTTGCCTGGCGAGAATGACTCATCAACCCGGAGTTACCCTTTTCGATCATTTAGTGTGTATTCCGCCCACCGCAATGTCCGCAACCCCACATAAGCGACCAGCGAGGAGAGAAAGAGGGGGGGGGGGGAGCTGCGCTTCAAGCTGATCAGAGGATACCGGTTCTTCATTATCCATCGTAGAGCATATAGAAACGATATGAAAGGAGGTGCTAGCCGAGTGAATATACTCCACACAACCTCATCACGACGCGTTCCACACGATTGACGTCTCTGTCGACAAGACTATCGAAGAACGCGGTGGCAATCACGACTCCTTCGATCGAATGGCGTGGAATAGCTGACGAGGTGTGAGCTGACTTGATAAAGCTTGTATACCATCAGCTACATCAAGCATCATAGTTTTCTCGGAAGCGGCGATGATGGGTCGTTTGGCTACGGTACTCAAGTTCACGATGGCCCCGTCTTTGCTTATCAACATTGACTCCCATCGAGTCTCTCATCCATGTGCTCGTTCCACCCACATCCGCGTCTATGCGGTAGCCCTCTGATGGGGTATGCCGAGAAGAGTGAGAATGCTTTCAGCTTGGCTTATCGGAGATTGTTCCCGTCTGCCTGTACATCCACGTGTCTCGTACGACGATGGGCCCGCGTCTTAACGTTTCTTCGCCGATATGTCCGATATATGAACATCCTTATATCACCGGCCTTTGTAGCCAGGGCAGCGCCAGCTCAGCTCCGCTTTCATCATCATGTCAACGTGGGGATCTCCACATGCTGAAAAGCGGGCCTTACTCATCCATTCTGGTGGAGGGACAGGCCTAGTCTGGCACAAGGTCGTAAGGCTCCTTATCGATGTAGGTAAGTCGATTCTGCTCGGGATCGCCGCATGCAGAGACTTATTGGCCAGGCTATGTGAGTCGTCTACCAACGCGAGCCCGTATGGTGGGATTTCAGATTACCTGACTGGCCAGGCTGTGGACGCCCCAGATCTTGCCGGTCACAGTTTCGCCTCTCGCCTTAGCGACTACACAATCAAGACCTTTGCTCTGGAGCTCTCCAAACGACTCGGTCCGTCCCGAAGCTATGATGTCGCTGTAGGGGCTTCTTTCGGTGGTCCGATCTTGCTCACCATACTCTTTCTGACCGGGACGACAACAGAGCGCATCATCCTTTGCGGCCCTGCCCTCGACGCAGACCTACCCCTTATACCGCCGAGAGAATCGAGCTGATGGTCAATGCGCGACTCAGCTCGGGGACGGAGACGGATATGCTGAGGGTGAACCCGCACTGGAAACCAGAGGATGCCATGATCCAACGATTAGCAGCTATGAGTGTGGATCCAGAGGCTGTACGCGCACTCCTCGCGGTACGTCCATCATCGGCAGTGTGAATTTTGACCACTAACATCGTCAAACTGATCCACAGGAAGCTAAACGCGGGCAGTGTCCTCACAAATTGATCTCGTCGGTTGTCACTAGCGTCCGCTCGATCACAATCATCGCTGCTGATCCCGCACACGGCGGGATCTACCGCGCAGCCCTTCAGCATACCCTATTAAATACAATGCCCAAGGTCAGAGTGGTCGGGGTGGACGGGGTTGGGCATGACATGCATCGGGAGAATCACGAGATGGTAGCAAGAGTAATCATTACTGGATCTGCTTGATGCACAAAAGCAGTCTCTCCTCAGTCTTCCGGCCTTCAGTCGCTTCCCCACGTCGTGTCCCTACCGTGTCTGCTCACGAAATCACCCACTCATGGTTAAAGTCGGATAACAATCTGTTCATGTTCATCCGATCACGGCGATACTGTCCACGGAAATGACGGAATCCGGACATCGGAAAAAAGCAGCACGGACATGTCTTAAAACAGCTTTGATGTATCTAGCGGCTACCGAGCCGGCATGCAAGCTTTAAAAGTGTTTTATCGAAATCTAAGGTAGCCCCTCCAATGCTGTAGATGTGTGCGTGGACGAACATGCCCAAGAAGTATACAGTGACAGGCCCGCTGCTCGATCTCGAGATGCAATTTGGTGAAGGTGAGTGCGTCGCGCAAAGCGGTCGCGCTGAACTGTAGGCTGTATCTGGGTAAAGTATTTTCGCTCAGCTGGAGAGAGGAAGGGTCAGAGTTTGACGTGATCATGTAGGACACCAGGAGAGACTGCTTGTGGTTTGTGGACATAAACAAGGGCGTCCTGTACATCTCCCATCCGAGAAGCAAGCGATACGGATTTACGATTTTCAAGAAGAAAATCACAGCGATCGCCTTGGCCTCTGACAGTGACGACGTGAGTCTACCATTGCAAGCAGAATCTGAAGTGTCTTCGATAGTCGCTTCATTAGAAAATCTGGTGGTCCGCATTAATTCCTGTGCCCTACCGGAAGCAGTCCATGCCCTACCGGAAGCAGTCCATGATCTGCCAATTTCCAGGGATCACATGCCCAAGAGCTTTTGTACACATTACTCGGTTCTCAACACGACAAAGCCGATTACCTTGGAGAACGGGGAGGTCAGGCTGTATGAGGGAGCGGCCGACCCATTAGGTAGGTTCTTGTTCGGTAGCATGACCTTCGACGTGGGTACAGCGCCTGGACGCCTCTACTCCCTGCGCCGGAACGAAACCGACAAGACGATCTGGGACCTGCCTCTTGTCCACGACCAGATCTCAGTGAGCAATGGAGCAATGGCATGGCGTGATTCAGCGAAGGAAAGAAGATGCGAGTTGCTGTACTGTGCATCTTGACCAACGTCTGAGCTGAGGCTGGTTCAGGTTTTTACCCGATAGTCACCCGAGAGATCCTCACGTTTGATTACGACCTCATGAGCTGACCTGTGTCACCCCGCACGATTGCCGGGTAAATGATTGGGCAGTCGTCCGGGCGCATGACCAACAAACGCGTTTTCTCGAAGCTAGTGGAAAAGCAAGGGTACCCAGATGGTCTCCGTCTGAACGCCGAGGGCGGGGTATGGTCCACACGCTGGGACGCTGGTAGAGCGATCCGGCTGCATCCTGAAACGGCCGATGTGGACGTCGAGGTTCACCTGCCAAATGCCAAATTCAAGGAACGTCACTTGCTATGTATTTGGCGGTGAGTGAATTCAAACATGGATGACACCAGTGAGTGACAGCAGGAGCTAACGCGGCTCAGGTCCCGAGCTGAACGACCTGTACATAACGACAGCTGCGTGTGACATTGGGGCCACGCCGCCTGCCGGAAGGAGCGAGGCTGGGAAGTTGTATGTCGTTGAGAACTTGGGCATAAAAAGGCGCCGAACGTGAACGATTCAGATGGTATGATTAGAATACACGTTATCAACTATAGACAGCAGGCACAAATCATGCAAGGCATTGTTCCCACTACTCACCCTCATAGCAGGACCATGGAGGCAAGCGTCCCAGCAAGGCAGCGATAGAAGCCAGCATATTGTAAGTTTGGTCAAGGGCGTATCCATACAGCATCGTCGGGTGCCCTCGGCTGGTCGCATACGATTGAAATGAACACTTTGTGACTGGCTTCTTATACCACAAAATCAGCGTGCCAGAGCGCCCTGATCGTATGGACAGGTACAGGCATCGGTCAAACCTGTCGACCACAGAGCCTCGCTGGAATCCTTGACATTCGATTTTGTCTTTACCTGATCATGATTGCCCATTTGGCAGCGGGAGATTTTGGCCAGCCCCGAAGTGCCAGGCAAACGTCCGACAGACTCTGCTGCATTCACTGTTGCTCACAATCCCTGCACTCTTGGACGAATCTGGGCGATCTTGTCGTCACGCACAACGCCTAATTTGCAGCCATCATGGGGTGCCGAACATCGTGGGTCCGGTTCCTGGGCTAGGCCCGGTTGATGGCGAGATACATCACTGCTGTGGCGCTGATGAGGCTTTCCGGCGGCCAAGTTGTTTTGATTGATGTTGCCGATGTCGAAGACGATGAGAGCTGGTAACACTGAGCTCGTGACTCCCAACATCAATGTATCCGATGAATGTGTCAATCGCGACGAGGTGACTCTAACAGCGGTAAGTGCGAGCGAGGCCCCATGGCTCCGCGTTGCTCCGGCAGTGCTCACCGAAAATGGACTCAGAGCCCGGTAGAGCACGCCGTGACTGCAGACCGAAAGGTGGCGCTCGGCAGTTCTCAGCACTCTGATAAACGGAATCGCCGTCTGCTCCAGCGTGCTCTCAGCGCTCTGATGATCCAGAGGGATCAGAACAATATCAAGGATAAGACTAGCTACTAAAGGGGTAGTCGGTGGGGCTTACGGAACAATAGCGTTTCAGATGGAACTCATCAAGGCAGAGGGCGGTGGCGGGAGACTGAATCATGACAGAATCTCAACGAATGTTTGACTGCGGGTGAAACTTTTAGGCATGTGGGTTTGTGAATCGCGCGTCGCGGGGAAATCAATTAGGCACCATGACATCGGTAAAGGATCGAGGGAATCCATTTAGGCTCATTTCGGATACATCAATTTTCGTGCGATAACCGAGCCATATCAGAATGCATACGCCCGACAGCAAGTCCATCGCGACCAGGAATGGAGGCATACACCTCATCTTCCGCCTCCAAAAATGAGTGTAAGGGGGTATGCGGAAAGTGAACGCCGAAAAAGCCTCTGCGAGGAGACTGCTAGTCAAGACCGGCAGCAAAGAATTCAATGCGCTGTTGGCGACTAACGACTGTCCCGCTGCCCACACTTGGCTTGAGTATAGACTGAACGATAGCCTGGATGATCGTTGTGACCTGAAAACAAAGCGAGACGAAATTGTTGGGCCTGCAGCGTTCTCTCAGCGCTCTCATGATCCAGAGGGATGCATAGCTTACCCGCAGCGTTCTCTCAGCGCTCTGATGAGCCAGAGGGATGAGAAGAACAACAGCAGGAATAGGACTAGCTACTGAAAGGGTGGTCCGGCGATAACGAGGGGTCGATAGCGTCTCAGTTAGGTTTCGTCTAAGCGATGCTGTGGTATGTCGATGCTCCGCTTGTAGAAGCCCGTTCCTGTGAGAGGTACGGCATTTCGCGGCTGCTGGGCTAATCACTAGGATTCAGATATGGCGTGCGGACAGCCTGAGGAGATTTGAACTGCCTTTTCAACGACTCATAGCGGCGCCTCAGAAGATAGTACCAAGCCGGATTGGCCTGCAGGAACTGTCCGACCCATGAGAGAATCGCGAATGTTCCCGCCCACGCAGAGGTGTGACCAAGGACTCCCAAGCACATTCATGCTGATTGATAGGCCTCGTCTACTCAAGGTGCACTTGTGAAGGGCGGTTCTCCAGAGCCGCTGCCCGAAACGAGCCCACGCGCATTGCACGGTAAACCGTACAAAGCCGCCGGATGTCGGTTCACCGATCAAAGTGGTCGACTTCAGCGAGGACACGCCAAGCGAGACGTTACATGTCGGTGTTGACCATGCTCCTAAACCACGAATCGAATCATGCGCATCGTGAATCTCGGCGGATCCTGACGGAGGTCAATGTCAGTCACGCACAACGGTGAATGAAGGATACAGGTGATATGATGTGATCGGCCGCGCATCAGCCAGGACGAATGGAGGCATGTCCAGTCGTTCACCACAAGGTTCCCATATCACTACAAACTGGTACCCTACCATTGCATTGGTTTCCACTTCGTGTACGGTTCTTCGATCACCATCTGATGTACCGTTGGTAGTTGTTGCCCTTCACCGAAATTGACGCTTTGTGCCATGATTTCTCGCCAACGCAGACCAGGGGCGATCTTGCCGGATATTGTATTGGGCGTCAAAGAGTCACTGTTGATGGGAACCAGAGCAGCCCGACCGAGCAATGCTTCCATACTCTGCTGCGCAAAAGAGACCGCCTCTTTGGCGTCTGAGGGGATACCGACGGAATCGAGAGGCAGGATCGTTGTGCGCGGCATCTGTTCTTGGAGATAGGCTATAATGTTGGGATTTCTCGCACCACCCCCGCACATGTATATCTCGTTTATGTCGTCTGGATTGATGTCGAACTTCGGCAAGAACGTGCGGTACTGCTTGATGATGTTCTCTGCGGTGATACGGGTGATGGTGGCAACTGTATCATACTTCGAAAGCCCTCGGTCTGCACAGTCCGCGATAATGGCATGCGCTTCGTTGTCGCCGAAATCCTCTCGACCCGTTGTTTTGGGCGGCATCAGATTGCAGTAATAGTTGTGCTCCAGGAAATTGTCGATCACCTGCTGACACACCTGACCCCTCTGTCCCCACTCTCCGTCTTTGTCATACTCCATTTCGTCGTCGGTGAAGTGTCGCATGGCCGCATCGATGAACATGTTTCCGGGCCCGCAATCCCAATCCACCATTGCATCAACGCCTCCGGCCGAGTCGGGCGGAATAACACACAGGTTGGCTATCCCACCGATGTTTTGACAGATCCGCCATTTGGTCGAATGTCGAAGCAATAATCCGTCGATCAACGCCACCAAAGGCGCTCCTTGTCGTCCAACGGCTTGCTCTGCCATTCTGAAGTCGGTGACTGTCGTTATCCCAGTCATGGCCGACATAACTGTGCCTTCTCCTAAGCAGAAAGCGGACCTTGTTTCTCCTTCCTTGGGCCGACTGAGGAGCCAGATAGTCTGACCGTGGGAACCGATAAGATCTATGTTGGTCGTTGAAAGCTGGTGCTTGTCACAAAAGTCCAGGACAGCCTGACCAAACATCGTACCGAGATCGACGTTGAGCTGTGACATGAGCGACGGGGTCGTGTTGAACTCTCGAAGGGTTTTGAGGACCGGGTGCTTGATCCATTGAGGAACGGGTATCTCGTCGTACTGGACGATCAGCACGGTCGTGCAGAGGTGAATCGACTCACATGAAGTAGCCTCATGTGCAGAGAAGCATCAGGCGAAGCTTGGGTATAGTGGACAAGCGCGCAGTCGATTCCATCCATGGCCGTCCCGCTGTTCATGCCCAAAACCATTAGGTCCAGTGTGCCATCTACCGGTATCTTTCGAGCAGAGCCGATCCCATTCGACTCATGGTTGATCGGTGCTTGACCATTGTTGGTGGCGGGTGTCTCGGATACCATTCCGAGCGTAGACAGTGATAGGAGTAGTAGGAATGGGGCTTGCCGCCGTATTTACGGTACTAGGAATTTAAGCTGGACATTGTCATTTAAGCTGTATCTCGAAAAGAGCGAACTACGTGCCGGTCTGACGTACTTGCCAAAGACGTTCCCGAGAATGTAGCGCATTGCCAATTTCGCGAGCCACATGGACTAGGTAATACTAACCAGATGTGTGCCTGGGCTCTTCGGGCGTCCAGACTGCTGGTGCACCCGGGTGGGCACTGTCATCGAGATCTCGGATTCCGGGGAATGGGATCTCGGGGGTTTGGACCCTGACTCGTAAACCGCTAACTTAGTTACCGTAACTACCGTATTTCCAGAAACGGGATGCCCAGAGTCACAGATGACTGCCTTCGCGGTCGTTCTGTGTCGGGATTCTTTTCCTCTTCATCTTCAGAAACTTCGATCATCAACCAACGCTCAGACACTGAGATGCCAGTAGTGAAACAAGTGTGGACCAACGATGAGGGGACTATGGCGTGGGAGACCGCAAGGTCAAGATGGGTCAACACGATACAGAACATGGCGGATGACCTAAAATCGAGCCTCAGCCGTGCGAGTCCGGAGCAGGGAGCGGAAGGAGATCTCTTGCTATCCAGGTTACTTGCGGTGAAAGAGGATGTAGAGCTCGACAAGCCTATCATGTGGGTGATATCGCCAAACGCGTGTCACTGATGCTGCCAGGCCGTTGCAAGATGATGGTGGCGAGGATATCTCCGATTTCAACGACCTATTACGGGAATATGGGCATATCAGCTGGCAGGCGGCACCGTGGCTGTATGCGGAATGCCACCTATACAGGTAAGCCGATATATGCAGGCTTCCGCTCATCAACACAGATACGTAGAGACTGTCTTCGCCTCTTCCACGCATTGGACGGGATATGATGTTTTCGCTCGCCAGAAGATCGACACGTTCGTCCAATCCAGAGAAGCCGTGCACGAGCTATCCTTGCGCTACTTGGATATCCGCTCAATCGAGTTCGACTCTCACAAGAAGGAGAAAATGCTGTTCGAAGAAATGGTTCAAATCTCCCTGTGGGGTAACGCCACCGACCTTTCACTTTTGAGCAATCTCAGTCTTGAGGAAATCCAGCAGTTACAAGGCTCCGAAGCGATCAAGAGGAATCAGCAGAATATTGTCGACAATGACGTCGAGGAACTCTGGAAGTATGTCTCGGAAAAGCCATTAAGACAAATCGATGTCGTCCTCGACAACTCTGGTTTTGAACTTTTTACCGATCTCATCTTCGCCTTATACCTCCTCGACCGAAAGATCACATCGGCGGTTGTTCTTCATCCGAAATCGTTCCCGTGGTTCGTCAGCGACGTCACGCCCAAAGACCTCGACCTCGTTCTGGATAGCCTCATCAACGAGGACTTGTTTCCTCAACAAGAAAGCGCGGCATCTATCGTAAAGTTGCTGCGAGAGGCTTTTGATGATGGGCGAATCACGGTCAAGCAACATACGTTTTGGACGAGCGCCTACTCTTTCCACTACCTCCCGGCACGAGCACCAGATCTCATGCAGACTATCAAGAACAGCGACCTGGTGGTGTTCAAAGGAGATCTCAACTACCGCAAGCTCACACACGACGGACTGTGGCCACACACAACACCGTTTGCCACCGCTATCGGTCCTCTCGGAGAGAGCAGTGGAGTCAAGGTGCTCGCCCTGAGAACGAACAAGGCAGACGTTTGTGTAGGACTCGAGAAAGAGCGACTTGAGAAGCTGCAGATTGAAGCGCCCATGCACGCCTGGGTCAGGAGTGGCAAGTATGCAGTTATCTCGTACAGTTCTGGGTCGTGAAACTTGTGTCATGCATGCACCGTGCTCGACATACGACATCTCGAGTTTGGCAACTCCAAAATTGACGTTGTGCCGATAGACTCGTCGTCCCCATCGCGCCGCGATGGTGCAAGCACGGAGTCCCCCGCAAAATGGGAGTTGCAGGGACATTTCGCGAGATATGCCGAACTCGGCTTGGCTCTGAACGGCTCAGGGCAACCACATGCCGAGTTCGGCAAAGGCTTAGGTCAGCTAGCTAAACCCCCGGTCTCCCCGGCATACCCCGCCGCTAGTCGACGGATGCCCAGACGGGTAGTATCCATAGGACTATTTGATGCCCACTTCTACATCGGTCCGCGACGCCCACTAGATCTGCCAAGTCGAGTAGTGTTTTCCAATTCCAAACCATTGCCGATATCAACCGCCGCCTTGCACGGAAGGGGGCAAATGTCCGAAATCGCTCCTTCCTCTTCGCTTGCAGTCGGGTGAGCTCCATAAAGAGTGAGCTCCAATTCCAAACCGCAATCTGCCGATGTTGCCAACCTACATCTTGCAAGCAAACCGCAATCTGCCGATGTTGCCAACCTACATCTTGCACGCAAGGCGGGGAAACTCCGAAATCGCTCCTTCCTCCTCGCTTCCATCTGTCTTCACGTCAGCCGGATGGTCGCCACAGCGACTAGATCGAGAGAGCGTCACAGACGCGCCCTATAAGACCTGACGTCTGACTTCCATTCTCCCCAACACAAACTCATCGTCATCGCACGCCCTACAACATGTTTCACTACGGTCAGCAGTTCTGGAGACGTCTCTCCAGTCAGAACCTTTTACGACTGGTCATTGCGGTGTCAGCCGCGTGTATCTCTTATGAGGGCATGAGTCAGGGTATCATGGGTGCTGTCACAGGCGCACCGGAGTTTGGCGTGAGTCCAGCGAGCCTTTATTCTCGAGACGGCTCTAATTGTGAAGCACCGTACTGGGTACGCCAACAGTGACGGTGTGATCACGGACCCGACCCTTCAAGGAGGTATCTCTAGGTGGGCCTCGGAACATCGCAGCCGAGATGATGAGCTAACGTCTCTTAGTATCTATTATGCGGGAGCATTAGTTGGTGGCTTCGCGGCCGGATCATTTGCCGACCAATACGGTCGAATCAAAGGCATCTGGATGGGATGCGCTTGGTGTTGTGCGGGAGTCGTCCTCCAGACCGCTGCTACCAACCTCGCATTCGTCTTGGTGGCTCGCGTCGTGGCTGGTGTCGGGGTCGCGTTTATACTGGTCATCGCCCCCTCCTGGACGGCCGAGCTCTCCCCGGCTGCTCATCGAGGTGACACCATCGCTTTGACTTTCCTGGCCAACTTCAGTGGTATCGCGTTGGCGGCATGGCTAGGCTTCGGTGAGTCAGCATGGTAGCGGGGGAACAGTGTGCTCATTCATCAGCTACATCCTTCACCGACGCCTTCAATGGACAATTTCGATGGCGATTCTGCTTCGCAAGCCAGATCATCCCGGTCGTCCTGATCGTTTTCGGATCCTTCTTGATTCCAGAATCGCCAAGGTGGCTCGTCAAAGCTGGCAGGCAGGATGAGGCTTACGAGATCGTGGCCAGATTGAGGGGCGAGGGCGATCGACAACACCCGGAAGCTAAGCGCGAGTTCGCAGAAATTGTGCATATTGTGGAGTTGGAAAGGGAGCACGGGTCGATCAATTACTTCAAGATGTTCTTTGGCATAGGATCGGGCGAAGTTCATCTTGGTCGAAGGATCCAACTCGCTTTCTGGCTTCAAGTCCTCATGCAATACGGCACGGGTATCGCTTCGGTGGTCATTTACAGCGGGACAATTTTCGCTACTGCCGGCTTCACTCGTCGCACATCAAGCGCCATCTCTGCTTGTCTCATGCTTGTCGGTATCATCGGTACAGGAATCGCAGCCAAGACCTTGGACCGTGTCGGACGACGAAGGACTCTGTACTGGGGAGCCATCAGTCTCTCCATCATCCTCTTCATCATAGGGGGGCTCTTCCGAGGATCGATCAACAACCCCCAGAACGCCAAGGCTTACGGCGCTGCCGCGACAGCATTCGTGTTCCTGTACCTCCTGGTATTCTCTTCCTCATGGCTCATGATACCTTTCATCTACCCGACCGAGATCTTTCCGACATGGCTGCGAGCCAAAGGAAACGCTTTCGGCGTAGCAGGCTGGGCGATTGGCTACGGCGGTGGCTCATTGTTGGTCCCAGTAATGTTCGCTGGAATCGAGGAAAAGACATTCTACGTCTTCGGTGCGGCGATGTTCGCCTATATCCCGTTGGTCTATTGCTTTGTCCCGGAAACCGCGGGCCGAACCCTGGAAGAAATCGATTTTCTGTTTGCGTCGCCGTCCTGGTTTGTGTGGAATGCAGAAAAGGAATTCGAAAAGAGGGTCACGGACTTCCGAAGCAGAATCGAATCCGACTGGCGAAAGAGGGAAGACGTCGAAGAGCTCAGGATCGACAACCACAAGACGGAGGAAAAGGTCTCGTAATTCCGAGGAGCGGGGATGATGATGAACTGAGAGCTTTATCCGACGCGGTACAGGTAAATCACGTGCCCGGATCTAGGTGTCATGTCTTTGACCTTAGTCGTTGCGGCAATGTCACTTCGTGCAGAAGCCCTGAAGTTTCTGGCATCTTCTTGGCTAAAAGGAGAGATTCTATCAAATCTCGACGTATGAATCTCTCTTGCGTTCTCCCCGGACAGAGAAGATGAAGGGAGGAAGTGGCAGGAAGTCTTGCTTACCTTCTTGGGAGTTGAATCGGCAGCCGACAGTGGAGGGGATGAACCTGAACTCGATCGTTCATGGGTATTCTCGGCCACATCTCTCGCGTGAGTAAGTAACAGAGTGAAAGTGGCAGGACGACGTCAAGTATTGTGCGTGGTCCGCTGACAGTAGCGCTGTAGAGCTTTCAGCTCTTTAAAGAGTGTGGACCGAGTGAAGATCGAATTTATGAAAGGCGTCAGTCTGACAGATGATCCGAACGGCACGCTTGCTCGCGATCCTGGTTTCGAGGATAGCCAAAAAGTCGTGAAACTGCCGACCGGTGTGACAGAACCCATCTGGCCCAAAGCGGTGTCCGGGGGTGCGATGGTTGTGACTGGATCTATCACTCGGCTGCACGAGAATTAGTGGAGAGAGAATGAGTGGTAAAAGAAGAGATCACACCACACCCTCGAGGTCTGGGACTGCGTTTTCTGGGACGCTGTAGGAGCGTGTCCATGTCTTGGTCAGAGATTGCATAGCGGCCCGGGATGGTTCCACCTCACGCACGTGTTCTACCTAGTGTTTTCCACGCGGAGCAGACGGTAGGGATCTTGGGGGTGTCCTCCGTGTCCGGGACTTCCTGTACGACTGCATCACATCACGTCCTTGACGGTTAACACTGTAGGAAGTGAGCAGCCTGCATATATGCTCTTACTCACCATCTCAGAGCGTGAGGTGGAATGCGTACTCACCAGGGCGTGGCCAATGAGACATAGGCGCGAGCAGGGAAACCATCACTCAGCATACGGTGTTAAGTTTGGCGCATCTTGTAAACATCATCTAGCGGGTCTCACCACGCACTACGTGGATACTGGGTGCAGGTGTCCATACCGAGTGGCACGCCTCCCTTCCAACACAGCTACCTTGAACGCTCAGATGCCTCTTCGGTTGGCACACGAACTGAACTACCAGTTGGGTAATCAAGTCCACGATCTCTCAAGTCCACGATCTCAGTAGCCTAGGGATCTAGCAAGCTTGTGTTGTAAGCTGAGGCCGAGGATAAAAGGATCGTGAGCGCCACGTATCTATGCACGCTCTACCTCTCACACAAGTATGAGACTAATTATCACGCTGCATATTTGACGTTTCGGGGACAAGTGAAATCCTAATGTGGACTTTTTGCCTCGGTCAATCACGGAAAATGACGTTTTGTCGAGCAAACTTGTCGTTTTCGCGCTTTTCTGCCCTTGTCCCTACAGATGTTCACTACACCAATGTACGCTACATGGATCGATGGTGGAAGAAGCGGATGTCTACCGCTGGCTGCTCGAAGATAGTTGATAGGAGTCGGCTCGGCTCGAAACCGAGACCCAAGTAAGCTCGAGTGTTCTGCGCGGAACCCCTGTCATGCGGAATGTCGATACGGTGTACAATTGCATTGAAGGCAGTCCTATCTATACAAGTGAACGTGTGTATATTAATGAGTCAATCGGAATAAGGGTCCATTGGTCGAAGGTACCGAGGAAGCTTGTGCTGTGCTTGTCAATGCTAAAAGTAAGCTTTTTGGAGAAAGTGCAACACAGCCTCAGGCGTTGACGTCCGCTTCAGACCATGAGAGACCTGCGCCAATTCCCGTACATGGGTCTTCACAGTGACGACTTGTCTCCTCGAATTTCCCTCTCGGAGTACCAAGGGCTTGTCAGCGCCTCAGTCCTGGGGAAAGTAGTCTTCGAGCGAGCTCGCCGAGACGGCGTTGCCGTGCGGCGACGAGAGGGAGAAGTTAGTCTTCAGCATCGTCACCTTCATCGATCTCCCTAGACTTACCACAGCAGGCTTTGTGGGAAGTGCTCATACACCAAAAGCGTGACGCCACTGCAGTTTGATACCGGACACGGTGATATCCCCACTGGCTTATCGGCTTGACTACCAACCTGGGGTCGACCCTGAGGCTATACCTTCCATCGTCGTGATGGCAAGCGGCCCTGAGACCGGCGACAGAGTGGGTTTTGACGTCCCCGTGAGATGAGACTGTGGAACTTGCGGGAAGAGACGGAACTGCGAGAATGCGACGTGCGTGGCAAAGAACCCCCAAGAAGGGATCTGTCAGTTCCGCGGAGCCAGCTTGACTTTTCGACTGAGAGCAATAGAGGAAGGTAGAGGACAGACGGAAGATCCGAGCTCTTCAGCGTTCTCTCAGCACTCTCATGAATCAGAGTGATGAGAAGAACAACAGCAGGATGGTGTGACCAGCTACTGAAGGGTCAGTCGGTGAGAACTACGGGACCATCGCGTTTCAGATAAACTCCGTCAAGGACGGCCGAGGGAGACGGATGTGCGTCGATCTGCAGTGTTCCCTCAGCTCTCTGATGATCCAGAGGGATGCATAGCTTATCTGCAGCGTTCTCTCAGGGCTCTGATGATCCAGAGGGATGAGAAGAACAACAGCAGGATTGGTTCACTAGCTACAAAGGGTAGTGAGGCGAAAACTAAGGGAAGATGGCGTTTCAGGTTGATCCCGTCAATCCGTCATACTCATCCTTCGCGTTTCACGAGCGGCGGTACGGCTGGAACACGGCTGGACAAACCGCATTGTGAGTCTGCAAGATCGGAGCTCCAGCACTGGAGTCTGCTGAGGCTTTCCCGTGGACGGCAATGTCCCTTTCTTTAACTGACCCGACATATTACGAAGGAGGCTGGTGTCGAGATGGAGTAGACGACGCAGGAAATTGAATCGGCCGGTGGGACCTTGTCGACTTTGGACGAAATGGGTATCCTTGATTGGAGAATAGGATGGATGCGCACGCCAAACGGACAAGATGGCAGCAGGTAACAGCGGCCAGGAAACGTGAGGAGTGCTGTAAAAAGCGCGAGTATCCTGTTGAAAACTCTACGTCAGTGTATCCTATCGAAGCTATCGAAAACTATCGATGACTCATTCAGCAGCACCAGCCATACTCGATCGACTCGGCAGCGATGACTCGCCAGCTCCCACCACCCCGCTTCAACGTAAGAGGTGGAGAGAAAGAACCTAACTCTTCCCTCCTCTGCCCGGGTAAACTCGAGGCGACGACCTGCGCTAGCACTGCCCTGTCTTGCAAATTGGAATCGCACTACTGCATCTCCTTTTGGAGCAGGCATGGATTGTTTGGGACTGGCAAGACACAACGGTACCGGCCCACGTCGTTGTCACAGCTTTACTTGGGCAGATGAGGAAAAAGGTTAATTCGCTTTCCGACACCGAAGATCACCGCTCCCTCCCGGCAGCCACCGACCCTCGCCACGATCTAGATACGAGGACCACCATCAACCTCGTCCGCCTTAACACTAGCTCATTTGGTCGAGCGACAGCTCTTGGCGGCTCGGCAAAGACGGTTCTGCAAAGGATTGCGAGATCTGATGAGAGCTACGCCGAAGGTCATACGCCTCCGATTGCGGGTGCGGCAATTTGAGCCAATCCGGAAGCGCTTCCGGTGCAAGAGAAATTGATAGCCAACGACACTCGTCAGACGATCTCGCGATCGACATACGGCGTTTTGACCTCATCCGAGACCGTGCGAGAGCCGACAACGCTCAAGGCAGTCCACAACTCGGCGTACCACCACTCGATGCTCGTATCATCTCAACGTCCAAGCAATTCTGGGTCTAACTCGTATGACCACTTCGTTCAAGTTGGTATCTGTCCCTGATCCCAGCTTGGTCGACCAGGCAGCCGATCAGGATCTACAGTCGCCCGCACGACTCCAGCACTACCAACTTTGACGTTACGGTCTCGCTGGCCACTGCTGATATCTCACCCGCATCATCGATAGGACGAAAGAATGGATCCGCAACAGCTCGTCATCAACTCCAAGCGGCGCCTTCTGCCATTGTACCCATGCGATACCGCCACTTCCTATTTCTTCATCTATCCCAAAGTCATCATTTCGCTCCTATGGCGTCAAACCGGTCTGGGCTGCCTTGCGACGACGGGAGGCTTTGCCCGGCGGGCTTCGGTGGAAGGTGCAGTGACTTTTGTATACCAGCTTACCTCCTCGACGATCTCCTCAAGCCGGCCACGAACGCAAATGACGATCGACCGCCTGCATTTCGAGACGTACAACAGCGCGACCGATGGCTCGCTTCGATTCATCAGGGGACAACGAAGTACGCTTCGCGATCGGCTCGTTCACTGTCCAGAATAATGGTCAGGGGACTTATCGAGACGGGCGATACTGCCGTTCCTGGTCCATGACGGGTGAGTCTCGTTCCAAAGTAAGCTCTGGCGCAGGCTGGCTGACAAGACTCAGCTCACAGCACTGCGACCGTTGCAGAAGGTCATTCACGTTCAGGTCAGGGATCAGACCACCTTTCTCGGTCCGGCGGACGAGCAGCAGTCGCTGGAGGTTCAGGAGGGACTGGAAGTCGGACTCGCCGAAGACCTGAGCTATGCTTTTTCCCGATAAAAAGCGAGCAGGGAGTAACGAATACCGAATCCAAGACCGATACTTGCATTGTCTCGGTGTCTGCATTTCAGACTACGTCAATGCGCAAATTCAGGTCCACCCGCATTACGATACCTCAGTAACGACGTCTTCACCTCGCTCATTGGGTTTCTTTCTCGGATCGACTCGAAGCTCGACAGAGCCGTCAAGGACGTCCACTCCGCTTTTGGCGACGGTCGAGTCGAGCCCGTGATCCCTTTGCTGGAGCGCAAGATCCTGGCCTGCTTCTCTTGTCCGGCGAGACATGAGGAGACATGTGCAGGGGATTGGACCTGTACGTCGACCAGATGAAGGGCGAATAGGGCACCTCGGACTCGATCAGGGAGCAGCCCGGTACGTGGCATCGCTAGTCAGATTGTGATCAGTCAGATGCTCATCCTCGTAGCCGGCTCACGGCTCAAGAAGAAGCGGCTGCAGGTAGCTGGTGATCGTCGCCGACTTCGATTCCACTGAACAGTTCGCTATGTCGGTGAGCTAGGGCAGACTTAGGCAAGATCTTTCGGACCGCTAATGAGACAGTTGAACGATGGGCTGCACAAGTCTTTCGGATCCTTCCGAAGCAAGGAAAATTCAGCTTCTTGGTCGACAGGCAGTGACAGCCAATTTCGGTCGACGCTCGAAATCAGGACAAGTGTAGTATTATCTGAGAGTCAACGAGGAGGATATGTAGTAGGAGTCGTCCTGGATCGGGGAGATACTTGTTTGGTTGAGGGGGGAGAATCGGTCGTACATCCAGTTGTTGGAGGAGCAGGTTCGGCGCGAGGGAAGGAGCCCGGAAAGGTTCAAGAAGCAGTCTTCGGTCGATATGCACTTGTTACCCTCAGTCTGGCAAGCTCCGCTCATTCTACATGAAGAGGATCTCGTTAACTACGGCGCACGTCATTAGCCTTTGTACAAGACCGGATCGATATCACATAACCAAGAGATCAATGTGGGTCCTTGACCTCGTGAGAAACGCTTGGAGCTGCAGAATAGGACCGGGAACCGCGGTCGAACGGACTCTTTTGGATGGATCGGTGTCACATTTGATTTGACGTCTTCACTATGTACAGTTCCCGTGCGTCAGCCGTTACGCGTGACCACTGACTGCTCCCGATCCCGCCTCGTCGATGCTCAGGCGCCTTCGCTTCTGACACCTCGCTTCAGACTATTTGGAGGAAGGGGTGTCGGTGCAGGTACCGGTGCCCCTCACAATCCCGTCGGAGGAGCAGCTTGCTTGAGATTCTGGAGTCGAGACCACTTCGGGATCGACCGCACTTACAGACACGTCGACTTCGCTCAACCAGGCGTGCCGAGGAGCGTCATTGGCGGTCAGACGTTTCTCGGGGTCGACTCGTAGCAGCTGCAAGACGAAGTCCTGCGCTTGGAGAGTAAGCTATGTATCGGCTGTTGGATAAGAGGCATCCACCTGAGCTTTTGGTCCCTTTTCGAGACAACAATGCCGTGACAATCGCGTCGACCCAGAGTTGAGGTAATGAGGCCTGCTTCAAGTTAGCTCGGATCGACACCGATGGCGACAGGCGCTCACGAGTGGCACGTCTCCTTGATCATGGCTCAGGACGCCGCCAAACAGCATGCTGGCAAGTCAGCCCCAAGCATGATTGACTGCAAGGCAGACGTACGATACTACTGTGAGGCCGACCGACCACATGTCTATCGCGGTACAGTAGTGTATACCATGCCGAGCTCTGAGAATACCTCTGGCGCCATGCAGAGTGGTGTCCCATATCACACCCGCATCGGTCCGCATGCGGCTGGGAGACAGCTCAGCGTGGGTGAAGATGCGGCCGAAGAGGCGACTCACCGTGGTGGCTAAGACCGAAGTCTCCGATCTTGATCTGCATCGAACACGATGATCCTGCTTGCCTCGCCAAAGGATATTCTGACGGGTGACTTTGTGAAATTTAGACTTCGCGTCGTATCAAACTGCCTACCTCTGGCTTTAGATCGCGATGCGTGACTCCTTGGTCATGCTGCTCAAGTCGTCAGCCACCGGGTCAGATCAAGCGAAGTGCTCACGATATACTTCACGGCGACCACAATTTGCCGGGTCAACAGTCGAGCCCAGTCTTTGGCTTCTCTTCAAGCTCTTCGTCTTGTCGTGCTGTTCAAATCGCCGATGTTGACTCACGATGACCATCACCGCATTCATCGATCCTTGCATTGATGTAACTCCAGAGATCGCCTCCGTCCGCAAGCTCCAATACCAAGCCCGCGTACGTTTCAGATTCGCGAACGGCGAATAGTCGGCACACGTTGGGGTGGTCGAGTGCTTTTAGTATCTGAATTTCTCGACGTATCGTGTCTGCAGCTTCAGGGCGGTCCATCTTGACACGCTATTACGGTCAATGGGCTAATGTTTAGTACCTTTGCAGATTTGACGCCACCTTCAGTGCATGATGCTTGTGCTTGGTAACGTCGACTGTCTTGAAAACTCTTCCGAAGCCACCTTCTCCGAGGCTGTCTCGGTAAGTCTATGGCCTGCCTCTCGAGAACCGTAGGCAGCAGTCGCTGACTCACACTGCTTGCACGCGATATCGGGGGTTTTCACGTGCGGCGTAGACGAACAGGTGCACAATTCCCTGCTCTATACCTCCAGTCGCGCCATTGAGCGAGATGACATCCCCATTCAGAAGCTCTAGGGCTGTTTGAGTGACAGCTATGCCATTCACCTGTCTCCAATCAGTATCATCTCGGTTTCGCTGACATTGCCACTCACAAAAGTCCCGTTGGCGCTTCCCAGATCATCAATGAACCCGATTTTCGCCGTCACATTGCGATCAAGGCTCACGACGTCCCTAATGCCGACCCGACAGTGATGTCTGCTGAGCCATTTCTCATCGAGCGCCAGACTGAGCTCGTACTCGACTTCGCAAGCGGCCGTGCCGATGTGCACTCGTTGATGAGACGACATGAAGCCAATGACGGAGTACGGTGGTGAATTGAGCGCTAAGATCGGCCCTGTGGTCGATCAGCGTGACGTCGTTGCCATCATAGATCATGGGACTCGCCTGGTTGTATTGTGTCTCCCACAAAAAAGTTGGTCTTCGCCTTCTCCCACTCGCGCCAATCCGCGGGCCAAGTCCGAGACATGCTCGAACGTCGAGAGTCGTTCGCCGGCCGACATGTGCGCCGCGCCCGATTCAGATAGATACACGTCGGCGTGACGTCGGACAAGAGCTCCGCCTCTCTGTCCCCTATCTTCAGCCCATTCGGCAGGGCGGCCGGCTCTTACCTCCAGGAGGTCCGCTAGCACTCACTTGATCCAACCATATCGACCCGGGGATGCGGTACACCAGAAACGGGGACTTGGCTGTGTCGTGACTTGTGCTCGAACAGTCAATATCGTAAGGGAAGTAGGCAAGCGATGGGTATACAGAGACACGCGCCAACAAGTTTGATGAGAGCGACAGTGGGTGAGGCGCAAGACAGAATTGACACCAGCAGATATCAGACCGACAGCGAGGTGTGATGATGACGACACGGAGCTGCGGAGCAGAGAAGAAGGAAGAGAAAGAAGCAAGAAGGCAAATGGAAAGGACTCGCGTCAGACCTCCTCGAATCGCCTTCAGCCTCCCCTCGCACCCGCCTGTAGGTACGCTTTGACGTTCAGTACATAGGTCGAGCCTGTTCCGTAATGAGCCCTTTTGCCTCTAATGATGTTGTATTTATGCACGATCGCACGAGCGAGCACTGAGCGCCCTCGGCCTCTCCCGGTCTAGGCCAATCAGCAGACAAGTGCAAATGTCCGATCCAAGGTGAATCGGGATGGGAGGAAGAACGTCATCAACACGTTGTGGACATTGACATCCACAGGATCGACCTCACGGCAGTCAGTCTGAGCAGACCGCTAGCATGGCCGAGGAGAAAGCTGTCAGGATGACCCATGAGTGACTCTGACGGCGCAGGTGGTGAAGCCCTCGAAGCAAAGCAGCTCTGACCGTCTATCTTTGAGAGGTTCATCGCATGATGTACCCCGATTGGTACATTTAGTAGCTATCTGGGCCCCCCAGCACTGAATTGACTAATAGCTCGGGCGCCAAGTGGAAGTGATACGCTCGTCTAACCTTCCTTTGACATTTCCCGCTCAGTACCTCTTCTCTCCTGCCTTCTCCGATCCTGCTCTCTACCCTCACACACTCATCTGCGTCCGTCAGGCTTGTTGAATTGACGACAGACCACTCGTCACACCCGTCCACCTACAGGCAGCTCAGCTGATCATCTGTGAGCTTAGTCCAGGCAGAGCCAGAGCGACGATCAAGGATGACTTAGACGGAGGCGTCGGCTCTGCCGCGTTCTTTCCAGCACTTGGATATCTTAAGGGTGGAGAAGAACAACATCAGGATCGAACAATTGGCTACCCAAAGACAGTCCGGTCCAAGGACTTGGGATCGACAATGAGTCTTCATGAAGGACCTTGCCGTTGTGCAAGGCAGGGAAAGTCGTAAGGCCTGGTTAGTTTGCTTTTACGCTTACAACGCTTTCTCCTACCCTCCAGTGCCCCAAGACAATTCGCTGTTCGCAACGACTCGCAACCTTTGGAATTTGGTAGAGCACGCATCATTCGGCAGCCTCAATGCTCACTCGTCGAATCGTAGCACAGACCCAGTGACCCATGATGACTTGGCGGAGTCACTTTGTGAACTGTGCTCGGCGGCGCCGCATTTGGGGCTGAGACGCCTAATACATTTCCCCGCACCCCGAACATCTTCTCTTTCACGAGTCTATATGTATGGTGCGATTGATTCGCCCGCCTATAAGATTTCCCCGCGGATCAAGATCGGGCTGGCAGGCGCGCCTACAAGTTAGCCTGGAGCCTTGCATCCCAAGTCTCTGACATGAAGAGCGAGAGCGGTCAGCGCATACGCGGAGTGGCCGTCAATAGCTCATTTTGGCATCATGCAAGGCTCAGTACTGACGACTCCGCGTCAGTAGAAGTAGTTCAGAAGTGTGCGGCAACGGACCATACGGATCCAGGGATCAAAGAGAATGGGAGCCAACTCTGGCTGACCTGAATGGCTTGACCGATCATGATCTTGATGGTATCTGTCAGCTGAGCACTACAGCGCTGCTGAGCAGAGGGACGGGCATTCGCGACCCTAGCCTGTCACAAAGCTCCTCAACACGACACGCCTCGACAGCAATCTCCCTCCCCATCCGTGAAGCATTAGTATTCTGCTGAGGTAGTCCGTCAAGCAGTTGCGGCTCTCGGGTGTTGTGGGTCGGGTTGGCCTCGAGCACCGCCAGCCTCGCTTCGTATAGGTCGTGATATTGCGCATGTTGGGCCTTGACCGTGTAACATGTACGGACTTTGGCGGCAGGCGACCAGTTTCGTGTCAGACGCTTTCCGAGGTGATTGATAACCAGGAAAACCCAGTGATTTTGGGGTTCTGAATCGATGGATAGAGGAAGAGAGTCGTCTAACACGAGCTTTGACTCGGGGGAATCCGGCTTGTCGACTCGTACTCTGCTGCAGCCTCATAATGCTTCGCTTCCTTCTCTGCCTCGATCTTCTCTGGGGGCCTAGCTTGTCTCCTGTACTTCAGCTGCTTTAGGTGTGTACGCACTGACACAACCAGTCAGTTCGCCCCTGTTGTCCTGTCATGGATGATCTCGAGATGAAGGGTCATCAGCGGCGACCAAGGAGAGTGAGCGGTGATCCAGAGGAGAGAGCGGTGACATAAGATACGCGTCAGAGGCTGCACAAGCTTGTATGCTGGTGTATCACCCCATTGTGAGATACGTCGATGATTGGGTTCATTTTTCGCGATTTGTGCCTGTCACGGTCACATTGACGCAGTTTAAGCATCATTAGCGTACCAGCAAGCGAGGGTGGACACTAGGACCAAGGAGACACGGCGCCGCCATCTTTGCCAACCTCTACTGGTCGCCTCTTCTCGAAGAACAGTCAAATCGACTTCTCGAGGTTTACGGCAAAGGAAAAAGGTAGAGTCACTTCGCTGTTTGCCCTGTCTCGCCCAGCAAAACAATGAGGGTGCGCCGGTACCCAGATCAAGACGCCTGTCAAAAAAGCGATCTCGCTCCCTTTCCCCCACACCCAAGACTCTGCAATGTGTGGTATGAAGACTCTGCATTGTGTGGTATGTGTAGCAGCAGCCGGAAGCGGATTCACAGTCTCTTCGCGTCGACTGAGCCGGAATTGGGCAGCCTGATTCGTGACTCTGGTAATGGCCCAAGCCAGTTGAGCTTTGATGGTGCAGTTTGATGAAGGGCCGGTCGTCGGTCTCCACATCCGAAATCTGGAAAGTAGCCGATATCGCCGCGATCGGACTCAGCCAGAGATACGCCTTGGTCCGCTAGCCCTTCCCAGGGGAACAATCATTAAGGAGAATGGCTGCCATCATCTCCGTATTTGTAAGGCAATTCGATCAGCGTTGCAATCCACCCTGCATCGATTTCAGGCTATGACAATGAATTTCGGTGAACTCACGCATACATGCCCTGAGATTTCCTTTGGAATGATGGGCGGAACCTTTGCCGATGCGGCACCGGCGCTGTGCCAGACATGGCCGGGTCTTGCAGGCCGTTCGGATTCTCAACGTTCGCAATACGGCCGTTGGTGGTGGGGCCAATGGTGGTCTGGAGGTTAGTTCAGCAATAGCCTCTTCGGGCATTGCTAGGACGTCGTCTACAAGGAGCCCATGGTTTGTGAATATCATGGCGTCGTTGGCAGATCGGGGTCAGTCTTGCGACCTCACATTCGCGTGCTCTTGCGGAGCGGGCGGAGAAGATGTCTTCAAGATGCGGAGTGACTGAGGTCTAAGGTGAGCACGTGAAGGAGGGAGGCTTGGATGCTGCGGAAGGCGATGTCGAAAAGGTTGTGTCAAAGATGACCGCCGTGCTGACTGTCCTTCGGCACTGTAAAAGCGATGAAGAGACAACCAGAGAAGGGTCTCGCTGGTTATATAGGGTGCAGGCGGCAGAAGGCTGTGCAAGATGAGACACAGGGGTAAGCAGTGGACGGACCAATGAAGTTTAACAGGTTGAACACGGGACGAGATTGGGGCAGGACGACCTCCCTGAGGGGTGCGAGGGAGGCTCGAGAGGTGGAGCTGAAGTCGGGGGCTACCGGGATAGGTGGAGACGCCGGCGAAGGGGAAGTTGCATGAGCTCGAGTGGCGTTATCGACAGCAAGGATTGATGGCGGAGCCGAGATTACTCATGAGGGTACCTCCACTGCAGAGCCTGTCACATACATGTATGTAGAGGTTAATCAGCGAAGATTTGTTCAGCCGGCACTTCTCATGAAGCTTCAGGCGGTGTGATTGGTTATCGCGACCGAACAGGAAAGGGCAATGGAACGGCTGAGCGCGGGGGTATCAAGGGTGGCGGTGAGTGCGTGGGAGAGGGCTGAGAGACTGAGCTCCTCGGCTTGGCGACGGCACTAGAGTATCTGCTGACGGCGCGACCGCGAGGTCGGAGATCGGTGACGAGGCGTCGATCACTGGATGCGAAGCACATGCGCGGGTTTGAACGAGGCCTGTGGAGTCGATGCAGGTGGAGACTGTCACACTGATGTATCTGCGACCGTAGGAATTGATGAAGGCCTGGTCTGAAAAGGGATCGAGCTTCGCTACGTGCGCTGAACGGGCAGATTCGGAAACCGAAGTCAGTCAATGACCGGATGCTGTCTTCTATCGGGCCGAGCTCATTTTTGCTCCTCAAGTTTCCGAATTGGGTTCACCTGACCACCATGAAGTGGGTGTGCCGTACTCGCAGGCAGAAGCTGCGGTAGTGATTGGGGTTCTTCCTTGCAGAAGCTGGCAAACTCGCTCTGCTAGAAAGCGTAAGACTTTTCCGGCAGGAAAGGAAGATATAGCTCACCCTTTGCTTTGAAGCGCTGGTGCGATGACAATATGATGCCCAACGATACGGACCGACTTGATAGCTTGCGGCATCCCCTAGTCCAGCCACATATTGTTCCCCGCTCCCATCTTTTCCGGCTGCTAGGTTATTCGCCGTTCTCTCTCTTCTCTCCGCTGCTGACCTTTCCACGCTTGTTTGACTTAGCCTCGCCCCAATCGTCTCCCCGCTTCGGAGCTTTCCCCGTTCTCACCTGTCAACTTACTCGACGAGAAGCGCATCTCGGCGCACGTCGACTCCGTCAGTCGCGAGCGACCAGAGGAGCAGCTGCTTCACCTCGCCCGAAGACGCCGTGCGCTGCAAAACCGCGTTCACGATTTTCTCGACCAGCAATCACGACCATCGCCCCTCATCTTAAAAGACACCTGTAACGATGTTGTCTCGGTCAATTCCCGGTAGTGAAAGTGAGAGTGTGATGGTGTGAGCGTGACCATCTGAGCAAGTGGGCCAGGATTAGCTGTAGGTACGCCGAGCGCCATCAGCCACCACGTCCGACATTGCGTACACCTGCAACTTCTTCGCTCGGGACTCCCAAGGTAGATTTGAAGTCCAATACGTACATCCTATCCCTTCGCATGCTCAAACAGTTCCTATCAGGTCAGGTTTTTCATCAGCTATCGCATGACGCAGCCGACCCGACGCCACGTGAGATACGCCATTCGAGGCGGAGGCTTCCCTGCCGCTGCTTGATGTCATACCCTCGCCTCAAGCCCAGTTCGCCGACTCAATGGCTTCGCCTACAGCCTCCCTGTCCCTGAAGGCTCTTCGGGTCGTCTTCCTCTTAGGCTCGCTTGTCCACCCCATTCACTCCGCCCGATCGAGGTGTTTCGTGACCCTCATCTTATCCTTTGTTGTCTGATTGTCTCCAAATACTTGTTGGAGTGGACACCTTTGAATTAGCTGCAAACGTGGACCAGCTTGCGGAAACCAGCAATCAACGACTGAAATGCTACGATACAACAAAGCAAGCCAGCATCAAAAAAGACGGCGCCGGAGCTGACCAGACGGCAGGTGCCGAGCAGGACCGGCGGTGAGCGAATATGAATGAGCGAGCGAAACGAAAAAGGCACGGAATTGAAAAGGTCGCTGAACCGGAAGTCAGCCAAAACTCCCAGGCGTTATGGTCTTGAGTCCGAATAGAGGAACAAGAAGACTCACACGTCCCTATGGCGGGATCCATCATACATGAGCCCAATTTGACCTTGCCATTGCCCATACCTCCCGGCAGGTGTCGAGCCTCCACCCACGCCGAGGAGTGGAAGTGCCGACCGATAGTCACGGCATCGCGTCGTCGACGGCCCTCAACACAGCGTCATTGAGACTCGACTCATCCGACTTGACGGTTGAGGGTGACGGCGCGGAGGAGCTGTTGGCATCATAGTCACTCGGTACGCCTTGAGCGACCCGAACAAACATACTGCCGATCGAGCTGTACTTGGCTGAAGATCCGCCGCTGCTCGCGGATCGTCCGGACTTGAACATGGCGGGGTGTAACAAGCTCTCGGAAGGGGAATTTGTTCAAAAGCTTAACTCTGCCTTCAATGGTAACGGTACTGATGACGGTGCCGTCGCCTCCAGCTCTCGCAGTATCCAACGGGGTCGGGTGTCGACCGGGCGAGCATAGAAAGTGCATGATGATGACTGGACCAGCCTGCGAACAACGAGCGTCGTCCACGGCCAGCGGCGAGAGAAGAAATATCCCACTCAACTGAACGTAAACGTCAGGCCGACCATCGTCCAGGCCGACGGTATCCAATACATCGGTGATGTTGTCGACAGTGAGAGGTCCTGCTTTGGCTGAGAGTATTATCGGCATGGATGCCGACTCGCCCTTCGCCATTGCTCAGGGACGGAACGGGAGCCGGAGAACTAAGTCCCGACTTGTCATAAACAACGGCGGAGTTCCTCAGAGCTGGATTTGCAAAGAGGGCTCGCATCGGGACTGATGAACCACGCGCTGGATCTTCGCTTGCACGCTGGGTCGTTGGAAGAGATGCGAGGGGGAAGAAGAGGAGGGGTTGGGAGATAGGAGGGCATGTGACTACTATCTAGTAGCAGAACGGCATTCGGTCGGACGCAGGTCAATTCCTGCTCTGACACAGGAGACATCACGACTACAAAGCCCATACCGTAGCTCGATCGCTCCAAGTCAGATGACCGAGAGCACAACTTATGATCAGATCAATGGGAAGGCTTGCTATTCCTACAAGACTATTGACACACTCATGCATCGGCCCAAGCAGCGTCCGAAGGAGTTTAATCGTTGACGAGACGCGACGCATACCTGACGCTGTGAGTGACGGAATCTAGCTGAAACGCTATCGTCCCGTAATTCTCACCTACTACCCTTCAGTAGCTAGTCATACCATCCTGCTGTCGCTCTTCTCATCTTTCTGGATTATCAAAGTGCTGAGAGAACGCTGCAGGGCTTGACATCTCCGTCTAGAACGTCAGCCCTCGGGCGCTAGTCTTGTCCACAGCTGTGGCTACGAATCGCATATACACTGTACCTGCTTTTCGAACCGTAGTCTCGCGTCTTCGGCACACGACATGTTGAAGAACGACTGAGTGGGTGGGGAGTAAAGGCCTCATGCACTCGCGGATTTCATTGAACGGTCGCGGGGAAATAGATACCTAGGGAGAAAATGACTAGATTGGCACTCGCACCGTGTCTCTGGACTAGATTAGCATGCAGAGCTGAATTTGTCTACAATAGCACTCTTATTCGGCTTGCTACTGCCGTCCTGATCGTGTCCTACTCTGTATCACTGTCTGTTCTTGAGGCTCGTCCACTATTAATACCCAAGGATCATGTCTGCCACGCTGTTTGCGCCGTCCTGCTGTCTGGGATGTTGCGCCCCGATGCTCAAGACTATCACCAAGAAGACTGGGTAGCATGGCGGAGGGCAACTCCACACGAGTACCCTCCTCTGCTTCCTGTTCCCGTTGTGCGTCCTCTCCCTCAAATCCTTGTGCTGGCCGTCCTGGCCTTGCACTAGCCTGAGTTGGAACTCCTCGTTCCCGTCTTTTCTTCTGCAGTCGCCCTCTTGATTTTTTACGGTCTGGAGGAATGATGCTGCTGTCGGAGGCGAGTCCGGTGCACAAGATTGGCGGCCTTGGGGTCTGGTAGGCCGAGATGAGGGCCGCTTTGCGCCAGAAATGATTGACGGAATCAACCTGAAACGCTATTGTCCCCTTTTCACCGAGTACCCTTCAGTAGCTAGTCATTCAATCCTGCTGTTGTTCTTCTCATCCCTCTGGTTCATCAGAGCGCTGAGAGAACACTGCAGATCGACGCACATCCGTCGATGATCGACAAAGTCGTTTGGTGCCAGACGAAGGTGATGAATGAAAGCCATAGCGTGAAGACAAGGTAGTCTCCCATCCTGAAACCGTCCACACAAACATGACCCGCTGGAACCGCGAGAGGTCGTCCACAAATTGACCTTGAAGCTGTTACTTCGATCATCTTGTCGATACACCGTTGCCTCGGTTTGCGTTGATCCAACAACCACATAAACTCGAGCAGCATTTTCAGCCTCTCGGAACATCTCGGTCGCTTGCATTGACCGCGTTGTCCGGATGGTCTGCGCGTCGCTAAGTCGAAGAAAGAATTTGTGTTGGACATCGTCCCATATGTGGAGCCGAGCAAATCGCCCAGTCTGAGCAGTCCCTTCTTTTTGCCCTTGCCTCTGTTGGGGCCAGGCTTTCCACCCAAACCGCTGAGCAACTCGGGCTGCGCGACGGGTGCTCGTCGCTGAATTGCCAGTCAGAAGACCTATGTATGAGGGACGAGAGTCGACTTACCATGATACCGCCGAGCAGGCCAGGCTTGTTCAAACATGTCGAGGATGGGCTTCTCTCTTGCTTGTAGATAGACCCAGTTATGTTGTTCGACGCGGTTTGATGTGTGTTGCCCGTACGAGGAGCTGGAAGGCATAGTCTGCCCAAAAGTGATGTGGGACACCATTGAGACGCTCGTAGCACCTGGTTGTCAGGAAGAAGCCGGCCGTGACAAAGCGAGACATACCTTTCATTCTTTGCTCTTAGCTTTGCCATTGCGCGATCAAACTCCCGCTGAGTCTTTGAGTAGACTGCCGTCCAGAAGTCCCCGGCAACCTCCTTTCGATAGTCGCTGGTCATGTTCCTTTCCATGTGTGTGCAGCAGTATGCCTCGGTGACATTAGGCAGATGTGTCTGCACAGCCTTATCCAAGCCCTTTTGTCGGTCGCTCATGATTGTTGATCGCTGGATGAGGTCGGGGAGTGCGGCGGCAATATTGTCGAAGAACCAGCCCCAGTGATCGAGATTCTCCCTTGGTGCAACTCCCCATGCGAGGTTGAGCGCTTTGTTATCTCCGTCAATGCCAGTCGCGATGAGAAGGATGTTGTTGTGCACAACCTTGGTCAATGCGGCATCGACAGCGATGAAGGGCCTGAGGTGCAGCCATGCAATTGTTGACATTGTTGGAGCAATGAAGAGGCTTGAGAAGCGATGCCCAATAAGCTTCAATTTGACTGTTGACGTTGGATCTTCCGCTATGAGACGTCGACAATATGCTGGAAGGAGAGTGAATTGGTGCGCCTGGTTTGTCGCTTCGTCGCCCCGGATGTTGTTGAGTACTCGAGCTGCTGTCCGATATGCGATAGGTCCATGATGAAGCCGGTACGAGGCCATGATCTGATTGGGATTGGTACCACGCGTGACAGCCCCTCCTTCTCTGATCGGTAACAATCAGTCTGGCGGCCGGTCTCTTAGAGTTAACAGCAGCAGTACGACTCACCCTTGCCTCAATGAATGCTGAAGAGTTCATTGATCCTCGTGTCTGCTGCTGAGTGCCGATGCAGGTATGTTCAGAGTCGTAGCGTCGTAGCAGCACAGTGGCTTGCTTCTTGTCATAGGAGACGTAAGCGTCATAGTTGCAGTCTGCAGCCCGGCAGACCAGGTGTAGAGAAGTTGCGTTTCGCTTCTTGACAAAAAATTGCCGTTGACCATGTGTGACTTTGCTGAGAGCGCATGATACGCATCGTTGATAGATCCAAAGGCAGCGCCAACTTGCCACTTGTGTTCTGCTTGGGTGGTGTTCATGTTTGTTGCGCTGAGAGTGATGCAGATAATAATTAATGCTTGGAGAACAAGACTATGGGGCGCAGTGAGACGTCTTTGACATGGCATTGCGACGCGTCGCATCCCCAAGGTGCCATTCTGGTCACATATAGTCCCGGCTGCCATTCTAGACAATGTCGGCGCCAACCATGCCATTCTAGTCATTTTCTCGATAATTAGGCATACACGCACTAAATTGGGAAAGAGGTCGAACTGCGGGGAAAAAAAGTAGGCACCAAGCACGAGGCTCGGTCGCTTGCGGGGAAATGAACTAGGCAGACACACGGGAGAAGACTCCTTGCGGGAAAACATAATAGGCACCAATTGTGAAATGCGGGAAAATGTGTTAGGCACGCGTTCGGCTCATTATTCTGACCGAGGCGATGTACGAGGCATGTTATGCCATGCATGCGCTTTTACTCCAGCTTTTCCGCACAGTGTAATGCGGTCTTAAGACACTCACGTCTTCGTCGGCACCGTGCTTAGTGATGGAGGTAAGGAGACACCGTGCACGAATAGTGGTTGTCGAAAACTCTGCGGGGAAACCACTGGCTACGGGCCAGATTGAGGGCAAGAGGCGCGCTCTTGCATGCTAGTAGCTGCTCCATCGCTCACGCATTGCGTCACCATACAGTCGAGGAAACGACTGGCGTTCAACGTGTTTGCAGTAGGAGACGACGATGTTTTATGTCAATGCATTGTCCAGCTGTTTGTTCGTGGTGGGAATCGTGAACTCCTGGCTGCTGCTATGCTGAACAGTGAGGGTTCCCTCAGATGGACTATCTGATACTCAGCAATAATCACTGCGATGCATCGCGGGCATGGCCTGCTGACAGCTTGTGGAGATTTGGACCGGCTGAAAAGCTCCCTCATCGCGGTGATAGATAGCAGCGCCGCCTCAAAAACAGTATCGAGACGGATTGGCCCTTCACAACATCGCGAATGTCCGCTTTCAAAAGGCTGTGACCATGCACTCCTAATCACTTGCATCTTGCGGGATTAAACTCGACGACGACAGCCCAAAACTGTCGTCATACATACTAAATCACCGGGCTATTGGCCATGCTGCCTGGTGTGCTGTATGCCCAATCGTGCGATCGTTTGGCTACCTTCCCAGATGGAGATGCCGAGGGCAGTGATAGAGTCCCCTGATCACTTCGGTCTGCTGCGGCTTGATGCATCCCGGCAGCCACATCACACCGTTTCGCACTCCGGCTGCTCCTGCTGCGACAACTTCGTTCTGGGAGGGTCGAGTCCGCAGTCAAGGGCAGCGGACAGCTACATGTTGATGGCCTGGCTGAAGCGTAGTGAAGGGCGCAGACTGCCGTCAAAGAAATGGCTGGAACACCCGTCGAGTAGTTCGTATCGACCTCTCCGTCGCCGTCTACCATAGGTCGCCGCATGTGCCTGCCGGCGGTAGCGAGCTAAGTAGCCCCGGCGGTGACGTGGCGAATTTGCCCCCATCGCGCCCGCGTAGGCTTGGTGGGTCAAAAGGCCGTAGATCTTGGTCACCTACCGGGTACTCAAAGCCATGGCCCCGGCAAGCTATCCGGATGAGCTCTAGGATACCGAGGGTCGTAGCCTGACCGATTCGAGACTCGAAGACAATACCTAGGTCTCTGCACACCTTTGCTGACTTTGTTCCAGACTGGGCCAAGGGGCCGAACATCCAAGACTTGCGGGGTTCCCAAGTAAGTCCATAGTCCTGCTGACACTTTGGATCATATGTGCTACTCTGCGTTCTTTCTGAGCCCAGTGATGTCATACCTAGGCGTACGCAAGTGACCTCTCGCGATGGTGCTTGGAAACTGACCTGATGAAGGTCCCGCGCAGCTTCAGCACCGGCGCTTGCGAGGGACGAGTTGATTCAGTGGAGGCTGAATCGGAACCCCCGCCAGAGCGAAGAGTATGTTGCATGAAAGGTCATGCCTGACGGAATCAACATGAAACGCTATTATCCCCTAGTTCTCGCCCGACTACCCTTTCAGTAGCTAGTCCTATTCCTGCTGTTGTTCTTCTCATCCCTCTGGATCATCAGAGCGCCGAGAGAACGCTGCAGACGACGATTCTGTCTATGCCAACCCCGTTCATCGCCACGAGCGGTGTCTCTGACCCAAGCCGTGCTTCATTGCGCTGTATGATCGCTGAAGACACATATCGACTCGACAAACGACACGAACAGGCAGATAAGCTTTCGAGAACTCTACTCATACATCTCACGCTCGGAATTATCTAACTTCTCCGTTGACTCGGCCTCACCTGTAAGCCTACGCTGTGTCAGCACTGTTTCCATTCATGTCAACTGATCCGTTGGAATCCAGCAGGTGAACGCCCATGTCCCCGCCCCAGCCCGTTTCTTCCGCAGCTTTCTCCTTCCTAAGCCGAGAAGCCTTGCTCCAGGTTATGTACCGCGCCGCTATCCAACGCTAGTATCATCCTCGCACCGTCTAACAATGCCAGCTAGCCCAGAGCTCCACGGGGCCTTGGCGTTCAGGAAACACCGCCGTCACATCTCGTGCTATGACATCAACACCCTGCGGGCTAGACAAGATCGTCATCTGCCGCGTCCATCCAGCGCTCTAATGATCAAGAAGTATGAGACGACCAACAGCAGCAGGAAGGAGCTTAGCTATTGAAGAATAATCCAGTGAGAAGCAGGGGACGATAGCTTTTCAGGTGAGTCCGTCACGGCTATCATCAGCGGTCCACCGCCGACTTTGTGCCATCGATCTCGCATTGAGTTCACCTCATCACGCATCATTGCCTGAGGTTACTGACAGCTTGCGATTGTATGGACGCCTTTCCGGCCGACGCTCTGCCGCCTGCTCGGACTCCCCAACACGTGTGACAGGGTAGGTCGATCAACTACGAGCCTGACGCCAAGCCGCCAGCGGCCAGCGGCAAGCCCTCGAAGCCAACAAGGGCCAATGGGTCTGTCTGACGGTGTGGAGCTGAAGTGTCCAAATGGCGCTTCAGCCATTGCCGAGTGTTGGCGAGATTAGCCTGCCTCGGCCAGAAACTCTGTCTGACATAGCGTCCAGTATCAGATGCCAGGCATCTCCGTGCTGTCGGTTTGGGACTCGTGAAAGCATATGCCGTGCATGCCAGACCTGCCTAGACGACAAGCGACACCCCCTTTAATCTAGATTTCGGTCGTATCGGATGGCCCGATCATCTCAATAGCTCATGCGCTCGGTGGCTTCCAGTTCGACCAAGTGCCGATGTGCACTGCCATGATCTTATGATGGCAAGGCACGCGTCGCGATGACAGAGCGGTGGTCTTTCTGTACCTCTGAACTCGTCGTCTGAGCTCCGTGTGAGTTTCGCTAACGCTGACAAGTCGCGATCGACTGACGCAAACCCTCTTGTTGTATGGAGAGAGCGCCACACAGCGTGATCCTGTACCCGAGGGTACTCGTGCATAGAGAAACTGCAGTATGCTCAAGATGCTCCGTGATTCGCCTCGCAGGCGCAGTCGCGTATAACTTCAGGGAGGGTACTACACCAAGTGGCGGTGCCACCATAATTACTTTATTTACCCTTTTGGGCGAATGCGCGCCAGAAGTTTTCGCTTAAATGGGAGCTACGCGGGGGTAGGTTTTAAAGATTAAATCATTTGGTAAAATATTTCAGAATGTTTCGAGCCAGATTGCCACACTCACTCTGGGTATTAACGCGATTAAATTAAATATTTTCCGAAAACATTTTCATTTTGATCTCTTCAATCACATTCTAGCGCGAAAATGCGTGGCGGTGCCACAGAAAACGTCTAGGTTCTCCCCTGGTTGTATCGCTGTCGTCCGGTTGACTCCGCTCATAACCTCAGACGTTTTGAAGTAATACATCTCAGGTCTAGTCTGCGGTGATCCGTTGTGCAAATGGGTCGTCAAAGCATTCGCGCGAGACAATGTACCACTGGCCAGCACGCCCCTCTCACAAGTGGATACCCCGACACGTCGGCAGATGTCCTAGGAACGACCCTCCTGCTGTCGCGAATTAATCTGACTCCGTGCTGAATCCCAGGCGGGTTAGGTTCATCCGTCGGTGCGTCTAAGCAGGTGCCGAGTCGATCCTGGGGCCTGAGCTCGAGCTCGAGTGGGAGTGGACAGTGAAGGTCGGGGATGAGCGAGATGACCTGGCGGCATTGTACTGTAAGCGACCCGTTGTTCCATTGATTGAGCTGATCGCGGCGCTGTACTTGGAAAGGGGACCTAAGCGGCGCGCTCCGTCTCCGAGTCTGCGCACCCACAGCAAATTCCGGTGCTCACTCCCTACTAAGGCCACGCAGTGTTACGATGCGGCCGTGGAGCCGCAATTCCTAACGAGCGAGTGAGGCGACTATCGGAATGTAGGTTCGGCGAGTGGGTCTTGGAAGTGCGATGATGTCTTAGGCTGCAGCTCCGTGGCCAGAGGGGTCTAAGAGCTGGTTCGTGATCGTCCAGTCTCACCAGTGTCGACTGCCGTCCCAATAATGCGGGTGCGTCGAAGGCCGGACCCGACCACTCGAGAACCCCTGACAGCTGCCTCCGGGAAGCTGCGACGGCTAACCCATAGCAGCACCGCTTGCCTACCGCGGACGCTGCTCGGTCGTATTCGGCAATCGAGTCATTCTGGTCCGTCAATATGCAAGGGTATGTCGGTCGTGACCTACAAATTCTCGAAAGCGAACGTCCGGCGATGCCTTTCCAAAGCGTTTGTTGAGACGATGTAATGTCGACTGACGTACAGGCGGGATGAGGCATGAGGCAGGTGCGCAGAGGTTTGCCAATTGCGAGCTGCAACGCGGTTTGCACTTGCAAAGAGGGGGTTGATGGATCCTCGTTCCGGAGACCTGGTGATCGATGTGTGCAAAGTCTTTTTGTATCCTGCGCTCACCCCGTCGTTGTCTACTGTGCCTGCACGTGTCTCCTGTGGCTCTCCACAGCCGGCTATGCAGACCTCGTGCAGGAGCAACAGGTCGCTCGGAGCTTTCTCGCTATCGACAGCACTCAAGAGGCTATGTACAGTTCGTGGAAGTGAGCTCTCTCAGTTGTAGAAGTGATCATAACGGATCTGAGTTCGCCGGTTGTGACGTCTCGTGGCGTCCTCGCGTGACAAGGCTCGCCATGTCTTACATCTTCAGGGTATACCGGAATTGCGGAGATGAAAATCAGTGATATACCCACTAAGATGTGTCGTATTGACCAGCAAAAGTGTCGTAAAAACTATCGAAACGTCGAGTCCACCGTCAACAGTGTCGTAACCCCCATCAAAAGTGTCGTATTCACCATCAGCAGTGAAGTATGCACCCCATACGTAGCTCCCTGTTTTTTGGTCACCCGACAGACCGGATCTGCCCTCTGGCTTTACACCCGTCCGCTGCACCCGACGTCCAGCAGCTACCTCATTCGTACTCATCTGATATTGAACCGGCAACCCGAAGTCACCCTTGATTCGTTTTCGTGCCTCCGAGCTGACAGATGGTGATGTCAGAGTGATGCGCTACTGGTAGACAGGTTGCATCAATAGCCAGCTCTCTCGATCGGTGCTGTGTACGGCCTCTTCCTTGCGTTGGAGTTAGCTTTATCTTTTCGCCGACCAGCGGGATCGTCATCGATCGTGTCAAAGTCTTCCTCGTTCGGGTATGGCGGCAGATGATGGTGCTGGGCAAGGAGCAGGTGGGTGACTGTAATTTTCAAGCCGATGGGAGGAAATCAGTGTCGGGCCTGCCAAAACCGTCCGGGATGGTCGCATAAGTCACAATCAAGAGGTCGTCGTCTCTGGTTGTGTTCATCGCTGTAAGTCGATGCGTTCGCGGCGCAACACCCGGCCGCTGAATCTTGACTGGCTCACATGTGTCCGGCATCCATCGCTCTGACCTGAGGCATCGAAGATCAATGGGAAGAGAGCTTTTCATATACACGGCGCTGATCATCTTGGACGAAGTCGGCCTAGCGGTGGGTCAGGTAAGCCGCTCATCGATGTTCGTTCCTGTTCTGGCGCACACCACGACTCTCGTACATGTTCATGCTGGTTTACCACGTCCGCAACCCTTTAAACTACCCGTCGTCCGTGGACACACCCGCGAGATCGACAGCCGCCAAGATGGGTTTGTTGACCAGCAGACGAGCGCTAGGGGGCTTGACACTTGACACATGCCTCTCTACAAGCCTGTGAGTCTCCAGCAGAAGTCGTCAAGTCAAAAGTGCGGCCAGTCCATCACCTCGTCTCGTTTCACTGAGCCACTTCCAACCCCCCGATCCCACCCCCGAGTCGTCTTGAGCTGTCTAGTCCAGCATATCTGCAAACACCCATCATGAGCCATGGATCAGGAGGGGTCTACGAACCTCAGCAAAGAGTACATACTCGGCACCGCCGACGTCTCTGGTCGTATCCCTCGCATGGGACAGCCAGGCGACTTGCTGCCCTCAATCGCTGCGAAACCTCAAAGCGGGACATCGCATGTGACACATCAAGGCGTTTGGATATGCATCCAATTCGGACCGCAAACGCTTTCAAGGACGCCCCACACGTCCTCCGATTACCATTGGCATGCCGTCTATAGGCATCATGAGCATACCAGAATCCACATTATGTCGACGGTCGATGGGACGGCGACCTCGCCGACTCAAAGGGGCGATTGTGACTGATCCCCGTCCTCGTCGCCAGATGCTGCGGCCTCGAGACGAGTGAGGACAGCCACTCGGTGACCGGATCAACCCAGAGCTGATCGCTTGACGTCCAAGCAGCGCAACGTCGCGAGAGGACCGCTGAACCCGCCTGCCTGCGGTCACTGAGGATGATATATATTAGGAGGCGGTGAGTGAGCACAACTTGGAGCGATGCCGCTATCTAGAGTCGGACCCGAAAGCAAAGATTTAGTAGACGCCTGCATTTGATAGCGTCGTGATGGCGGGGTGTACATGCGATCCCGCTAAACGGCCTGTCTGGCACATTGCAGAATAACATATAGAGATAAATGCTGTACGACAGCGCGTCCTTATCTCCCCAAGTTTGGTTTATGCGTCGCAGTATGTGACTTGTGAATTGGTGGGATGGCTGTAGAGATCCCAAATGCCGCGCGAACTCAGAACAGACAGCCAGTGTCATGGACCGCTAACACATTGTGAGAAATGTCACCCTCAATCTGATAGTGTGATTGACTAGAATGCGAGAGAAACGTTTCCAGGATACCGGGTCGTGGGGTTGGCTTGGCTGTTAGTCCAAGGCCGACGCAGCTCCGCCAAGGGGGACAACTGGAAGGGATGGCCTTGCCCGACATCAATTATACGGCCGCTGCCAAGCCCGGACTTGCTCCTCTTCGGATCTGGATACTCAGAAGGTTCCGGGTCCAGGCATCAGCGGCCACATCGAAGCCGAGTCCTGTGGAGCACTCATCACCTCCATTATGTCAGTACCTTCTCGCACTGAGATGAGCTCAACAACAAGGAACTGACCTCCGCGACTGCCATGGATGGACTCCCGGGACCCTCCTTACCCGATTTGGAAAAGATACCCAACGTATGGCGTCGAACCGTCGGCTGGAAGTCTCGGCTTCGATGTTGCAGCCCGACCAGCCCCACTCCATTGCAAAGGAGTTACGAGCGTGGAGCTTACGGTCGTAGTAGAGTGTGTGCCGGCTTCTACGCCAGACACTGGCATACTGTCAAACTCCCCGGTCCCTTACGTGTTCAAGACAGGAATTCACCCATGGCGTGAAGTGGTCGATTACCGCACCGTCTGGAGGAATCACACTGCATCACGAAAAGGGTTGATCGTTTGCCGGGACACCAGTAAAAATATACGGATGAGAGCCATTCTGTCGTAACAATGCATACTGAAAGGCAATGACGAGGAAACGCCGGAGTAAGTCTGGAGGGACGACTGGCGGACCTCAAATGGAATCCCTCCACTTGTGTCTCGCAGTGTCTATATCTTCACTTCAGCCATCGTGAACGTATCATTGGAGTCCGTGCTGCACCATCATGCTCATTTTCTACCGAGTTACCTGGTCCAGGTCAAGTGACGCCCGGTCCGCCAATTCTATTTTCTGTTGGCGTTAGGCCACAGATCTCATCTTGCTCTAAGACGGAATGGGGAGCGCGAATGAGTGTGCCGAGCCTTCCCGTCTCTGCCACGATTTCCATGGTTCTCGATTCCCGCTAGAATTGCGGACGGCTTGCGCATCCGCGCTGACGTGAGTCGGAGCGTCAAAGGCCAAGAATTACCTATCGGCTGCTTTATATCATCGGCAAGATTGGCTCCCGGATAGGTGACAGTAGAGGCCCTCAGAGCACTCGGCTACGACCACGATTGTCTGGGCCGCTCGGACGACCCGTTACATCAGCTTGGTGTCTCCGCTATGACGATAGAGGGTCGTCACAAGCGCAGACGTTAAAATGCCATCGCCATTAGAGGACACTAGATCGCCGGCCGTGTAACTGATGTCCCACCACTATAGTGAAGTTGTGAGGGGCGACTACGACGACCAGCAGTAGTTGGTCGACGTTCAACAACTAGAGTCGGCGAGGATGAACGAGACGTGGCGAGTCTCGCTATAGGGTGCCAAAAGGGAGTATCGGAATGCCACAGACCTCGGTGTGTGACAAGGCCGGTCAAAGTAGCCAATACTGGAGATGCACAAGGGTAACTACGGGTAGCTAGAACTAGGCTGAGACAACGACAAGACTACTAGAGAGGACTATAATCCGGGATCGCTACCAATCATACTCTGAGAACCACCTTCCTTTATACCTTCTCTCCGATAATTGTTACCATGCGTCCACTCTCGCCGAGACTCGACGATTTGAGTAACTGACTGTTGACCCTCTCGAGAACAATAGACCCTTCGCATCCGCCAAGAATGGGACAATAAGTCAATTCAATCGCTGTGAATGGTGGCTGAAGTCGAGACTTTAGAACATTAAGCTTTAAAGCGACGAGAGTCACCGATATCGAGAACAATAGAGTATGCAATGGTTCGACCGACAGTGGAAATATTTGACGATAGGCGAGCGTCGGCGAGCGCACTCGAGTATCGATACGATTTCCTGACAGAAGTGTACGTCTCGCCCTCTGTAGCCGTCGTCATTGAGCTGCCGTCGCATCCGGTGACGACAAAGCAGCAGGCGCTGTGTCCACAGCGCATGACGAGGCAGTCTGGACCACCTGCCAGCAGAATCTCCCACTGTCATTGCTTGGAGGGATCGGATGCGCCGATCATCGCCTCGGTATACCTTCCCGCTGTTATGCAAGGTGCATGGCCTATCTTGCAGACGGAGATCGGGCGGTTCTGCCGTCATGCATGAACGAAGCTCCTGGCATTAAGCGGAGGCGCCAAACTTAACTGGACGTGCTCACCTGGCGGCCTCAGGTCGTTTCTCAGATAGGCGTTCACCGCTCCGGGGTTGATGGTTCGCACGCTTGGGCAAGATGTTGCCCTTGACTGATTGTACGCCTATTCGTTTTCCCCGCTGGCGCGCCACAACGCCTAATCTATCTCCCCGCAGCTTCCACGCGGCGGAACCAAATGCATTTTCACGCGTGGACCCTGAAATGGTTAATTCTCTCAGCGTTGTGTTCTTTTCGTGTCTCAACTCTCTCTTACCTATTTCTCGCGGTTTTCGCCATTGATGCTCAGTCACCACATGCGTCATCAGGTTCAGGGGTTTTGGCACAGACGAAGCGCTAGTATGTACGCGGATCGCCCACGTTCATATCCCTTCGATATGTTCGACAACACCTTCACCAGTCAACCCACCTTATGATCACCTCTTCGTCGCGAGTTTGGGAGCTTCGCCCGACGCGCGTCATCCCCATTGTTGGCCACGTCAAGGACTCCATCGGACCGTCCGAATCGATATGTCGCCCCTCGCCAATGAGTACTCGCTCTCCATTCGACAGCTTGCAGACGCCCGGAACCGCATCACCGAAGCTTGCCGACAGCTCCTCATCCGATGCCGCACTCGAATAAGGAAGCGCTGGCACCGATACCGAACCCAGACAAGTGACAATTCGAGACGCGTAACACTCCTATCGTCTCGCCGTCTTCGTTTCACCCAGCCTCCCGGCGCCAATTTTCAAGGTGCGGCCACCTCACTCCTCTCGCCGGATGAGGGTCCACGTGTCAAACGTGGAGCGAGCTGCCATTGTTCTCAGCGCCAGCGTCACGAAAAGGCACCGCGTGTCGCCATTGAAGAACGACGACCTCCACCGAGATCGCCGTACGCTTGGAGCGAGGTACAATTTCATGACCGCGGCAGGCACAAACGAAACACCCGCGGGGCAGCGATGCGACTTCGGCAGAGCTGGAAGGTGTCGAATACGCTGTTGTCCTCATGGTCTAAGACGACGTGTTCGAGTCTGAACTCGCACA
The DNA here is from genome assembly GCA_022813505.1 of Tremellales sp. FJII-L8-SW-PAB2. Classification (NCBI taxonomy): domain Eukaryota; kingdom Fungi; phylum Basidiomycota; class Tremellomycetes; order Tremellales; species Tremellales sp. FJII-L8-SW-PAB2. The sequence continues at coordinate 131,552 of JAKLMH010000027.1, read as the reverse complement.
GTGTGCCCTTCAATCACCTCAATATCATTACGCCTCTCACAATTCGATCACGGTCTCGGTGCCGGGCCATTGGACCCTGTCCTTCACCCTTGTTGGATCGACGCGACGCTCGCCCTTGATGGTCGTCACGGGACAGACACCACGGAGGGCAAGAGGCTCATAGTTGGCGGTGCGCTCTACTCCACATACCGCGAGAGGGACTGTGCGCTGAATGAAGACAGAGGACCATCAATAGTGACTCAATGGCGATCAGCCATCCACGGGGTCGCAGCGACACGATTTCTTCACTCACGCCAATCTATCCGCTCACGAAACGACCAGTGGTATACATGGTAGCTCTCGATCTCGCGCCTGCGATATGGCACGCAACGACAATTCCGGTATCGCCGATTTGGGAGACTTACCGCATGGTCTCTGCGAGCGCTACTGGCCGGAAGGATCCGTTCCTAGGCACCTCGGGGAAGATCAGCCGACGTGGCTGCTCGGTGATCTCATGGGCCTGCGGGCCACATATCACGGTGATCCGATCAAGCTCTCATGGGTCATCGGTGAAACCGGAAAGATAGGGACAATCGTCTCAGAGCCGAGTATTGGTAGAGCCCTGACTCATGTCTGAGCCCAGGTGAGTACCATCGTCTTCTTCGAGTCACCGATCGAGGCTCATCTATCTTGCAGCTTGTGCAAGCGACCACGTGAAACGTTCCGTCAATCGTTGTCGACAGCTGCGATTACGCCCTGCCCTTCCCCGCGAGTCCCAAGCGCGACTTCCAGGTCTCGCCCATCATCCTGGACGATCTTTCGATCGGATCATTCTCTACCGAAGATGTCCTGGACGCGATTGAACGCCCGACCGGCTCGCCTCCCTCGCTTGAGGATCTCAGAAGCAGACCTCGAGCGGAAAAGTCAAGCCCAACATTACGAGTATGCTCAAACTCGTGATGTCTTTGCGGATCGACGATACTCCTGCTCCCTGGAATCCCGGCTGGCAAAGATCTCGCTCGACACTAGTCGCTGTCCAGGCCAATCCCTCACGGCGACTCAGAGACCGATTCCGCTCAGCAAGAACCGCTTGCTGGATGCACTACCGGGGCCGGAGCCGGCAATCAACCACGTCATATTGTCTCTCCGAACCGCTTCGATAGCGCCTCCGAAGCGTTTAGGTGACTGCTACATGCTCGGTGTCCGCGAAACCTTCTTCTCTGTCATGATATCATCCCTCGCTGTACCGTCGGACTCTTCGATGATCAGCCGTCTTTAGACCAATCATCTTGGAAAATCGCCTCACCCAGCGACAGCAGCAATCCCGTAGTCGCGAAGTCGCTAGACGCGGCGCCTGTCACCCATTGCGACTTTCCCGGCCGAAACTTCGAGCCTGTCCCCGAGCTAGAAGCCATTCTGGTACACGCTGATGCAGCCTTCCAAAGCGTAACAGGAGATATTGACATCCAATGCCGACCAAGTCAAAGCTCGTCTCCAATATTTCTGCCCGACAAGACTCGACAGCGATAGCATCTGTACACGTCGAGCTCACTCCTGACATCTGCTATGGTCGCACTCACGGCTGCTATGCGGGCACTATGGTGAGATCCGGTCTCTCTTATCATGTGGCGATCGAATATGTCAATATTGACCGGAGCCACCAGTACTTGTCACGCCAAGGTCGCAACGCACCATCTCCCGCGCTCGCTCGAGGGGCGATAGGCGACGCCATCGTCTACCTGCACCGCTTGAAAAGGCTTGAAGGACGAATGGTGCCGAGATTTTTGGGGTTTATAAATCCGGACAATCGGCTCGTTATGTTATCGGACGATGTGGGCGACTCAGTCAAGCATTCATGCGGAGAGCCGGGGTGAGTTTACTTCGGACGCTCCGGTGTGCAAGGCGCTGACACGTGATAGACGTCGGACGCGCGACACTTGCCCAGAACCTCACATTGTCGGGTGTACTTCATGCCGATGTGGCGCAGGATCACTAGCTTTTACCTTCTCACGACGGCAAGATCCGTATCATCGACCTTGAGGGACTGCTGTCGCCCACATCAATGTCCATCACCTCCGACTGCTGGAGCGAGGTTTTCCCGGCAAGAGATGACAAAGGTGAACAAACGGATTCCTTGATGTCGAGTAGCGACGTTGCGATCCCTCTGGTGTTCGATGCTGCAGTGCAACTAATCAACATTACGCCTGCCAATGCAATCGAGAATAACGATGTCGAGAACAGTCGTCGATTTGCAGGATTTCCAGTGAGCTCGGTACTTTGGCACTTGCGGGCACCGCTATCTCGAGGTGGACATATACTTTTTCGATGTCTTCGTTGAGTGAGTCAATCGGATCGAGTACATCTCGCTCGGCGGTAAGCGTTGATGACACGCGTGGAAGGGCTCACCGCACGCCGACCATGACCTGCCGACCCACTGCCGACTGATATAGCTCGATGATGACTAACAGGCTGGCGACCGCTGCAGCTGACTCTGATCGCCAGGGAATACTTGCGATGTGGCGTGGCGTGAGTTTTCGTTTCACCGCGGAACGTTGTCTGATCTGGGACGGCAAGTTCGGGACGTTCGTGGTGATGGCTGGCACCACCGATGGTACCTCGTCCAAGCCCCTTGACGAAGACGAGAGGCTGCCCAGGCATGTTTATGTCTTGGCGCGGAGCCTGAGGCATAATCGTGTCACTCTCACGCAGCCTATCGAGGTCTTCATTCATAGGGATGCGACGAGTCCGCAAACGTGCGATTCTCAAGCTGGAGGGAGGAGCATCCCGCCAGAGGCGGATCAGAGCGAATATGCCCTATTGTTATCCTCTCACTTCTGGCAACGGACCGTCCGAGTTGCCGATCTGTTATTCGGTAAAGTCGCCTACTTCATGCCTTCGCAGGACGCTTACCTGGGCTCGACTATCTTACGCCACAGAGGGTAGTCAGACCGTGGAGAGTATTGGGTCTGCGGAGCATGGCGACGGCACCGATCCGCGTCTCTCCTCATCGCCATAGCGAAAATCTTCGCCGCAAGAAGTCGCCCTAAAGAAATCTGCGGAGAGAGCCCTGTGCCCTGTGAGGAGGCTCGATTGCAGATCTTTGTCACGGGACCGTAGCTCCGGGTAGCACGACGTGCTCTCCGAGCCAGATATATAGCAGCTCCCAACTAGGGTAGTTGCTTCATCTTCGTATTGTTTTTGTCTACCAAACCGTAGCCTAGCAAAGGGATACCTTGATCAGAGTCATTGCTTAGTCCACCAATTGTGACACTCTGTCATGGGTTCCCCAAGCTGTACCCCCACTTGGCCACAACGCCCCAAAAGGGCTAGAGAATCTGCTTGCCGCACAAGCAGATTCTAGGTACATATACGGCTGGCTGGGTTCCTAACATCCTTATGAAGTGAAGGCATGAGGAGAGAACCACGGTTGTTCGAGATGCTTTAGAGAAGTACTGCTCGGGTGAAGGGAAAGAGAAACGTTAAGATGGGGAAGATACCGTCGACTTGCATACTGCAGAGATGTCACTGATCAAGTACAGTACAGGCTCTCAGTCTGAGGTCAGTAGCCCAAGCCGGGACGTCCAGCTGCGCCTTACAAGAAATATTCAAATTGGCACCAGATGGGGAGCAGGATGAAGCAAATTCCATCATTGCCTTGGACAAATTGGGTTAGACGTGCGTTTGTACACTTGTGCATGCATCAAGCATAAAGCACAAGATGATAAGATTGTTACGCCTGCACACCGGCCAGTCCATCTTGTCTCAGCAGCGTTCGTAATAGTATTCGGATTCTCTGCAAGATATCGGTCTCATTCAGGTAAGATGGATTTTCCTCCGGCGGCGATATCAATGAATTTTTGCGCATTTCTCACAAATTTGCAACGTTGAGTTCCGCGTATAACTGCCTATCAAACCTGTTGACAACCCAGTACCATTATTGCTTTGACGGTGGCAAGGGCATCAAAATACTGCCAGTGCACCACACGTACTCATGCATGCCATCTCCGATCCGATGTAGCTTCACATGCCAAAGTTGTTTGAAACGAAGCCGGCTATCCGCGTCACTGGTTGAACCAGGCAGTGCGAGAGCTGATTAACTGCGCTTTTAATCAAGATGCAGCTCAGACGTCAAGGAATGTATGGGTCTCTAGGAGTTCTTGTGACTGGAGGGTGGCGTGTTGTAGCTCGCTGACATCCTGCCTGGTCTTCGTGCATATCAAATCGCTGATATAATTCAATGTAGTGTTCGATGCCGTGACATCGCTCAAACGCTCAGATGTTTGTAAGAACAAGAGAAGTCGCTATATATCCCATGGCGCTCCCTTGAATGTGGTCCAGTCGTGTTTTTAAAACTTGGCATGTCCAGTAGATGGGCAAGTAAAGACTGCCTAAGAGGGCGGAGGTCAGATGCATGCACTACTCGTGTTGCAACCCGTCCCTGGTTACAAGTCAGAGACGTGTGGACTGAAGGTTTACTTGTGCTTGAGTCAAGATGGACGGCGATGACTCGTGATGGTCGCGATTAGGTCGAGGGTGTTGTATACTTTGGCGAGGGCGTTGGCGATGGTTGTTGGTGAAGCTTGGAAGGATGCGGGCAAGCTATAGGTGATAGGTGATTCAGAAGACTAAGTAAGAAGACTAGAGTAAAGTAAAGTAGGCAAATAGAGATATTGTTTGATCCTTAGGAAAAGGATCCTTCAGCGCTACAGGAGCTGGTATTTATATGTCTAAGGCTGGACGTATTCCGCACAGCCGTTCTCTGAGTCTTTCGCCGTGAATCTCTGTCTTCCGTGTCTTTCAGCTAGGTCCAGCGAGATTCTATCCTAGTCCTCCGTGAATCTCAAGTGTCCATCTGAGTAGCTCGTAGGATCCTACGAGCTTTGCGTTCCTTTACACTTGTCCAAGCGTATTACTCACTTAGTCTTACGAGTATCTCTGATATACTTACGAGATACTCTCCTAAGACGTGAAGCACGCTCCGTGAAACTCATATAGCCTTTGTGCTATTATGTCACTTAGTCCGTAGACAAGCAGGGTCGCAACAACTCGCTAATCCTCACAGTCCTCTCATACCATTTCGTCACTGTGTATATATATTTTACCGAGTCGTCGTTGATGAGCAACCGTTGGTGAAAAGCGTACACGGAATCGCAGTGACTCTGAGTTCAATCTAATTGTCAATGATTTATCGCAGGGCACCTGCCAGATTGTTTCAAGGACTCTCTTGACCAATTATCTCGTTTACACCAAAAGCAACATTCGCTTCAAAGTTCGCGAAGGACGGTCACCTTCAGTCATATTGTCATGGTCCGCTACCTATAGGTCATCTTGGGGGGCGATAGCCATGGTCGTAAGAGTATACCCCATACCCACCTCAGTTTTGCAATGTCAACAAAACTCATCTGGACGAGACCCAAACGCGTCTTGCAGGGTACAGTTTGCATATGCATGACTCGTATCAAGACGGTGCATGAGTTTCGATTTGCTCGCATTTGCATATCTGTCACTCTTTGCACACTCGAACTGGCTTTAACAACATCTTGCGGCACACGCGGGGCGTGGTACATCATCCTGCGATCCGCTTCCTACTAGGAGTCAACCCAAATTCATCCGGTTCCTCGCGTCACAACACAAAGCCAATTCGGTATCACGCACATGCTGTGCCTGTTTGACGGACGCACTGCTCACCATCTGTCTTGTGCCCTTCCCTTGTAGCGTATATGTCAGTCGGTTGAGGGCCAGGACCATGTCTCGTGCTTTTGAGGCAGAACGATCACCAGTGATGACATTTCTGAATTCGTGCAAGAGTCTACAATATTATTGTCAAACACGGTGGAATGGTGCAGGATGTCACGACCGTGCAACACACAGCTGGTATCTTTGACGCAGGATCACGCACTCACAAGCACATCACCCTCCTTATCCTCACCAAGAACACCAGGCTTCACTGAGACTCCTTAAGCATGGTCTGTATTCCAGCTCATCCGCTCCTCTTTTACATCTTTGGGTCAAGAGATTTGTAAGGTTAAAAACAAAAATTCCTCATGCAGTGATAGCACGCATACACCCTGCCGAAACCTCCTACTGGACGAGAATAACCGCTCACTAATGCCGCTTTACACTGAGAAACACCTTTCGGTGGTTCTTTAGCGTGCATGCAGTTATTGTAGAGCTGCGGCCCATGTCAAGCACGCTCTAGTGGAACCTCACATTATTCTAGCTGGAAAGGCTCAAATGGAGGCGCTCTTCCCGACGTTGCTCTTCACTCTTTGGAGAATCGATGGAAGACGTTTTCACTAGCGTCTTGATTAGTCTACGCTACACTACCGGTGCATCAATATCTCCGGAACCCAGTCTTGCCAGCCAAGGACGGCTCCCGACACAGGGTGACCAGCAGTCTTTTCAAACGTGTGTTGCAATTCTGCTTTGAATGTATTGAGCGCGACACACCAAAGGCATCTAAGCGTGAACGTCGCACAGCCTCTTCAACCTCCTGGTGATGTTGCAAAAAATTGCAAGGGGTGCTTCTAGCAAGCTGCTATCAATCGGTTGTCGGCGATTTTCAGCTCGGCATCGCAGCGGGCGCACACTTCGACAAGCGTGCGGCCTCGGGTCAAGCCGATGACTTGTCATAGTGCTGCAGGCACCTTAATCGAGCCTTACAAGCGCGTGCGGACGATTGCAAGAAGATAGCGGGATCTAATTTGTAAACTCGTATAAAACTGCACGGATCATCACTCTGTTCTTCTCCTCTTCGTGCGTCTCAAATGACTGACTCTTGTCCTTGACGGGACGGTAGCAGCAGTCATTGCAGTGGCTAAGCGGTTGATTGTCGTACAAGAATAGCAGGACTCATCGATGCCTCATTCACCGGATATGAAGAAGCGCCCCGACCCCATCGAGTCGTGTGTGCTCCTGAGCAAATGTGTCGTTTGATGAAGGGAATGTGTCGTTTGATGAAAAAGATTTGTCGTCTGATGAGAATACCGTGTCCTTTGAGGGGGGGGGGGGGTATGAGTCGTATGGTCAAACGAGTGTGTCGTACGATCAAGACGATGTCTCGTTTAATCATAATCATGTGTCGTTTGATTGGGAAAGGTGTCGTTTGATTCAGACAGTGCGTCGTATTTTTGGACGACGCGTTGGTGGCTAATGCCAATCATCAGAACCTCTTGGATAAGCATATCGGGACGCGCAGTGTTGTCCTAAGTCTCGGCTTCGGGATCCTGAACAAAAACTGACTGACTGAAGAGCTATCTCGTCATTGTCACACCAATGTCGCACCAATTGTAACAGTGATATCGAATAAATCCAGATGGATGTCTGAGAGCCTTGGTAGATGTCTCACGGCCCTGGAAGGAAGACGAATCTTCGATGCACCGGGCATGGTGGAAACGTTATCTGAACGCCGTTCGTGTGTCTTTTACGCATTAGGTTGCGAGGTTTGGGAATAGGACGACTGCAAGGTTTGGCCAAACTGGATGTTACATTTTGTATGATCAGCCTGTGTGTGACTTTGTATCCTTCGCGTTCCCCACGCGCGAGTTTTTCACGACACTGGCCTTTGGGACTTCTTTCAGATGCACACTGACTGAACGCTAGCTGCTGAGATGACAACGAAGTAACGCTACAAAACAAACGTGGTGTGACGGGTTCTAACCGACATTCCGTCGCTCACACATGATATACAGGATGGACCTCCTATTACGATGATTGAGCTATATGTCATGCAGATTGGATTAGTGATTACGTTACGAGTGCAGGACGAGCCATGCTGCGGTCCCACCATCGGTTGGCATAACGGCCTTTCCGGCAACTTGAGGCTGCAAGTCGGGAGCTGCAAGTTACTAGTCCGGGGAGCGCAGCAGACCCCTCCCCTGAGAATAGGGCTGCAAGTTTGCCGGAAGGTAGCAGGGAATTTGATAGGCACCAATGATCAGAGCTTGATAACGGGATCTGATACTTCATGTACTCGTTGTTCCGCAAAGTTTCCGTGTAGCCACACCGACAAAACAACACCGACACCACACGGAGACTTTCTCCGACAACGAGTACGACCTAGATTGCAGACTTGCAGCCGACAGGCAGCCCTCTGAGCCTGCAAGTTGCTGCAAGTGATTGCAAGTTCAGGGAAGTGCAAGTGGTTGCAAGTTCAGGGAAGCTGCAAGTTTGCCGGAAGGCTCTAGAGCAGTTGCAGCTGAAATACTTGCAGCCTACTCGGTACATCTCATCCATTGATTTCGCTGCAAGTAAGTTGCACGGTTGCCGGAAAGGCCGTAAGGGTACCAGCATCCGACACCGGGGATAACAGGTGACGACGGCAACGCCTGGACAGTTGGTGTGATATCAAAGCCGAGGTACTGTGTTTTTAACTTGCTCGTGATGACAAGATAATACCCCGAGGGCGTTTCATCCACAGCTTGGTCCACTTTGTTACACGCCAGGCCTGAACGTCTTGCTTCGCAATACGCTTACTCTGGCAGAATTTTGGCTCGGGATTGCGATCAAGCCACCGTGTTTCCCGACCCTTGTTCCCCCTTCGAATTGCGCGTTTAACCTACAACCCTGTTCACTGGTGCCAAACGGACTATGCACCCTGATTTACTGCCACTTTACGCTCTCCGTCACTGATTTCAGCTGCGTGATTGCAGCTATAGCTTGGACAACAGGTGGTCGTATCAATGTTATCATACACTTACTGACTTGGTGATAGCTGGCAACATCGAGGCTGGCACAATGATCAGAAGCGTACCAAAGTCGCGGACCTCTGTGACGATTCACTCAAAGCTTGGCCCACGGGTGGTGGTGTATCCTTGTGAGCTTGTAAGAGAGGTGGAGGAGAACTCAACTGCTAGGAGCGAGCGGTCGTGCGCCCAAAAATTGGTGAACGTGAATGCACAGGTTTTAAAGCAGGTCATATAAACTCGGGACAAATCCCCGTCTCATATTAGGCGGACACAAGCAAAGACATTGGCAATTGACTGACTTGAAAACAATTGCGATATGGAACTTTATATCAAAAAAAAAAAAGAGGGAAGAGCAACATCAAGCACAGCGATTCCCTTGCAATACCTATCGAGCCGGAGGTCAAGCAGAGACAGCACGGCAGTTTGTACACTGTACTGGTTTCAAGGAAAAGTCCCCGTGCACACACACACTAAAACAAGACTAGTACCACACGGAGACTTTTCCTGACAACGAGTAATGTAAAACTGCTTTCACTTGGGAGAACCTGATCTCTACAGGCAGACGTTTTCCAGTGGGGACCAGCTTCATAGGCGTAGACAAGTGTCCTCGTTAGATAGGATGCTTTGATGTAGTGTATCCGCCTTATCGAAACCAGTGTACGGCAGTTCTTGGTAATCTTGCGAGACTAGGATCTGTCATGTGGTTGTGTGGTGCAAACCCGCGGGAAAAACCTAGCTAGTTGTTGCACGGCTGTCAACCTCGCATATGAGGGGTCGAGTAGGTGGCGGTGTATGTCGTGATCCAGCTCGAGATCAAGAAGGAGGGAGTGAGCCGCGAGACGAACTTCGAGATTATAACGAGTTTGCAACAATCAGGGCAAGGATAAAATCCCGTTTCGCTTTTGGGAAAGTTTGCGAAAGTTTGAATTTTTCACCGTGTTGTTATCTTGCGTGCATATTGGCATATAAAGCTGGATGGTGTCTTCATGTTCATCGATGCTTCATGTCGCGCGCGATGCATACTGACAGTGCATACTGATAGACAAAATCTCTGACTGATCCATCTGCGTTTGCTCAACGGACAAAAGTCAAGCACAAGCGGGTTTTGCTACCATTTTTCCATCTGTCGAAGCTTCTCACTGCTTGAAAGCTCGCAACTTTTGAGACTTGTGCTTGATCTGTGATGGCGTGACACATCGTACTGATCTCCGCCAGTCTGTGTTCAAAGATCAGCAGTCCCAGTATCCTAGCGCCTGGTCATGTCTTTTTGGCGCCTATTATCAAGAATAAAAAGCCTAACGCGCAATGCGTACTTGGGAATCTGTGAGTATTGCCATCTTCCGGGCTTAGCTAATTTCAGTGAGCTGTAAAGCCCTTCAGAGCAAGCATATCACGACTGCTGACTTTCTGAAGGCAATATGGTGAACCATACAAGGCTCTCAAGCATGCACCCTGGGGGCCGCGCCGCAGGATTTCCCAACTTTGCGAACTTTTGAGGTAAAGTATCGGCCGACCTGACTACTAAGAGTAAAGGGACTAGAAGCACAGTCATGCGAGACCCTTCCATGCCTCAATGGCACAACGATCGGAGCGAGATCAATGGACGCAGACAGGATTAGTCGCACAGCTGTCAGGGTAGCCCATGATGGATGTCGTGTTCAGCCTGATCTTTATCTGGTACACTCGCTATTGAGTTCGCGATGGCAGGCGATAGGAGGCTCGCCGAGTTGTGCTCGAGCACTCAAAGACTTAACAGGACACGAGCGGTGACAGACGTGATATCTTGGCAGGGTACAGCAAGGATTGCGTGTTTGATGTCGAGGTATATATACATGTGGGCCACATAGCGGCAAAGGTGAATCAATCAGCTCATGTGAAGTGGAGGCATCTGATAGAAGGTTTAACAAGACGCAGGAGAAGAGGGTGACGAATATAGCCCGGAATCACTGAGGTCAATCAGCGAAGAGGCTGGGGCAGATCTCGCTCTAGTGGCTGCTGGTTGCCCTTGATCGTAGGGAATGGCCAAATCTGACCTGGGCAGGAGTCGAAGTCACGGTTTATCGGCGAGACCGATCTAGTGTGACGGCAGCAGAAGACGCGTCATGGTGCAAGCACTCGCTGGGTTGCGTCAGAACCCCCGAGTGTGAGATTGACTTCTCTAAGCGTCACATACATAAGGCGATGTCGGCCCAGCGTTTGCGCTTCGGGTGCGCCTGTGCTCGCGTGCTACCATGCATGTTGGCCCCGTGTCGAAGAGTCCGCGCGGAATCGTGCACATGTCTGCGTTGAATATCTCGACGTCCAGATGTCCCGTCAGATATGGGAACGGATCTGGGGCACCATGCGCCTGGTATCCTCGAAAACCGATCTCATCGATGGGGTTAGGGGGAGGTCGCCGACGCGATATCATCAAACGTCCTCTGTCTTGTCAAAGGGACAGTGCGAGTCCGTCAGAAGAGTGTCTTCACACCGCATCCACTTGGGAGACTTGAGGGCGAGATCGTCTGTTTCCCCGTTCCACTCTGTGCGGATATACCTGGATGCGCTCCTTGTGGGCTCGTCGAGTCGGGGGTAGAAGCTCGTCTTTCACGCTGTTGACGGCGACTTGTTGCGGTGACGGCGTCGGCTGAACCAAGTCAGAACTGCTACTGCGGTGACGGAGACGACATTCATACCTTGTTTCGGGTAGCTTGGACCGGGTCACCATCGATCAGCTGTTATACGCTGGCCAGAAAGAACTTCGGAGCTCCCGCCCAGCTTTCGATGCACTCGCTTTCGGATGTCTGAGGGTCATGAAGCTGGAGCAGGCTAGCAGAAGGACAGTCAAGAAACCGTAAGGTCCTCTCACCTTGCCGCATGTACAACCTCGCCGCAATTCCAACTTCAGCCCTTTTCCGTCCTACATCGATCGACCGTTGATACGAGTGGACATGATGGTCACTCACCAACTTCTTCCCAGACCGAATCAAAACAAACGTCGAGAGTGCGTTAAGAGAACATCTTCCGTGTTAGCTGAGCAGCTTTGCGAGCGGGGGCAATGCTCGAGTGTGAGCTCGAGTCTGATAGGTAGCCGGCGAGAGAAGGCCTTCGCGATGGTCGGGGGGGGGGGGGGAGGGGGGCTAGGACTACTCGGGTCAAAAAGCCTGTCGACCTTCGTGCAATCATCGCGTGAACGAGTGCATAGGCTGTCAAGGGATCAGTCCCATTCGAGCAGATATCAGTGACTTACCTATGTACGACAAGATAATGACGGAAGCGTCGGATGTGCCTCTGTTAGGAAGGAAAAAGAAGCGTTAATCCACGGCATAGCGGCTCTCGCTGTTCAATCACGCTGCAAGATCGTAAGCTGGGGAGCTTCCGTAGGGGGCATGCAGAAGCGCGACTTGCTTTGGGTGGATGAGCTCGGGGCCTTGCCGGGCAAACCCACTATGGAATCAGCTCGGCATCCGGCACAAGGTGCGGATCCCTGTCGGTGACTGTGTGACTTGCCTCTACCCGTATACTCTCGCTTCCAAGAGCTGCTGCTCGGTACCTTAATCCACCTCTTGAGCAGTCATCAACAAATCGTCCGAGCTGTTCAGGGTGCCAAAGACTGTGAATCGCCGCGCACGCCCTAGTCCAATGCCCCGTACTCTCTCTTGTTCCTGAGGGAGGGCTGTCGCGAAGTCCTGTGAAGCGGCCCCTGAATTGCTGGGTGGGTGCCCACTAGCGCGCGTACTGGACAACCGGTAGTGAATTCGAGCCTAAGACAACGAGGTTAGGATCGTACGATTTGAAGCCGTGGTCTGTCACTCGACTCACACTCACCTTATTTGGCTGACTTCCCGGTACACCAAGTGCTTGCCTGAGGCACATGTTGACTCACACTGTGAGGTATTATGAGTCGCGAAGAGACGTGATGTGTCTTGATAGAGCGGTGTTGAAGGATAGATCGTGATACCGATAGACGCGTAGTACCGGTGCCGAGCCGGCGAACCCGATATGGTCGGTCAAAGTGTCACGAACAGCCGATTGGCGAGCGCTTGATGCTCAGGCACCCTGGGCCATTGCAGGTGCTGAGATGGACTGCGTCCTAGGTCAGCGGAGATCCAGCTGAGAGTATGATGTAACGGGCATCAACTCACCGACACAACTACACAGGATGCCCCCTGTCCAAAGACGTCCTCTCAAACCCATCGCTGTTCCGGCCTTGCCGGGTGCGCGGGAGCCGCTGACAACAGCGTGAAGCGGACGGTAATCATTTGCGGTCACTTCGATCGACCGCTCAGCCAACTCTAAGAATTAGCAGATCTCCAGGCAGACGCATCAGCGACAGATCAAGAGCTCACCTCAGCAACCGTACCATTCACGAAAGGTGACAGATCGCTTACGTTACTATCGTGAGCTATGCGTCTGAGTGTAACGGCAGGCTTGAAGGCAGTTTGTCGGGGCCTGTGGGCTAATCGGCAAAGCATAGATCCTCCTGATGAACGTCGAGAACGATGACAGAACGTCACTCGGCTCTTCCTGAATGATTGTCGGAGATCGCGGTTTCGTCGGACCAGCGCGACTGCAGTCTTGGCGAAAATAGAACGAGGGTTGGCATTGACATACTTGCGCAGACCGACCTAGCCACTATTGTATAGGGCAGTCGTTGCCGATTGCGATGTCGATCAAACTCGTTCCTGCCATTGGCTATTATGCGTGGTTCCGGCAGTACCAGATTCTTGCGGTCGAAAGGTCGGCGCGAGAACGGTATTTCATCGGGACCGATACACTCTTCGCGTGTACTGGCCACATCTGAGCGCCGGCAGACCTTTGTAGATTACCAGGTTGGTCACTGGGCAAGCCAAGCCGGTAAGGAGGGAGAGAGCAGGTTGACAGGCGCTCAGCCTCTTGAAAGCGACCGGAGTCGCCCTAAACGCATCGCCACGGACGCATCGTGAGGCCGGTTACGACTGTTTGGAGCGGTCCAGCAGCGCTATATAGGGAGTAAGGCTGGGGCGGCAGCAAGATGCGACGCGGAGGAGCGGTTTGGAGATCGGAGAATGTGTCGTGTCGGTGACCGGCCGGACTTCGCCTAGACCAGGACACATAAGATTGACGCGATGGATTCTGGCGGCCAGCAAATGTTCGTACGTCTGCGAGCGTGATCGTATGCCAACCCGCAAACTCGTAATACGGCCTCGAGGCGTATGGGTCGAGGCGGGCGATGGACGAGGGGCGTGGACGAGGGGCGCGGACGAGGGGCGTGGACGAGGGGCGCACGTTTGGGACCATATCATTTCACAGCTGCAGATATGCTCACCCAAATTACTCTGTGACAGCGCTTGAACCATCATCGGTGGTGACGATGGTTGGATTGGGAGGTCTATGGTCTTGACATCGGTGTCTCGTGTGAAGCGGCCGCGGTGTTCTTTATGGCGCATTTGGACGAGATAGATCGAACCTAGAGAGTTCGATGTTGCGTGAGCTATCGCTGTGGTGAGGACGAGGGTGCAAGGGTGCCAATGTAGAGAGATAGATCGAACCTAGTGAGTTCGATGTTGCGTGAGCTATCGCTGTGGTGAGGACGAGGGTGCGAGGGTGCCAATGTAGACCTCGGTCATGAGCAGGTGACAATGCACTTGAGCATGGGTGGATGTGGATGTGGTGGCCGGGGTCGCCTATCAGGTACCGGGCGGTTCGCTGTGGAGAGTCGGCGTCGACGACGAAGCATAGGGATATGTACGAAGCTCGTGAAGCATCCTGAGGGACACTTTGCCAGGTGACGTAGGGTGGAACCGTCGGACACGAAGCCCGGTTCAGGGAACGCTCGGTGTCTCGCGTCAGCAGGGATGCCGATGTCCGGGCGCCGTGGGACCGGAAGTGAGTGAGGAGCGATCCAGAAAGTGGGACAAAGCCTCGACAACCGCAAGCCGGCTGCGAGGCTCATGATCGGCTCATGTCTTCTTCGCGCTGTAGCGGGCGGGCGCACCGAGAGCGATCTCCGTGATCTTGACAAATGAGCCATGTGGAAAGGCCCACTCGCGTCATTCTCGAAGCCAAGGGCTCGATCGACAAATCGGCAGCGCAATCTGTGAGGATGAGCGGAAGATGATCAGGAGAGGTGTGATGGAACGCTCGATAGACGCTTGAAGTTCGAAGATCTGGGGCGAAACCGATGGCGGTGTCTGCCGAGATGCTAGACGCGCAGGCGATGACTGTAGAGGTTTCGAGAGCGCCTGAGAAGTTGTATGGAGGTAGCGACCAATCGAACCCCGAGTTCAGACCCCTTCAGCAAACGGGATGCTCTGTCATGCCGGCCCCTCGAGAGGCGCGAGACTCCGCCGTTCAATCGCGCTACTCCCACATCGTACCCACGTCGACGGTCAATTTGAGCTGGTCGATGGCGTTCCCACGAGAGTTGGCGGCTGGGTATAAGGCAGAGTAGGACGGCAGAGATCGGTTGTCGAATCACTGCAAGGGAACGTTCCGCCGGGAAGGGGGAGGGAGGGGGGTGGACCAGTGGCAGCAAAACGAGCTTGATTGATGCTCTCGACGACGGCCTTCGCCACGATGTTTATGGTACGGTGTCGCTCGCAGCTGCGTGTCGGCGCGGTGCATCGCACTTTCACGCTCGGACTTGACAGGGAGATGGGGGGCCGGGAGCATGGTAGTGAAGCACCGACAAACCGAGTCGGGCTGCCAGACCCACACTGTTAGTCAGATAGAGTCGTAGCGTTGTGAGAAGTCGGGACTAGACTGAACGTGAGGAATTAAGGCGGGCTTATGGCGCGGGAGCGGAATGCGAACGTTCGATGCTCGTCTGGCTTAACAGTTGGTCGAGATGGCGTAGCGGAAGGAGTCGAGTGAGGGGTGAACAGCCGTACAAAACTGGGACCGTCGCTTAGGGAGTTGTACTGGGCGTAAGGCGTAGCTTGCAAAACGCGGAAGGCTTCGGATCTCATCTCAATCACGGCTGACCGATCGTAAGTGCAAACGAGTCGTCGGGGTGTCGAGTTGCATGTGAGAAGCGGCCCGGGCTCGAGTTCGACGCTGAACAGCGTCGAGTTTCGGTACGTGTGAGGATGATGCTGACCAGCAGTAGCCATGTGGTTTATGTTCGACCCAAGCGACCGAGTCGCGGTACGCGTACATCACAGAAATCCGGCGTCCTAACTTGAAACCCTGGCTCTATTGATCAGCGGACAATAAACCTCAAATAAGAAGAGATGCTCTTACCTCTGTTGGCTTCAGGATCCACGGAAGCACATGACTGATGTGCCTCTCCAGTCCATCTCCGTTCTCCGAGATATTGGTCTACCGCCCTGTAGTCGTAGGGCACGCGGCGCGGGGGACGCTAGATCAAGGAAAGCCAAGCCGTCTCGCGCGCCTCGAGCTCGGTACTTTCGACTGTGTGGCCGATGTGAAGCCTCCTCCTAAAGGAGCGTAAGACGAACGAGATGTCGTCGCGTTGAAACCGACCTGCGTGCGACATCTTGTAGGTGAGTTCGAGTCGGGAGTGGCCAGGCGCCTAGCCTCGTGCATGGTGGGAGGGGTGAGATGATGTACGAGTCCGTCACTGACAGCAAGGTCCCCATACGATCAAGACATTCGATGTGGTCGGGATTGTTTGAATGTTGGTGATTGGTAGTTGAGCGACGCGTTGGTCAAAGAAACGATTGGAGGTGGTGACGACCTGACGCGTGACGGCCAAAATGCCACTTCGCGGCGAAAGGGTTCACCATACTCGGAGATCTCCGAAAAGCCGAACCGATGATGACGTAAAGAACATCGATGCCTGGGGAAAGGTGACTGCTTCCGGCGCAAAGTTGGCGTTAAGTCCATCAACTTGGTACTCTTGCTCCTTTTCTGTCACCGGTTTTTGATTCAACGCAAGTAGCTCTCTGTCTCAGGAAATCATGCATGTATGCCACTCATCTGGATACGGGAGCATGATGTAACCGCTGGGCTGCACTCGGCACCGAGAAGGGGTGTTAATACAGCGGGGAAACGTCGCATCGGTCCGCAACGGGAAGCTGATCGTCTTGTGTGAGGTCCCGTATCGGCAAGGTGCAGAGGCATGTGAGTGTGTATGGAAGTAAGGGCGGATGTTGCACGACACGTGTTACTTGATGTACCTGTTTCCTGCTTCACTCGATCCCGCCTGCCACTCTCATCCTGATAACGCACCGTTGGTCGTGCAAGGAACGCTCTTTTTAGCAGACAGATCGACGGTTTTTGGATTGATCCTGCGGCCTCAGCCGGTCTGACGGCCCAGTGAGTATGAG
The DNA here is from genome assembly GCA_022813505.1 of Tremellales sp. FJII-L8-SW-PAB2. Lineage (NCBI taxonomy): Eukaryota > Fungi > Basidiomycota > Tremellomycetes > Tremellales > Tremellales sp. FJII-L8-SW-PAB2. The sequence goes on along the minus strand of JAKLMH010000027.1, from coordinate 114,634 downwards.
TGCGGCTGGTGTCCGGTGCAATGCTACAGCTAGGGACGCTTCTGCGACTGTTCAACTTATCAGGACCTCGAGCTTACACCGCCTCACACAATTTGCGCTGCTGAGCTCTCAGACCTACCAGGTGGGTTGAATGATGCAGGATCATTGTTCGTGATCTCAGCAGTGGAGCGAGCGAGCGACACCGAGGGATAGGTGGTAGGTAGTAGACTGAACCATACGGCCGTGTTCAACCAAGCAGGGCCGAGCGGCCTAGCGAGAGCGAGGCAGGGAGATGGAGTAGTAGCTAAACCATATGTTCATTCAACCAACTCATTCTACAGAGTGAGCGACGACGGGCGAGTAAGCTTGCTTTTGTTTCAACCAACTCAACATAGGTTTAGGTGGGGATTTAGTGGTTCAACATTGCTTCAACATTGCTTCAACATTGCTTCAACATTGCTTCAACATTGCTCCCTCGTTCCCTCTCCACACACCCCGCCCCCCCCCCTCCCCCACAACCCCACCTTCCCTAGCTCGAACTTCTATGTCGTCCGGAGACGCCATCCTTCCTGGCCCCAACCGACCTCAACCCGAATCAACCCAACCCAACACAACCCAACCCAGTCCGACCCAACCCGACAAACCCGACCCAACCCAACCCAACGGTTGCCCTTCGTTTGATACAAGCCCCGACCCCCTCGGTCTGCAATGCAGAGCATCACATATGAATCCATTCAAACGCACCAGATCTACGTCCATCAACCCACTACCTAAGAGCCTCGGGTCATTAGGCCTGACAGGCATGATGATACGCTTACGAGGCTGTAGATGAAAGACGTCACAGCAGCTAGTTTCTACCTACTTTCTCGCTCGAGTACTACATTAACGGTGTAGATGAATACTCGGAATGATACTGGTCGTGACACTCACGGGCCTGTGCACCAGTCGTCTTGACAGCCCCAATCGTCAGATATGCCGCACGGCTGCCCTGCTTGCTCACAGTACTGTCGGCGAAGCAGCCTTCTCTCCTCACCACTTGTTCATCGGTCAAGTATTTCTTGCCTGCTCAACGAATACACCCCAGATTCGCCAGTATGTCTACCACCATCCTACCCGTGTGAATCCGAGAGATCGCCAAGATGCGGACCTTATCGGGACGTCCGTTGCTGGTCTCACCATTCGAGATTTTGTGTTTCTGGTCGCCGCCATTGAGAACAAACTTCGCGGTGCTCTGGTCGACGCTGAATGTTTGCCTTGCTCCAGAGGACAGAACTGCCCAACCGCGCGATTGTGTCACATCGGAGACCAGTGCAAGACACTAATTCAATCAGCACAAGAGGCCCCAAGGCTGGACCTCTTAAGGCTTGACCTCTTGTCAGCTGCCGACCGTCCGCGGGGACAGGGTTCAGCTTCTTCCTCGAGCGATTATCCACTTCTGCGACCTATCGCCGACCCCAAACCATCCAGATGTCTCAATCACATGATTGTCCGGTCTACTGATGAGGTATGACCATTGATGTCATAACGAGGTGGTAGGAGTAGCCTCTGAAGTCGATGAATTTGTCGATAGTGATCGCTGTAGCGCTAGAGCAGTGGAAGATTGTCACTGGCTCTGTTCAGCACTGTAGAAGCGATGCATAGACCTATGGACTCACCTGGCTCTGTTCAGCACTGTAGAAGCGATGAAGAGAGGCCAGGTGGTGGGCAAGAGGCTCTATATACTAGTAGAGACGTCCAAATCCTTGGGGCAGATGAAACACGGAGAAGCTGACATGACGTATCATTTCTCAGAATTGGCTATGAACCCGTTGGGAAGCGCCAGCGTATGCGGCGATGGCGTTCCGGCGGGTCGAAGGTGAGCCGAGGAGAAGTGACAGGAATGCGAGTGTCTCAAGCCTCCGGACGGACGTCACGGCGGCACGTCGGTCCGACGTGCACATTGTCGTTCCAAGTGACAAACTCAGGGACGATCGCCCACGAGAGAATTGGACACTTGTGTCGAGGCTCTTGAAGGTGCTCGGTAGGGGTGGGTCTTCTCCGCGCTGAGACCTTTGGAAGGCTGATGATACTAGTCGTGGCCCCCTTCAGCGTCGATTCGCCTTGGGCTTCACCGCAATGAGTCCTGGGTCGCTACGAGCCAAGATTGGCGAACTTGACCATTGCACACTGCAGTGTTGTACTCCAGTCAGAGCTCTCGACAAAGGTGGGAGGACCGCTCGAGATGCTTCTACCCTTGCAATAGATCTCGCTCGAGACTTTGGATGTCGGCGAGACCACCATTGCGCGGTCCTTGGTTGGCTATTCTCGAAAGATAGCTTGTGTCCCATCCCATCTGTGATCTCTTTTTCAGCTTGAGGAGGTTGCTGTGTCTTCACCGACTTCTCTTGCTCGGCGACGATTCTGTCGCATTCCGCCTTGAACTTTCGACTACCAAGACTGTTTTGTCCGCTCGTGAGGGTGTTGTAGAGATCTCGATGGTTCTTGTGTAAACCTTCGACCTGCCTGTAATCCTCCCAAAGTATGTGATACTCTTCCTGCAAGTCCTCATCGCCGCCTGGAACGGCTCGGACAACAAATATCTGAATGAGCGCCGCCCTCCCTTCTTCCCGCTCGCGCAGCTTCGCCTCGCAAGGCGAACTCGCGGCTGTCATCAGAATCTCTGCTTGACACCGGCTGTGTGAATTCTCCGCGACACATCCAACTTCTGACTGGGGACAATGCGACCATTGACGAACTGGTGAGAATGCCGGAGTCTGACTGAAACACCACAGACCCCTACATTTCACCGGACTACCCTTTCAGTAGCTAGTCCCCATCCTGCTGTATTTGTCCTCATCCCTCTGCACCGTCAGAGAGATGGGAGAACGCTGCAGAGCTTGACTTTCCGTCTGTGACCGGGCTGGGTCAAGAGCTGACTTCCCCCTAGAAAGGTGTAGCTTTGTGGCTGATGGACAATGAACAAGATGCGAAGAGACTGATCTCCAGAGGTCTATCATGTCTCGAGCGGCAGCCCATTGAAAACCTCTACGAGCCTAAGGTAGTCAGTCCCCTGCCGGACTTATAGCTGATGTGCTATCCATTGAGAGCCTCTAGAGCCTAAGGTAGTCTCCTGCTGGACTTATAGCTGACGTGTCATCAGACTCGTGAAGTCTCGCTAAGACAAGTGATATTCCTGAGAGTGATCACACGATCCTCGCGACGCTAATCAGTCTCACAATGGCAAAAGCGCACCAGTCCGGCATGGTCTCGTCAACGACGACGCGGAATTCGGCGAAGGTCGATGTGTACCCCAGCTCCTACTTGCAGCGTGTCTGCATCAGGAGACAGTCGCTCTCAAGGCCCGAATCATTGGCAGTAGCCGTCAAATATTGAGCTGCACCGACACGGATATTTCTCCAGTCGGGATCGTCCACGGAGAGGCGGTCTTACACTTATGCACGATAAGTCAATTCTTCGTAGCGATTCGTGTATGAATGACTCGCTTTGGTTATGTCTGGGAAACATAAGATGTCCCTGGCACTCTGTCCGTCTTCGGCACCATTCACTTGAATCACACGGCACCTTTGGGCGAAGACATAGTCAAGACTCGACTTGCCAACAGTCCTTGAGTTACCAAGAGCCGATTGATGACTGTCAAAACTGGGACCCGAGCCGTCGATCGTCAAACAATGCTCATTCAGGCCGGTCGAGTGAATCCGACGTTGTTGATGTTTGTCATTCTTCTGCATTCTGCACAACCGATCGTTGTAGCGGGAAATTCTGACACCGGGCAGATAGACTAGCGGTGCTCCATACTGTGTATGACGAACGCCGCAAAGCGGGCGTTTATACCGTAGCCCGCGGGAACAAGCGATTATCACGATGAAGACATACTGCTCTAATCTTGTCGGCAGTACACTCGTTTGGAAATGTCGGCAACGGAAGTCGAGAGTCGAGTCCACAAACGTGAGAGTTATGTGACTTGTATCGCATATCGCATCGCACGTACGACAGCTGAGCGTACAATGATCGCGGGTCACTGAAGCAGGCAGCACGGTCCGACCATGAGAATGGATTGTCATCGCCCTATGCAGAAGCTTATACCCTTCACCGTACGGCGTGGCGAAGTTGACGCCGTTGGCGCCATCGAGTGCGGACCTGCAACGAGGGAGTATACTTCGTTAAATGATCGACAAACACCACTCACCTCGACAGATCGTGGTGATCATTGCGTCTGACGTCTCTTGCAGATGTCATTCTGTCGAGCATGTGCTAGCGAATGAGCGAGTAGGTTGTGGAAGGTCCAAGGACCAATGAAAGGGAGATATGAGGGGAGAAAGGAGAGGTAAGGTGAGAGGTGAGACAATACGTGTAACGATAGATAAGACGTGGCGTGAGCTGATAGAGGGACTGGGCGTGAGTTGTAAGCTGAGACGAGAGGATCATTAGAAGAGCGGTGAGAGGAAGGAGGAGAGCGCGACAGGTGACACGAGAAGTTAGAGAGTGGAAGGTGAAACAAGAAGCGAGAGGGAAGAAGAAAGACGAGACGAAGGTGAAGAGAAGTTGGAAGTAGATGAGGTGGCGGTTCCGACAGACCGATGCGGAGATGGCTGGTTAATGTAGCGGTGGTGAGGGCGTGCAGACGGGTGCTGGATGGTGAGAAGGGAGACACAACTCACACGGAGATGGGGTCCAGGAGGTCTAGCGAAAAGACGAGTATCAATCGGTACGTTTACCCAGGACGTGCTGACCGGTCAGTCAAACGGCAATAGGAGATGGGAAGATTCCACTCGCGAGCCTGCGGACAGAGGAATGGCATGCGTCTTGACGGCGCCTCTGACGGAAACAAGGCGGTCACAGTCCAGCTTGGTGGATCAAGACACTGTATGTGTAAGCGCGGGGCCCCCCATCGTACAGGGTTCTGTCGACTCACAGGATGATCGAGCTTACTTTCACTGTGGCAGAGGTGTAAGTAAAGAAGGGAGCCGGGACAACGGGCTTAAGAGGGGTTGAAATGGGCGCAATGAGACCTGACAAGTGTGCATAGTGGTATGCTGACTGGAGGTGCGGCGGATGACTTGGAGGTGCGGCGGATGACTGGAGGTGCGGTAGATGACCGGAGGTGCGGTAGATGACCGGAGGTGGAGCAGCCATTGACAGCGAGCGCGCGAGACTTGCGATAGAATTCGATGAATGACGTGACGCGAAGGACGGCCTTGCTCCGGTACGGTGACACCGGCGAGAGATGTGAGCGAGGCCGCTCGAGGGAGATGAACAACCGCGAAGAGTTGACTAAGGCAATGGCGATCGATCAATGTGCAAGGTAATTGAGCCTACCGATGAGTCAGCTCGGGTCGCAGAGCAAGCAGGCTGTGGAGCCTTCTGAGGAGTGAAGGGAAGACGGCCGGGACCGGAGATGAAGCACGAAGATGCATGGTGGGTAGAGTGTCTGGCAAGGTCGGGGGGACGTGTAACAGGGTGAAGGGGTGAGGGGTATACCGGACAAGAGGGTGAATCGGCAAGAGGGAGCATCGGCAAGAGGGCGAATGTGGAGATAGGCGAGGCAGAAGGAGCGGAGCGCTTACCAGTTCGACATCACGGTCCTCCAAAGACGGCGACGGGAACGCGTATCGATAAGGGACGTGGGCAGATGGAACGGGTGGGGTAAAGACGACACCGTTTGCCCTCGGGACATGGCCGTACAGCTCAGCTCGTGAGTGACCATGAATCCGAAGGCGGTGTGAGGGGTGATGGGAGATGGGAGTCCTGACGGCTTGAGCTTCGCGTTGCGGACGAGAACATGGGCGAAATGAGCAGATAAGAGATCATTGAAACTCACATTAACGGCTACGCCGCTTCCTTCCTCACAGCCTCTCGGTCAAATCCAAGGGGGGAGAATGTATTGCCGAGGATGGCTGGATTAGCTCAAGACGAGCGGGGAAAGATCGTAATGATTGGGAGGAAGACCTGAGAAACGTAAGAACGCGTAGGTGTTTAAAGATCAGTGCAGCTCGATCACAAGCACGACCATCAGACACATCACGGGCCATCTTGTCATCTTCTCGAGTGGGCGTGGGTCGATCGAGACGGTGAAGCATCGAGTAGAGATGAACCTGAAAAAAGAAAGAGTACTGTACAAGTCAGCGCAGATCAGCACACAGCCAAGACCAGAGCTCTACCGCTTACTGTTCGCGCTCCACGGCCATACCAAGTCGACCTGCTACGCATAGCTCCTCTACCCCTGAAGCCCCCCTGGTGATCAAGGAAGCGAGACAAGGAAATGGCACCATCGAGGGAAGGGCAACGTTTTACATAGAGATATGCCGGGGTCGGCCTAGAGCTATGGCCGAAGAGTCTAGCTCACTCTAACCATGAAGCGCTCTCGATGTCCGGAAACGAGATGAAAGACGGAGGAGGTCCCATCTGGAGAGGTAATAGACCACATAATGAGGACATAATAGACCGACGGTGGTGTGCTGGTGGAGAGGTGAGGCGGAACGCGGGCATTTCATGTATTGTGGCAGAATCTCGGCTTCGTTCGTTCGGCGTTAACGACCGCCACTCTGGTTAAGACCGACGGGCACGCTGACCTTGGCGTTTTGTTGGCGAACTCGACTGACTGATGGATCTGCTGAACGGACAAGAACATGCTGCTAGGAATAAGAAACCTGATGGTTGAGAGTCGGCGGATGTGATTGAATTACACGATGAATAGATCGAACTGGTGTCCGTTGGTCTATGTAGATATCACTCTCAATGGTCGAAGAACAGACGAAAGCAATCTCACGGTTAGATCCGCCTTTTATAATTTTGCAGGCTATGTTGCAAGCAAGTTCTAACTTGCGAACGACGGTAAGTCAAGTGAATTTGGATTATTTGTCACAAGAATGAACCTTTGTGCTTGTTCCTTGTGCTGGTTCCTTGTCACGTAGTGTTAGTCTTGAAGGAGAGGGTAGCTTGTGATGGAGGGGTTCCCTTGTGTCGAATCGGGCTGGTCGTGATATTAGAAAAGGAAAAAATGGTGGGGGCCTAATATTGTCATGAAAGGTTTCCGTTTCGTGACTATGGTGCGCATGATACTGCAGTAGGCGTATCCATGATTGCGAAGTACTGGATCAAGAGTGTGCCGGGGTCGAACCCAATATGTGCAAGACTGTTTGCGTAATTTGTTTCGAAAGCCGGTAAGATTATAAACCGCTTTGCGCAATTTACTTCTGTGCAAAATTGGCATTGCGCACTTTCTGGGCTAGTGTGGGCCAGATTCGTCCTCATGCTGCATCGGGTTGATCGTTCTTGGGTATAGAAAACTTGTCTGTCAATCAAACGCGACTCCCGTTATTTGCCTGCATGCACACCGGTAAAGATTGTGTTTGCGATTTAAGTTGTAAGTCACAATTATTGTAACGTCGTTTAAATTTTTTTGCCGACGCCTCCATGGTCGAGTATTCGTAAGTGTTATGAGATACAAAAGGCGCGCCCTCCTGATGGACTCTGAAACATCGAGTGCACTGGTCATACATTTGGCTCTGCGCGAATGTCAAATGCGTACAAGAAAGAACAGCCGTTAGCAGTATATGCGTGCCGTGTGCTTTGCAAAACACCTCGACCATACTCGCGTTGACAATCCAAGTAGCTTTCACACCTGCACGAGAAAGCATGTGACGTAAATCGGGCTACTGGTACTACGCTGTTTGGAGGACGTCTTTAAATAGGCGACACGCATCCTACGTCCCCCTGCCAAATGTACAGTCTCGTGTTTGGCGCTGAGCAAATGCGGAGAAGTGAAATCATTAGATTGGTTAAATCGAAATTTTAGTCAGAATGTTCGGGCACTAGACGAGGACCGTTGGTACATCGTATAATGCAAGTTCGCCAGTCCGAACCTAGTACAAGCATCTTCGTGATCTGTGGCGATAGAGGAATGTGTTACCATGCATGCACGACCCTGGTCATCCGTCTTGTTCGACGCAGCCGCTCTTTGCGCTGCTTGCCGGTCGTCTAGTCTTTTGTTCGCAAGCTCGTGCTCGGGACGTGACAACCGGACCAAGGTATTCACTTCTATCGCAAGAGCGCCCAGCACAATACAGTCCGGTGCAAATATAGATATAAATCCATGTCCACAAGGTTGGTGGAATGGGGGCAACGAGCCTCGTCAGGGATTTTGTATGTTGTGAGCCAAAGCGTAGCCATTACAGAACACTGTCTCGGACGGGGATTGAGTGGCCTGTGACAGGCTCGGCGCTCAGATGCGATCGAATTCATGTAGGAGCCGCTGAGTAGGTGGTGCTAACCTTGTGCTTTTGGTACTGGGTCGGTCATCATGTAACTCTTTTTTTGGGTCGGTCATCATGTACGCAAAATCACAAGCACAGATGAGCTGTGATCGATTGCATAAAACCCTTGATCCGATAAAGGGCTTTCGCGCGCCAGTTGCATTCCATCGCGTAATTGCCGCATCCGGTAATCTTGCAAGTCTTTATCCAACGCGCATATGCCACTTTGCGAACTCTTAACAACGACATGTGTGATGTGCGGCCAGCTCTGTTGCGGGTCTTGTTCCCTGCTCGTCGATCGCAATGACTCATCAGACTACCGTCCTGGGCGCCGATCTTCAAAAGTACAGTACAGCCTCTGCAACCAACGAGGTGGGACTTACAAAGTTCTACAAACAAAGTCAGTCACTGACTGAGCCGATGTCAGAGGATTAATTGTATCGGTGCTCGAGTACGCTCGGCTACTTTCGCCTATTGCCGGATATCGCCGCCAACGGTTTGACCAGCGCGTATCCTATTGTTCTTGACATCGTTCCATCTCGTCGTCTCAAGTCTTATTGTTCCAGAGTCTCGACTTCAGCCACCATTCACTGCAACCTGAACAATCTTGTTGTCTCATTCCTGGCAAACGTGAAGACTCGCCGCGTCTTGTACAGCCTCGCCGATTCCAGTTGTTGAATGTCGACCCTTGCTGGTCGTCGTAGTCCCCCCCCCCCCCTGACAATCACCACACACCAACTTCTACACAAGGAGCTGCCTTTATCACGAGAGTACTGTCATGATGGCCACGACGAGAGCTGAGTTCTTTCCCTTTAATGACACATCATGATACTGACACGTGGTGATCACGTGGTCCATCATACCGGTAACCTCGAAATGCCCAGTGTCCGCGTCTACCTCGAAGTCCGCATGGCAGAACGCAAACGACGCTGTCACCAATGGGTGACCCGCAAACGAACACCAGGGATCGAGGCCGGAACCCCTCCTCGACTCCTGCAACCCGAAATGCGTTGGAGATGAAGGCCCGTCAACCTTCACTCCACGGTGTTATGCGGAACAGGAAGTCGTCCTCCTGCCCCTCTAAACGATCGAATCTCATCTGAGTGCACCTCGGCAGCCCGCAGGCGACCTGGGAGTAATTGAATCTGGCCTCCGGAAATCCCAGAGGTGACTGACCAGGAATGATGGAAGCCTCTTGAGGCCACTGCAAGTGCCAAGGCACCTGCTAGCCGCCCGGTAAGCTAAGGGTCGCCTCTCCCGGCTGCTTCATGGAGAATTTGGTAGCCTGGTACATCCACGCCGTGAAGACCACCTGTTCGAGCTCTCCTTTTGCCGTATTCCCCTCGGCTCACCGGGTTTGGGGGCTTCTTCGAGCCCCGGAAGGCGTTTGTACGCCAAGAAGCCGACAACCACGCCAGGTCGAGAAAGTATGGGACAGACGAGGGCTCGAAGAGGGGGAGACTCGCTCAAACCTAGGCAGACCACGATGATATTGCGATTGCCTTCAGCCGTCAGTGGTCGCTCGCATTGCGAAGAGAGTTACACTGTCTCTGATCTGATTTATCGGCGTGCCATCTGGCGATAGCACTCGAGACTCTGCGATGTCCTTCGATTCCCATGCCCCTTAAGCGCACTTCCGAATTCGGTCTACCCATCATGAAAGACCTCATCGTGGCAAAAGCTGACCTCAGCTTTGTACATGCGCTGCTATCCTCGTGAATGTCACGGTACATCTCGATTATCCCTGGCGTGTCCGGCCCATTGTCACAATGGCCATCGCCTGTGATCAGTCGCATGCGCCGAGTGACCTGGTTGATGGACATTGATTTGGCCACAGTGGAGTCAAGCTGCTCAAGTAGCTCTCGAGGTTCATCTCCGAGCACCGGATCCCGGCAGAGGAGAAGAAGACGGTCCACCACGACGCGACTCTTGTAGTTTTGCCGGTGAGCCGAAGGCTCGGGGAACGGCGAGTATCGTTCCCACAACCGTCTCACCCTTGATGAAAGTCCTGCGTCCTGCACAGTCGTTTGTGCTTTGAAACCTTCCTCTCGATCCCTTGTCTCCCAGAGAACGTTGATACGCGATCGGAGCTCATTTTGGTGATTCTCGATATCACTTGAGCCAACCAGAGAGAAACACTGCGTATCGCGGGACGACATCTCCGGAGCACATGCGAACTAGGCATGCCTCGATGAGAGGCATTCCGCAGGACTGTTGGCGACACGGCGGCCGACTCTGTCGGTATGTTGGCCCAGGGATCGATTTGTAGCGAGCCGAAAAAGGGATCGGTAGGGCTGCCGATCCCTTGCCAAGCGCGCTCCTTCGATGGGTGAGCCCGTCGAGCGGCGCCGCCGACTAAGTTTCCACTGGCATTAGGAGGCTGATCTTAAGAGGCATCGAGGAAGCGAGTAGACCGCAGACATTCGAAAAGAGGTCGGCGGAGGGCTGGCTTGTACTACTGTCTTCGTCTTGATCCCACTATTTCAACCTTTCACTAGAATGTTTTTCCCATATCCACGGGACCGCAAGGATCCGGTTAATCAGTTCTCCGTGCCTATCGCTTTTCCCCGCTGGCCCGAACTCGAGCCTATTTGTTTTCCCCGCCTTCGCATCTCAGACTCCTTTAGGTCCAAAAGATGAAACGTGAGTATGCCACACGCGCCTTCTCAATTTCCCCGCAGATCAGTCATAGCGCCTATTGATGTTCCCCTTTTGCCACGAGTGTCGGGCCTGGTAAGCTGGCAGGCCGTTTAAAAACTGATGTTGGGACGGATGTACAGCTGCCCAAGTGACTTTGAAGTGGGGATCAAAATACACGACGGACGAGCAGACGCCGGCCGGGTTGGGAGACATGAGGCGCTCGTAAATTTCTATCTGCGCCGGCGCTTCGGCTCTGCGCTCTGACAATCTGAGCCTCGTGCGCCCTCGTACTTCTGGTATCTGACTTCTGGAACAGGACCAAGTAGCGTATGAGCAACCTCCTTGCATGCCGTACACAACTCGCTGAGCAGTAGCCTCGACATCCTTTCCCAGATCCGCCAGATCTTTGCGGATGACTACCACTGCCGCATGCGTTGGGCTGTCACGTGGGCACCGGCGTTCTGGGCCCCTATGCTGCACGGGCGCGACATGCAGTAAGATTTACGTACATGCTGTACCAGTCGTCGAGTTCATGTAGGTAGACTTCGTCATCGTGGACCAGTTTCTGGATCCCCAAGGCCCACCCGTCGTCGTCGAGAAAATGGCAAAACGTGACTGCCCACAAAGATGGTTGTCCGACAGGCGGTGTCTGTATACAGCTAGCTCACAGTTAAAGATTCGCCTTGGTCATCGTCGGTGAACTCTCGAGGATTGTCGATCCGATGTGAGCCGCCCGAAAGTCGCAAACACCCTGATCACAGGTCTCTAGTGCGTCCGACCTCCTCGGTAAGTTTCTGGCCCGCCATCTGATGAGCCTCCTCAACGCTATGGTGTGTCTCTTCGCCCGTCCAATGCATCGGACGGACGGACGAATATCGAGATCGCCTCGAGCATCACGCTAGCCGTGAGCGTCAGGGCCCGACCCCAATCAGCGCGCATTCCGAGCGAGTCCTCTTGTATGATGACAGTCGTAGACTCCTGGGCCAGGATCAGATCAGCCTCGTCACAGCATCCACTTCAAGAGTGTCTGGCCGCACCCGTAGACCGCAGACTGACGTAAGAGTAGCAGCATGGCAGGAAACTCGTGAATACATACTAGTCGTGATCACTATTCGTCGACATTGACATCATCATGTAGCAACACAAGTCATTACACACCACTAGATGGTGCAGACCTCAGGACCCCGCGCTTCATAGTCCGACAACGGCCAAACTGCCGAGATCCAGCTCGCGGGCGACCTCTTTCAGCTCTGCACGACACGCCATTCTCCACTCGATCTCGCCATCTTGATCTTGTCCGGCCTGTTCGAAGTAGTTGGCACGGGTTCTTGACCGCTCGAAATCTATCAACGTGAACTGCGTTTGACCTTCGGAGGTGTCGGTGGGACAGCAGCGCTGAAGGATGTTACGGGTAGCGCAATCGAGATGAAGCACGCCGACTTCATGTAGCTTGAGGTACTGATCGAGGATCGCGCGCCTGCGAAGGGGTGAGCGGCGTGTCTCGCGAGCAGCGGCAGAAAGCAAGGGAAGCTGGTTTAGGAAAGGAACTTACTTTTCATGGAGCTGGAGGAAGTCTGGTTTGACGGGCGTGCCCATGTACGAAAGAGTCATCGCCCAAATAGCGGTGTCTTCTCCTTCAAAATCCGTCTCGACCTCGCCCTCGCCCATCCTGTCCGCTTCCGCCGAGGGGCGAGAAGAGTCGACGGGCTGACTGACGGTGATATCGCCGAGCACCGGGACAACTGATCCCTGTAAGGGCGATAACGGACCGGATAGGAGGTCTACCTCGCGTTTGATGGCGTCACGAACAGCAAGGCTGGTCTCGTACGTTTCGGAGTGAGCGCCTGCCACAGAACAAGGCGCGCAGAGCTTGACCACGAGGTTCTGCCCTTGAAGGTGATAGACCTGCCAGATGGCACCGCGACCGCAAGCGGGGCCCACGAATCGATCAACGATGGGTAATTCGCTCGATGCGCGGGGGCGGAACGCAGGTTGAGGCATGGTGTGAAGATGTGGGTGGAGCGAGGGTGGTGGACCATAGGTGATGAGCTCTCGACCTCGCGAGTAAGGAGAATCGGAATTGGAGGCGAAGATGAAGCGATGTCCGAAGGTTGCCTGTATCAATCAGTCTCGTGACACGCCACATCAGATGAAGAAGGGCAAGTCGGACAGATGTTGCCAAGCCTTAGCGGACTGGAGTAGGACTGAAGACAAACCTGACGCAAGTCAAAGAAACCGGGCGGGGGCGAGCTGGGGGGTGACAGCAAGCCGGATCCTTCCGGCACCGAACAGGAACTATTGAAAGACGAGTCAGGATCCCCTACAGCGTCTAAATTCTCTCGTTTCGGGTCGGGTTCGGAACTCTGCGACGGGGGCCGTCGATGCTGCCTCCTCCTCAGTAGAGACCAGCGAAGACCAGCCAGCTACTTTGATCATCAAGGAAAGACAAGACTTACTTTCGGTGCCCTGACACTCTGATCGGCTGCCGTCGAAAAGTGTAACGGCGGCGGTCGTATTTTGAAGATCTGTCGATGTGAGCGCACGTTCCACGCCGCGAATGGATACTCAGCTCTACACTCACATCATGCACAGCCGTCGAGTCAAGCATCTCACGATCAGGGTCCAGCAACTCAAGCGCGGTCAAAGGCTCCGAATTGGCCGGTGATTGCTGTTGGGTAGTATCTCCAATTGTATGTCTATGCGTATCCGGGTAGGGACGAAAGAGATTCGCGGCGCTACCGCTACTCCCGGTTGAGCCACCGGTTTGTCCTTGACCGAGACCGGTGGGATGTGTTTGCGCAGACGAAGGCACGCGCGTGCGAGCGGCCCCATGCGTAGTTCGTAACTCGCCTCGCTGATTCTTGGCGGCATCGGTCAGAGCGCTCGAACGGGTCACGCGGTTTGTAAACGGGGCGTGAGCGTTCTGGCCCGTTCTGACTATTGGTGGTGGAGGGGGATGATGTGGCTTTGTGACGATGTAACGGTCGAGAGGCAGGACGGACAGCGCGAGGAGGAGCTCGATCGGATGTTGGATATCTGCCGGGTCGAGATGCCTATGATGAAAAGACGGAGCGAATGTCTCGGAGCTGACCTGAATCTCTCCCTCCCCGCGAACAAATAAGAGGGCCGCGGACGGGAAGTTGAGTATCTGGTTCTCGGCAATAGGTGCGCGTGTCGATTCATTCATGAGGACCACAAAGCGCGTCGTGTCTGCAGCATCCGTGTGGCAGAATTTCGAGACAATCTGAAAAGGTCTTCAGCAGCTTTACCGATAACACGAGGAGATGGCCCAGGGCTGAGAATGGGACTGACCTGGAAGAAGAGCTCCTTACTGCGTGTACTGCTGGTAGCCCAATCCTTTGCGATCCTGATCTGACCGCTTGGTGTCTCGCTCAAATACGATGTGAAGTTTGAATCCGAGCAGACCTGATTGCAAACAAGTCAGCGGAAAGACTTACTAATTGCCCTTCGACAGCCAGCCAACCTGATGCCGCTTCAGCTCGACTTTGACGCTCAAACGACCATTGATATACAATCCCCAATCTGTCGTTCCGGCTCTTCTACCCGAGCCGATGACCTGCCAATATCGCGTCTCGGTACCGTGTGGCGGGTAGAGGTCGTGAATGATTCGATTCAATATTCCAAACAGATCCTCCCCAAGTCGATGTGACAGTACGTTCTCGTTAGTGATGAGGACCGTCTCTGCCATCCATTCCGCATGTCTCTTGATGTCGTCAAATATCCCCGGCTCCGTCATAAATCTGGATCGTGCCCATTCGTTGGATGACAATACTTCGTGATAGCGAGGAAGGAGAGTCTTGACCAAGGTTCTCCGCTGGACCTTCTTGATGTATTGAGGTACCACAGAGAGGTCAACATGCGTCGGGTCGACTTTCGATCAAGATTGGGCCGTCGTGTTCAGAGGCCCACCAGCGTGATCGGACTTGTACACTGTTGGCCCCACTATCCAGAGCCTCTGACGACTGGCGCGTACGGACTCCGCCGCCTCATCCTCCTGCAAGTCCATGTCGGGCGATGAAGGTCGCACAAAAGAGGTGTTTTCGTAAACGGGTATGCAGGATAAGGTGAAGGTGATGGAATGGTGAATGGAGTCAACATTCGGGTGTATTCGGTTGACGTGTATTCATTATTTCACACTTATCTTTTCGACTTTATCCCGGGACCCGCTTCTCATTTGCTTCCGATCTGCTTCTTGTTTGTTCTGCATGTTGCTCATGCAGATAATACAGTACTATATACAGTCGATTCTTGCCTATGACAATGCTGTCTGTCCATCTGATTGGCGCCAGATATAGCGACCACCCGCAACCGGCGCCACCGGGTGACACTATACGACGATATTACTCGGGCGAGAGCGCCTCGGGTCTCGTGTGCTCAGCTAAGTGGTGTGCTCAGCTAAGTGCTTTTGAAATCCGGTCTCATGCTGAAGATGGATTGCTTCACATGGAAATAATCGTTTGACATCCTGGTAATTAGGGCGCTAAACCGGTCCCCAGATCGTCGTCCGAGAGCTTTCACCCGGCCGAACAAATCGAAACGCCTCGACGCCAACGTATCGGTCCAATCGACACGATGGAAGGCTTCAGCCGATACAGGGCCCTGTAGCCGACCGAACACCGAATTATTGTTCTTAATCGACACCATACACGACCAGCGCTGCATGGCGACCGCGTGCTCAAGGACGTTCTCAATCCGATTGTCCATGTACAAGGCATCCTTACTGACGGCGTCCGGCGAAAAGGATGACAGCCAAGGAGGGCATAGCACCTTGACGTCACCTCCTTATCTGCGGGAGGAACGCCTTCCATAATTCTCGATCGAAGACATATCGAACTGATGACCTGCGAGAATACGAGGCTGGACTGCGGGACTCGCTGTGGACGAGACCCACTATGCCTTGCTGCTTGAGATCAGCAGGGTTGTTCTTTGCGTTTGTGTGAGCTATGCTAACTCTCCCAGTGATTGATTCCACGCAAAGCCGTTCGAATCCCGCTTCGATACGCACCATCCTAGCTGTCCGAGGCCCTGGGAATGGACTCGTCGATCGCATCAATCTAGCAACAGGTCCAAGCCGTGCCCTCGGACCGGGAAACCGGGTACGTCATTCAGTCTCGACGAGAACAAGACGGCAGACCCAGCCGCGTCGGTCCCTCGGTTCTTCTGACCAAAATCGAGGCCAACAAGCCGAGCACAAGCTGCAAGTGTCGACCCCTCCACAAGCTGCAGATCGCCGTCCCTCTCTTCTGCTCGCTACGCGCGCCGACTGGCAGCGCGCCGACCGCCACGCATGGTTCTCCCATTGACCACTTCGCGCATCGGGAACTGGCACGGTGAGCTAACTCTATTTAAGCCCTGTGAACTCTTACAGAAGCATTCCGGATTCCACGTCTTCGGGTGGGATTTGCACAGTGCCCATCCTACGCACAGCAGCTAGACTTTCGCTAAGTCCGCAAGTCGAGGCCCCGACGTCCGTTAGTTTGGACCAGGCGGCGTGATGAACGCCGGTCTGCTCCCACGTGTGAGCTACCTCGTCCCGGCTCGTGATAGCATCAGTGCAGCTGACTACTGACAGCTGTTGCTCACCACTTACATCAGATGCATCTACAATGGGTGCAAAAGCCCCCCCCCCCCCACCTCATCACGACGAAGCCCAATACTTCGGATCTCGATGAGCGCGATTACTCACCTTTGCAGGGTATCGATAGACATCTATCTTGGCTGGAGCTCGAGTCCTCCCTCCTCGCAACATGTCCTACCGGTCTTGGACGGCACGACTTACACGGCAAGGAGCCATCTCCTCAGCGCCCTCTCCCCCACCCCCTCCCCTGCACCCCCCTCCCCCACGAGGATGCCGATTCGAAGTCATACATCCGTGTCCGAAACCAATCGACGCCAATGGACGATTCATTCACGTTGTGACCGATTTGCCGCTCCCATTTGCGCATGCTTCGCGCAGGGCTGTCGGTAGCTTGATCCAGTGACGTTGATTGGCTTCAGATTGGCCAGTCACGCGGAGCCTATAGCCACCATGTCAGCACGCTCCGGGTACACAATCGCACTGCAACATACATCGAACAGCAGGTCGCACTCATCACCGCAGGACGCCTCCCGTCGAGTCAAGCTTGATTGTGGAGGAAGTAGGAGGACAACGCCAAAGCCGAGGTGCTCCGCGAAGTACATTGGTAGGTGAGGTGAGAACTCGCGAACCAACGACCAACACTCATCGACTACTCAACCGATGACACCATTCGAGCATCTGATCGATTCCCGCGCGCAACTTCGAGAGGTAGTACACTACTGGAGTTTGTTGTGTCTGTGCTGATGCTGGTCTCACGGGCCTGGCAATTCTCTCATGACACCGCCACACGAGCTACTTTCCAGTCACACCTCCCCGATCGTTATTAGCAGCTCGTCCCGCCCCAAAAACGGACCGAGCTTGAAGGCGCAAGCGGGGCAAATGACCGCTGGCTTCATTCCCGCCCGCCCGCATCGTAACGTTCCATGTTGAGTAGCAACACCCACCGCAGCCCCGACGGCTTTTCGTTCCCATATTCTCCATCGATAAGTGCTGTGCTGTACCCCAAACCGCCACAAGACTCTGCTGCGACAACCTCGCTCAAAACGCTCTGTCGGGGCAGTTGATGTCAACTACATCGCCTGTCATCAGAGCGTGAGTCGCGTCACGTCGCTTCAGGCTTGATGCCATAGAAATCTAAGCCTGTGTCCTAGTGCGTTCTTTGTGACGCCCGGGGCGAAACGGGTCATCGCCCGACGTCACTCTTCCCCACCCGTAGACTCGGATGTACTCTCTATTTGAGGCATATGACGCGTCCTCGCAGTACGGCTGCCCGTCGTGAAAGCTCACTATGCCGTCTGCCTCACACCACACACCCCTCTGGACAGGTACTAGGAGACGTAACGTCGAAATGTACGAGTATAGCAATCGAGGGCTCCCGAACCTCGAGTCCCGGCCAGCAAGCTGGAGATGAGGTCGGCAGAGGCTTTGATGAGATCACAGCGTTCAGTCAGACCCTAAATGTCCTAGGCTTATTGTCTCTCGTCCTTTGACCAAAAGGTCGATCCCGTAGCGATTCTCGCAGCCGTTTTCACGGTCAGACATCTCAACGCATGGGTGGACCATAGGTCAGCAGAGTCGCTACCCGTTCAGAGCGCGTCTGCACGGCGCTCGCCCAGATACAGCATAGACGTGGACATAGTCACATGATGTTTTTCCCCGCAGGTGCCGGAATTCACGGGATATTCTTCCCGCGAGAGAGAAACTTCACTTTTCCCCGCAGATAACGGACATCGCTTTTCCCCGCAAGTGACGGAAATCACTTTTCCCCGCCGGTGCTGAACCCATGTCTGCCTTCACTCACAGCCGCTTCGATCACTTTACGTCTATATTCCTTCATCATTACCCTTCCTCGATTGTTCTGAGGCACCTGACTTCTCCATACCATTCCCTTGATGGCAGTGCAGAAAGCCACTCACCTTGATATTGACGCCCTGTGCAGCCGTCTGACCAGCCGGCTGATCTTTGAATTCCCCCGCCACTACCGGTGCGGTCTTCTTCTCGTGAACCCGCGTCCCATACTGTGGTGCTGAGCACGCCTTCTGTCCCGTCGAAATAAGATACATTGGTGGGCTTATTCCTCCTCTTATCTCTTCCTTGCGGCGGGACCAAGGGCGACCAAAGCAATTCCAGGCGTATCACCCAAATGACACGGCGGAAGGGCAGAGCTGGGTCAGGGGAAGCGCTGCCAGCTGGGACCATAGTCTCGGCCACCACTCTCTTGCCTAAATTGCCCCCTGACTAACCGCGACGATGTCATGACGGCATCGAGGAAAGCCACCGCCAAAGCGCCCCACTTGATCTACAGTAAAGGGACTGCTGCCGTTTCAATGCCTGTGAGCGGAAACGAAGGACTTTTCAGAGCGTTGAGGAGGCTCAGGTGGTTCGTTCGTTCGATAATGGTGCAATGGATGCATATCACCCCGATCTGTCGATGAATAGACATGCTTTGGCAATCTCAATCACTCGCCGTTTCGGATCACACTGCTGAGTGCCCCGATGTTTCCGGCACTGCCCAAGACATCGTAGTTTTCGCGCCAGCACTGATCGATCATTCGATGGAGAGACTAGGATCCTCATCTGGCGACCCAGCTTGTCAGAGGATGAGCCGAAGGATACAGGGAGACGATGGCGAAACGGGGACGGCGGATGGGTATGGTGATGGTGAAGGGCAAAAGAGGAGTGAATATGGTTTACAATGAGGGATTCCTTCGTGAGCTCGGATGATCTGCTTGGACTATACCAGAAAGGTGGGCCACCTTCATTCGTCCCCAGGCTCACATGCATCACTTCCATGCAGATTGTGGTTGCCGGGGATGACCAAGCTTTTGCGATTAGAACAGCCGGGAGGCGTGAAGTCTGGATCGATGGAACGATGACGGTCAAGCATGAGGTTGGTAGAGGGGCGAGGTGTCGATAACCAGTAGTTTGAGTGGTGCTGAGCGATGTGAGCCAAGCAAGCAGTAAATGGAAAGAGAAACTGTGCCTGTGTTGTAAGTGGACGACTCGCCCGAGAGCATACGGGAGACGAACATGGAGAGTACGCTGAGCTGACGAGTGAATTGTCGGAAGGGGGCCACGGCTGTAGTGTGAGCGAGTCCGACTAGATTTGCACTCGCCGGGCCCCAAAATTCCTCGAGGGACACCCCCTCCGTCGGCATGGCCGCGAAGATATCAGATGAGTCACCCGGATCTGTGAAAAAAGTAAGAAAAGACAGAATGCGTTGTCGGGGATCGGAGAGATGCGCAAATAGATCTCGGGTAACGAAGGGCAGTTGGAGGTTTAAGGCTGGGTGCGTCCGGATGACTGAGGGACTTCGAGTCGGTGAGGAGCGAACAACCGCACAAAAACCTCGATAACGTCGTGCACAGATCGGGTCAGCAGACAGTATCCTCTTACAAGAATGTCCGTGGAGAACAGAGAGGATGGGGCGAAGGGCGAGGGAGGGGCAGGGCCGGGAAACAGTGGAGCAGTCTGTACTTCTTGTCTTGGGGGACGTTGAGCGGGGAAAAGGAGTCATGATGAGTTTGTAAAGGTGAGCGACAGCAATATTGCTGATTGGCTGGCGATGACAGAGTTTGAAGTTTGAGACTCCTCGGGAGGCAGACCCGGATCGTTTGCTTGACTGTTTTCACGATGATCGATAAGATTGAGTATGAAGATGGCAGGCCATCAAGATTCGGTATATGGCTACTTAAAGGACAGGAGCAGATAACAAATGCCCGGAAACACATGCCAAACAACGCGCGCGCGCGCGCGCTCTCCTCTCTTTGTTTATTCTTCTTTCCCAGTGCTGGTCAATTCAATCTTTCTGCCCTTCAGTTGTGAGTGAGGTAAGTCTGTGGGCTCTCCTCATCCACACTCATCATATCCCTCTGCAAGTGTCGCCTGTTCGCCTTCCTCACCCGTGGATGACCGGTCTACATGTTAACAGAGGCTGATGTAAACGCAGAGCATCGACACCGAGGCCATCGACCGTCTACGTACCCTCTCATCGATGCACCTATGATCAATCAGCTACCGCGACGCAGATTAGGGCCTTGTGGTGTCGATGGAAGACACTTGGAGCTCAAAGTTCGTGTTTGACTCCTCCACCACCTATCTGATGATACCCTTTACTCAATCCATTTCTCGGCGTATATCAACGCTGTAGGTCTTTTCAGCTGGAGGGACAGATCAGGTGGAGTGCGAACTAATCCCTGCTAGAACTGGCGCTTTGATCGTCTTCATTGGAGTACAAGCGATGGCGTTCACCATGGATTAGGTCGGCGGGATCTCGTCCCCCCTTGTTCGCGTTCCCCGTTCGTCGTTGCCTTTGCCGACTCGGATGCGATGGCACATTCTTGTGCAGGCGAGACAAAAGCGCCGAAATGAGTGCCAGCCTTCGTGATGCCCTGCTGTGAGGTGCTAGACGTCCTGTCGCTGTCGCTAAATGTCTTCCGCGACAACGAAGGCGTCCGACCCGTTCTCGTCTCTACTGTCATACTGTCAGTGAACCAAGGCAACCTTGGCGACCCATACCCACCAGGTAACCCACTCCGGTCCTTATTGAACGCCATATTCCCGTCATCGAGCCGACGTATGGTCCCCCTGCCCCTCTCTCATTGATCCTCCCGACTGTAACAACCTACGACCCGGCCTTGAAACGGCTTTCCGGCACCGCCTCCAGCTACCACGCTCAAGTCTATTCGGATGTGGAAGAACTGGGGAGACGGAGCATGGTCGATGATCGGCAGATCTGGAGGACCTGATCCGACGGAGATCGTCGAGTAACGTACCCTTTTGCAGCGACTGTTGATATCGCTCATGACGTACCAGGAGACTCCCACTCTCGCGCGCGATCTTTACTCCAATCCCCCAACGGCGAAGGCGAGTGCCTACTCGGTATATATATGTTTGATCGATGCGCTCCGAGCTGCAAACCTGCCGAGAAGCGGCACTATTGCTGCGCATGGGATGCGAGCTCTCCAGTGCGACTGCATCCTCTTCAGTCAGTCATGCGCGACATCTCACTTTAGGCTCGGCCACTGACCATTCTCACGATACCTCTCGGTCCCACCTCATAGGAAGCTAGTCGATCAACCGAGAAGCCACATCCGGGTAGTCAGAGAATCTCGTCCGGAAGTCAGAGAAGGTGGTGGATGGGCCAATCGCGCCAGAGTGGTAAGAGAGGTGAGTCGATCAGCTGCTGGACACATGTTGGCTGACACATCCGCTGTCCCGTCACGCTTCACGGCGTCCTACCAATGTCGGAAAGACTCAACCGTACGGATTAACGTCACGGGCCGACTCGGCAGGAAGGCCCGAGGCTGTGAAGAGAGCAAAGCGCAGTCGGAGGCTATGCCAGAGGGTTGCCTCTCCTCCGATCTGCTGGGGTAGGTCTGAACTTTTCGCTGCGACCGCCCAGCTGACCCCCACTAGAGAGCGCGAGCGGGTAGCGTGGAGAGCGGTAACTGGTACAAACGCGAGAAGCCGATGCCTCGTCTCGTTCGGAGGAAGAGGATCGGCTTGTCTAGTCGACCACAAGCGATTTAGTTCAGCTCTGACAGCTGCAGCCTGGTGAGTCTCTACATACTTCATCGCCCTGTGTCTACCATGAAGGCTGTTAAGGCTGAGCTGATCGCTCAATGCTGACTTCCTCTAGAGAAAACGCTTACGACGATAGTGCTTGTGCGGATCGATTAAAGCCAGCCGGTCCAACTTCAGCGAAGTTTTCCGTCTGCGGCTAGGCCGACCCGATGTCCACCTCGTCACCTCACCGTTCGAACCTCCTCCTTCGACGTACATAAACAGCCTACCACCCCCGCTTCCGCTGCAAATCCCGTCTCGTCGAAACGTCGCGTACTTGCTTCGCTTATCCACTCAAATGCCTTCCCTTCTGCAGACATCCCAACTACTCGACGCGTCTGCTGCATAGCCCTGACCCTGGCCACCCGACGACTACGGGACCGATCGCTCATACCCGGCAAAGACCTTCAGGGCTTGGTCAACCGCCCGCTTCACGTCGCCGTCGTTCTCCGCATGGTCTTGGACCAGAGGTGAGATCGCTCCAGCCTCCTCTTGGTCGTGCTTGCTCATTCACAAAACGGACGCACCGCGAGGGTGGGTATCCTTGTCCAGATTTCACGAGACACGCCGAAGAGAACGAGGCGGAGGGATCTGGATGTGTGACAGAGGCGTAGTGTAAGAAAGTGTAGCTGCGATACGATTCACTCGGCCCGCACAGGGCACTCCTTGCCGAAGACGAGCAGGCTAGGTGAGCTAGACCCCCTGCTTCGGACGCTGACCGTCTCTCAGAGGCATATCCGAGATGCATCACATTCTGGTACACGTCCGCTGCCGGCTGCTGGACCAACGAGGTCGTTTCTTACCAACCGAAAAAGCATTCCACAGTCCACTAACCCGCCGGCACTCGACGACTTGGACGTTCTATGGGCGGTAAAGAGCAGATCCCGACGACCACCGTACATCACTCACTGGTCATTCCCATCTCGGCGTTCATTCTCCACTCCCCGCACGACGACTTGGATCGATGGCTGCGAGCGCTGTGAAGTGGTGCCAGTGCCAGGTAGAGCCTAGGGCGGGCTACCTATGAAGCTGCCATCGCGCCACCTCTTCGATCGTGAGCACCCCAACTCTTGTCCATGACCAGCAACTCACGTGGTGACCAGGACTTCATCGAGAAACCGCCGTGCCTGCCTCGCCTTCAGGAGAGGGCCTTTCGCTCGCGGCTCCTCCCGCTTCAATTCGTGGCGCTTGAGCCAAGGCTACGTCGTGGGGATCAGGTTGAAATTTTGCCCCGCCAAGCTCAAGGTGACCAGGGACAAGCTTTCCATCTCCGTCGACGAAGAGTTTTCGCAACAGACCGACTCTCACAGTGGAGGTTCCTAGCCGTCTTCGCCCACCGGGGTCACATTCGACCCCGCCAGACATGCAATATTTCTCTTCGCCGGAATGGATGATGCGCCCTGCTATGTCCCAGACGACCCTCAGTCACGAAACGAACTGTCTCATTTTGGCATTGCGTGGCCGAAGTGAGGGGAGTCGGGCTGCCGTCAAATACCGTCACAGCCATGTCCGCCGGGTTAAGGAACCGAGTCTTGTTTGCGTCATCTCAGGGAAGGGTAATAACGGCTGTGCGCTCGCATCTTTCACCTGGATATGTGCCGATACTCATGATACAGACCTGGAATATGTCGATCTACAGCAATACGACCGAGGAGAATTCTATTCGCGGATAGATCGTTGACGATTGTGATTTCCCGTAATCACGCGGAACCCACGGTCCATCAAGGCGTCTTCGTTGAGCTGCGTGGCCGCAATGCCTCTGGGGCAGCTGCATCGGGTCGGTGAGGGCGTATCAAGACTCTGTCCTATTATTCCGTCAGGGAGGCTGATCGCACCGCAGTGATGGAATGGCGTCAAGGACATAACTTCCCAGCGTTGTGGTTTCAGATCTTCGTGCCCGTGCCGGGCGTGAGGATGGTGTGATACCCAGCCGGGCAGTGGCGATGCATCCTCAGTTAGGATGGTCCAAGCCTAGGCGATCAGCGCAGCGACAGACGAGGTATGTGACTCTCGACAACGCTCCTCTACCGAGCTCATATGGCAAGACGTCACACAGCCTACACGGATCCCCCTCCCCCCGGACCCCCGAGCGCGGGCGGTACAACACTTCGATGGCAATGGCTACAAGCACACAACCCTGACACCACCTATGGCACGTCGATGTAAGTCCGGTGAGTTCATGCTGCTCGTGGTTGAGGCGAATTAGCGGTCGAAACCGCTTCAACCTCGTGCAGGCGGAACATACTGGGTTCAAGCTCAAGCTTATCTGCTGCTTTCGCTTTTTACCAGCGATATCACCACCCGATCTCCACGTCACTCGACTCGTCATGCTCGACAGCCTCGTCAAGCCGCGGTCAGACCTTTCGGGCTCATCGACGATCATGATCGGTACAGATGTACATGTGATTACTGGTTTGGATCGACGAGCGAGCCCGTGGTGGGCGAGATGCTGTGGTTCATCGGCGGGGAACCGGGACCTGAGGCAATGCATACTGGACTCGGAGCCGCTCTGTTGCGATGAAGGCACTTCGTCTTATGAGACTTTAGCTCAATCACCGTTGCCTCCCACCGGATCAAAGGTTCCGCAGAACGTCATAACCTGTTCTGGGGTATGCCAGTCTTTCGTATGCGTAGACTCGGCATGCTCTCGTGCCGTTTTGTGCGGGACGAAATTGACCTTGATAGACCCTCACTGATAAGGCGATTGTCATATAACTTGATCCCTGACCGACTAACCTAGTAGATATTCGAGTACATGTATAGTAGAGCTACCGCATTCTGAGAAGTTCTTTGGAGAATGTGTACTAACGTCACCATAGCAAGAAACTCCCAGGGCCCCTATCAGCTCCCAGCAAGGCTGTAGTTACCTAGAGACGGTGGGTCTTTGACGCTGATAGATCTGACATCGGTGACATCAGCTGCTAGTACTGAGAGGCCAGTCGAGGTCGGCGCCTGAGTGTCTACCCTGTTCCGCATGATCGGTTTACGGACCAAGAGAGTTAACTTATGACGTGATCTTCGACCGGCAGCCCCAGCCAGACTCGTATTCTTATGGAGCTCGAAAGCGTGGTTTCAGTAAGCTTAAAGATCCAGCGAGGAAGCGGAGATGTCTATGATATCATGGTCAAGGTATTTGAGACCTGTCACTTCATCTCTTGCCTATAGCGCTCTGGATTAATCAACACGTTCAGCTCAGGGCCTAAGCAGGTCGTCGGCGGTGGCGTCTCAAAGTACGGAGTCACGCCAGAGGTGCAACGGGATCGCTCCGATGCTCCCCATCCTTGAGCGAGCTGCGCGAACGCAGGCGAATGCGTCAAGGGGAATCGTGGTAATGAGTTTGGGATGACTTCCCGGATTGAAGTACGCGCATATCGGCGGCTTACGAGTGGCGACGTCGCCCAAAGCGATCAAAGACCGGGTACTCTTGATGTTCGACCACATCAATGAGGGACCGACAAGAAGAGGAGGAAGGCCTGTAGGTCGAGAAGCACGGGCTTTGAGGACACACGAAGTGACCGACGTGGTTAGATTGATGGGCGTTGGGGATTAGGTATCGCTCGCAGTCGAATTCGGATACTTGGCAGATCTGGACGGCTAATCAAAGGCAGCGAAGGGATGTCTCGACAAAGTGACTGTACGGGTCGACGTGGATTGCGGGCCAGTCTTATTGGAGGTCGAGCAAAAGTCTTGATGTGAGCTTGCACTGAGCATTAGCAAATTCACCCAAAGGGTGACAATGGTCTGACTCACCACTGCCCACTGCCTCCACCGTTGCGGTGGCTCGGACATGTGGGTCCGAAGCGCGAAGGACGTAGCTCAACCGCAATGAGCTGGACGGCTGAAGCGATGATTCACGTTCTAATAGAAGGGCGTCCTAATCGGCGCGCAGACGAGCTTGGCCGGCGTACGGGTACACGGGGTGATCCATCACCGACGCTGGAGTGAGGTGAGTTGTTTGTGGTCATGTCAAGAGCCTCGGGAGTCTGACGGATGGAGGGCAGAGCCACAATACGAGGGGGCGGCTTAGAGAGTGAGCGTTGAGCAAACGATGAGGTGAACGGCCAATGGAGCGTCACTGAGACCGATTATTGCGACTAGCTCACGAGCTATACCTGATGTCTGACCTCGTATCGCTTCCGTTCCCGCAACATGCACCTTGACTTTGACGAGTGAATACCTTTATGTTTGAGCAACGTTAACGTTGTTGGTGAACCTGAAAAAGACGTCGAGACAGGTGGGCTGCATGGCCGTCAGGCACGCGGGTCCCGCTTGCGCCGATCAATTAACGCGATACATTTCTCTCGGTTTAGTTTCTCGTGTGGACTGTTGTTACCAATGACCATCAATCTAGTATCACGGACCTTCCAAACAACATGCTGAGTCTTTCAGTCGACCGCCTTGAGCAAGTGTCCAGCCATAACGATTGACCTCAATCTTATTCACTCGCCTGGTCTTTTTCATTGCAAGTCTCGATTATCCACCCCAGCATCTCATCATAGAGCATACCCAACGCCACTTGACTCATCCTACTGATTCTGGTTCGGTTGATCCCTTGGCCTAAGCCTAATCAGTCTGTCCATCACCAGTTCGAGAAGCATGAACAGATCACTGACTCCCTTAGCGTCCTTAGCTTGCAGCCAGGTCTTGCGTTACTCACGAGATGCTTAGCGAACACACTCTGCACGGTTACCGTTGACCGGGGTGGACGTCGACTACCACAAGCTCCGACTACCACAAGCTCGGTGACCGGCGTCGTCCATCTTGAGCTCGAACGGTTGGACCATGGTCGATGAGGAAGTCGCCTCTGTCGCCCAGATAAGTCAGGTCGGCAGCGAAGGGACTTCTTCGCCGTTCGAGCCGATGACGAGGGCATCGTCCCAGGCTAAACAGAAGTCAACTCCGAGCAAGCTGCCCAGCGGGCCAGGTACACCGTCACCGTTGACCCCATCGACAGGGTATGGCCCAAGCAACAACAATCTTCACAAGTCGACATCACGCCTACCCCAGCGCACACCCAGTCGAGCAAGCACATCGAACTTGTCTCATCGGTCTCTGATTAGGAAAAGGTGCAGCCAGTGACGTTGCACCCCGATAGGGTGTCGACGTGAGGTGAATTTAATGGTAGACAAGCAGCTACATAGAAAACATCTCAGTGATAAAGGGCATTTGATCCGGTACTTGTGGTAGACAAACAGTTGAGACAAGAAGTCACATTGGCGAAGGTGAAGGGCAATTGATACGGTACCGAGTTTTGCATGCAGTCACTACGATGATCCGTAGGAGGAGCCGGCATGGCAGTGGGACAGCTACAGAGCTCCATCACCGATCATAGTGAAGCCCGTCGACAAGCAACATACCTTATCTCCTCTTGAGACCGACGATTTGAGGGAGAAGCCCTCCTAAGCTTCCTCTTGAACTCCGGCGCTTGGGTAGAAGCCTCTACAACTGCCTTGGCGGCGAGCTTCTTGAGGTTGTATTCCCTGTCGATCGCACGAGTCTTGGCCTTGTGCTCATCTCCTATATCCCGCAAGGCCGCACGCTCCGCGGCCAAACGCTTCTTGGCTGGCTCCAAAGATCGTTTTTTGGACAGCAGCGAGATATCGACCCTGGACTCGAGGCCAAGGTAGCGGGGTTGTCGGACGATGGTGTCTAGGATGGGATCGGGATTGATTTTGCTGCCAGTGAAGAGCAGGCTGGACCTGGTCAAATCCTCAGCAGTGATCTTCCCCAAACCAAGGTTGGGGGCGGACTCACTCGGGTACCGACGAGACGAAGGCCTTTTGCATGGAGTTGATAGTGCAATGAGCACCGGGAATGAACTCGATAGCAACCTGGCTTTTGCTCTCGAGGGCTCGGGCCAGGAGCGGCCCAAATTGAGTAGTCGACCAAAAGCTGTTTGTCTTTGAGTTGACTCGGGTTTTTTGATGAGGGTGGCTGTCGCGGGCCGAGAGGAGGATCGCCTCTCATACCGAAGAGCTTGTCCCAGTCAATGATGACGATCTTCTTGAGCCCATCGCTCTTGTGATTGGAGAGCGTCTTTCTGAGCAGAAACCCCAAACCCCTGCCCTGTTAAAGGCGGCGATGGGATCGTTGCAGGCCGGCGGACGGATCGATAGAATGAGCGTTCTACGCGAGGCAACGGAAGCGTGGTCGGGATGGCCGGGATGGTTGGGCTTCGTCCACAGGTCGCAAAAGTGAACGACAGCACGAGGTAGAAGGCGGACGACAGCACGACCCATCAAACCTGCACTATCACTATGTATGCTCTCTGATAGACTCATCGTACAACCCGCGCCTACGAGGCACACCGATACATAGGACTTCATACGTTCACTGTTATTGCAAAGGTCCGCGCGTCGCGTCGATCAGCAACATCGAATCCTTTGTAAGCAGTCGATCAACTATCCTCGTCACTACCATCTCTGTTCTTCACCGCTACACCTCTTCCATGATATACATCATCGTCACATATCACAAGGATCGGGAGCTGGATTGCCTTAGACCTTGCCCACTTCGGGCGAACCACTTCTTTGCTGACAGCGAGAATCGTTCTCCAGGCAAAGCGAAGATACGAATCACTCGCTATCATTCGGCTCGTCTTCAATCCCACCAGCGAGAATACCCCTCCGCATGGGGTCGGCCTCATCTCGACTGGGTGGCGAGCCCGTGAGCGACCTGGCCCCCTTCGCTAGGCGGCCTTCCCCATCTTCAGTTCTTAGTGCCGCTGCCTCCCTACAAGAGCGGCGTCCAACAAGATCATTGGCCATCCACGCCCTCCATACATTCGGCGCCAGGCGAGAGACGACCAAGTCTCTCATCGCCGTCGTACTCGAAGGCCAGGGACACGCAAAATGCCGATCAGGAGAAGGAAGAGGGAAGGAAGAGGGAGAGTTTAGGGGCAAAGAAGAGGGCGAGCTCAGCGAGAGGGAAGAGGGACAGGGCGGGGAAAAGGAAGAGCGGGAAAGAAGAGGTAGAAGGGATATCGCACAGCTGGAGACCATCGTCGTCGTCGTCAAGCATTCATCGATCCACCGGGGTCAGCGTCCGCCGCGATTATCGACGATACTCGCTGGCCCGCGGACCTCCGTCGCAAGGACTGATACCGAACGAAGGTCCGGTCTTTCATTGTCATACTACACATCGAGACGCTCCCTCCGAAGTACGGGTGCTACTCCTTCTTCCCTATCGAGACCTGCTCGTCGAAGCAGCTGTGTCTCCGTCACCGCTCCAGTATCGACCCCACCCAAACGCTCTCCCAGAGATCTTCTCTCGTTGCCCGGCGGTAAGTCAGTGTAGCCTGACCTTGACCTGAGGCTGATCAATCAGGCGTAAAGTCGGATGAAGGCGAACGATGTAAAGAGATCCGCAGTCTTACTCTCGACAGCATTGAGCCGGAGAGCCCCAGCAAGCGGGGCGCTACTCTCAAGCACATCACAGCTGCGTGCGAGAGGATTCCGCAGGACACGAAGGGACGACGGGCGACATGGACCGAGACTTGCAAGCGAGACGGAAGAAAACACATGGGAAAGCAATGCTCATTGCTGGTGCCTCTCCTCACCCTTCCGGCCTGCCTTTCTTTTCGCCCCACGCCGTCGACATGGCACACGCCGCCATCAGCGCACTACGCATCACTTCGAGGTGGAATGACGAGATCGGCCGGATGCGAATGCTATCACCACTGCACACTCAGGTCCTCGTTCCCAACCCATTGCCGTTGCCGGGCAGGCCTGCATATCCGAAGTCCCATGGACCGAATATACGGATCAAGAGCTGCACAGCCATGGAGCAGTCAGTCCCCTTCAACCCGCCAACCGTACTCAGGACTACACGCTCTCTTGCCAAGACTGGTGCCTCCAAATCGTCCCCGCCCTCGAGCATCTCGCCTACGCTAGCAGAGAAGAAGAAGAGAGTGATCGAGTCGTTGGACCGGACGCGCAAGCCCGATTCCCTATCCCCAGTGTCACGCACCAGCACAGCCACTCTCGAAACCACCAATGCTGCTGTCGACCTCAAAGCTAGAAGCAAAGCGGGGGCTTCAAGATGGGATGGCAGCTCTGGAGCGGGATATCATGCGGCAACAGGAGGATCGACGTCAACCACCCCTCCGGATGAAGTCGGAAGCAGCCGAGCCCTTTCCATCCCTGAAGGTCCAATCTCATGCCTTCCCAGCACCTGGCAAGCCTCCGACACTCTGAAGGACAGGCTCCCCCTTCTTTTTCCTCGTCAAGGGCCAGAAGACAGGTACGACGAAATAGAGATTTATTTGATAGAGTCTTTACATGGACTAGACTATCTACAGTATAGCGAAGCGTTAAAGCCAAGTCACGTGAATCACCTCAAGGCTCACACCACTCCCGATCACCAAGAAACCAGCCAAGCACATCGCTGCCAACGATCAGCTCACGAGCTGGGAGCCACGCAAGTATCTATAGTTGTAGCTCGACCGAGTGATGCTGTAGTCGAAGCCCCTTGGCCAAAGCGACCGTCTGGCCACTTTGGTTGTCGAAGCCAGACATCTCCACCAAAGCCGTAAGAGATTCGAAGCTTGGTTAAACCACCCTCGACCGCGAGGAATCAAGCGGTGGCCAGCGGTCGGCGTAAACAGTTGTTCACGCCGTTGCCGAGGATCAGGATGCAAAGATGCTTCCTTCGCTCGACATGACTTTGCTTGAAAGATGGACTCCAAACGACGCCGACAACATCGTCAGCCACACTGCCCAAATCACCTGATCCGAGGCGCCAGCTCTACGTAATCGCAAAATCCCTCGTTTTCACCATCTCCGGCCTCTCCGATCGCTCCGGCCTGTACTGTAGCTTCGGTCTTGACAGATCGCGCGGCTCTGTCTGTCGCTTGTCCCCTGGATCAAGGCAGCAATATCACTTTTCTGCCCTCGACCTTTCCCGACATTTTCACCGTCTTCTCGAGAAACCTGGAAATCCCGCTTGGCTGACTGCGGAAAGTCAAATCTCGACCAGTGCCAACAGTATGTTACGACTCTCTAGAGTATGACATGTCTCAGCGGGACTTCCCGAGTCTGATAGCACGTAAGCCTCAATCCGCTAGGAACTACCGTGAGCTCCAGAGGTATATAACGGGCTGCTGGTCAGACGTGATAGAACTCTGGAGATGAATCTCTTGTCATCTAGTTCATTGTCTATCGACCACAAGGCTACACCCGTCTAGTTCGATCTTGGACCAGCTCCGGTCACGACACAGTACTTCCTCACTCAACCTGATCCCGGCAGATGGAACAGGGATTTGATCTCCGGAGGTAACGATCTGGGGTACTTCCCCCGCGTCAAGCAGCTCAAAACCCTCACTGGGAGCAAGGACCGGAGCGTCGTCCTACATCGGCTTCATTCGAGGAAACCCGCACCGAGGCTTCGAAAGCTGGACCAACGGTCTCGACAAGCACGGACCAAACAAACTTGCTCGATACTGCCATACCGTGTTCAAGAGGGGTCGTAGCCTCGGCATTTGTCCTGACTCACTCATCATGCTGTCTCGACTTTGCTCCCGACGACTTGCTTGAGCCATCAAGGTGCGACTGAACACAACGCAGCCTCTGCGCCGTGGGTTCGCCATCTGTCCTGCCGAGATCACCCTCACGTCCGGACTCAATACTCAACATTGAAGGCGAAATCTTCGAAAGCGACAGGCTGGGCGAATGAGCTGTCGGTCTCCAATTCACCCATTAAAAATCGCAAGCACGACCAGATCTTCTCCACCTGCAACAGGTGGACTGACGGCGTCACCGCCACCGGCAAGGTGGTCGCGACAGTCAAGCAGTAGTCGAGGTGCAGTCGGCAGAAGAGGAAGTTGTCGGATCAACCAGAATCGATGGGGAGGCCGCCACGGTCTCGGAAGCAGAGGCCTAAGAGGCAGTCGACGGAGTCTGCCGGCAGTGATGAAGACATTGCCGGGATGCCAGTGATGAGAAAACCGTCCACGCCGCCCTTGGGAAGCAGGACACCGCCAATGATTGAGTTGGAGCTTCTCACAGCCTTGCCGTCAAAGAAGGCGAGCGACTGGCTCCCAGCCTTTTCGACCACCCTGACCGCCAAACGGGCTGAGAAATGCGTCCATGGCATCCGACATGAGCGACAACGCCGTGTAAATCCTGATCTCATTCGTTTGGTGTGTATCTACGCAGCTACTAGTCTCTCAGCAATGGACGCTCGTACATCAGGACAAATGACTTACCATTGCCCCGACATGCATCCGGCGCCCTCATTTCATAGTGTGTCAACAGCAAGGCTCAAGTGACATTCGACTATTACAGGTCGTCAAACGTCGTCGCCAAGAGCAGCTTGAAAGAAGGTGACGCTTACAAATTCCTCCTCAAGACCTTGTAATGACACATCTACCATCCTCCGACTCAACGCCGAAAATCACTTCTGTTCGCATCAGCACACAGAGATATCAGCGTACGGAAGGGGACTTGCCGACAAGATGATCCACATTGACAGCGGCAGAGACCGATAGGCTTATTCAAGCGCAGCGCTAACCGCCCTCCAGCGTCGTCTGTACACCATCAATGAGGAATGAGCTTCTTCGCCGAGTATGTGGGGCTGGCCGCTCGGAAGTGAGGAGGATGGGGGATTATCCAGATCATTTGATACGACCACTTTGGCATTGGAGGAACGGGGACGTAGGGGTAGCTTGGGAGGGAGAGGGCCTGCAATCGCTGTGACCCGCTGACGGAGGACGCCGACATGGAGTCTGACGTCTGCGCGTTGTCTGTCGGCATGGCACTCGAATTAAGTTGATGAAGTCGGGAGTACGCGCGGGATGGCTACTCGGAGAGAGTCGATCAGTCGGAGAGGGTAGATGGGGGATGAGGCGATCATCTGAATAACTCTAGCCGGTACGGCTTTGGTAGGCAACGGGCATCGCATCAGGTGTTGTTTGACTGAAACAAAATACAAGGTCTTAGGTTTGGAAGCAAAGTCGGGTAATCCGTATGACAGCGGAGTCCAAATTCGTCTCCGCTATATTGAGAAGAACACGCGTCTGTAGTAGGAACGAGGGTGTATAGATTCGACATGGACAGTAGAGTCGCTTGTTTCGTAAAACACCTTCCACCATACAACCAATGACAGAACGAGCTGCCGTCTTGAGCCTGCTCCAGGTGTCCGGTAGCTCATTCCTGTCCCATTGGAAGTCCCTATCCCATTGGAACGGCTGTCGGCGATCTTTCGTTGATGGAGGACCTGTCCTTCTGGTCGCCGATTGAATGCTGTATGTACCCTTAACCTTCGGGAATCCCCTTGCGATACGCATCAAGGCAAACGGTCGGTCTCGCCTATCGAAGCTCGTAAACCTTTCACAGCCGACAGCTTGTGTGAAGTAGCACAAGCGTGACTTCGTGTTGGTGCCTTTAGACGTCGCCGAATGACTCGATTACGCGTCGACTCTCTATGTCTTGCCTCAAGCCTCGCCCGGCAGGTATCCCTCCCCACAGGACGGAGTCACATGGCCTACTCATGTACACGGTCATGGGTGATCATGGTAATCTCTACTCACGACAATTACTCTCGCTCTTTCCTGACGCTCTCAACTCCGATCGCGATGAACGACCAGTCCGCCACGCCCGATCAAGCCTGCCCCGCCGATGTAAGTGGTTATTGGTGGCATCCCGTGATGGCGACACTCACCCATTTATTTCTCCCAGTGGACTCCTAGACAGACGTGTGTCGGTTACTGCAGCGTTCTCTCAGCTCTCTGATGATCCAGAGGGATGAGAAAAACAACACGGACTAAAACGCCATCGACAAGTTCGTGGTCGGAAAAGCCTTCAAGGTTCTGCGGAGTACGAGGCTGGTCCAGAAAGATCTGGTGAGTGTCGCTTTGTCCAGATTTCGTCCTTAAATTCAGCCATGCTCATGACTCCTTTTGTCAGCGTGACACACGCTACGTACCGAATTTCGACCTCCCGTGTCCAGAATCGATGCTGATCAGGCTGGTGATTGCGTTGCCGTTGTCACTCTGGGACTCTGCGTCGCGCTCCTCTCGTACGATCACAATCATACGGAGATCGGTCATCCCTTTTCGTCATCCTGCGGTGATGTGGCCGCCCATTTTCTCGAAAGGCTACGCCGGTACATGTCGGTACGTGATCGCGCCTAGGGATGAATGCACTGCACTTCGGCGACGCGCGAGCGATCAACTCCATATCGCTTGGGGAACTTCGATATCGCAACCTCATCCGTTTGCGACGACGAGAACGATTGCGATGAAGGCATGGTGGTATTCTACGCCACATCACCTCGAAAATCACACCAACGACAAGGCCGCGCTCAATTGGACGTGGTTATATGTTGGCCATTATCCACGCTGAGGTCGAGGTCGAGGCCGAAGTCCTTCAGCAAGACGGAGTCGCCCAAGCAAAGCGGGGACGAGTCTCGGTCGATGGTCGAACGCTACGGAAGAGTCGGCCCCTTGCGACAGTATCTTGTGCGCTTCGCTGTACATCCGGGCCATCTGGACAGTCCGGGGGCGGCGGCCACAGCACCTCGAACTCGTAGCTTCGGTAGACTGTTCGTCGCTACCAGTCAATCCCGCAACTACCAGGCACCGCCTGCCGGCCAAGAGCGCCGGACAGTCGTCATCATCACCCACCATACCGCTTCAATGGTTTCGCCGCTCTCGTCTTTCTCTCCATTTGGCGCTTCGCTCGTGGAACGATCGCTATCTCAGGGGCTCACCTTGATATGAGTGTCCGGCTCGATTTTCGCTGCTCACGTCACGTCTGGCCCAAACGTGTCCAAAGATGGGTGGCCGTGGCGGTCGTTTGCCCTCCAACCACACCGAAGGTAGGAGCAGTAGATCAGGCGAAGATGGAGAGGAGATCATGTTATCGGCGGGCGGCTCGGCACGGACTGGCCGAATCGATCGTATCGTCCTTTTAGCCAAATGGCAGCTTCAGTGGCAAACACCTCAGCTGGGATTCAACTCAAGTGTCCGGAGCGTCGATCCGCACCCCGTACCCTGCTCTCAGGAGCGACAGGCGATTCAGGCGATTTGGCTTTCGTCTCCAAGTCACACTTATGCACGAAGGCTCAAATCCATCCGTTGTTGCCATTCTTTGTTCAGATTCAATACGTGCATCCAGCGAGCGTGCAGGATGCCACGACCGTGACGTTCCTTTGCTGACGAACCGACTGCCTTCGATCGCCGTCCATCATCTCGATATCGTTGTCCTTTTGCCATTTCGTCCTCGACCCATCGAGCGTACCGCCAACACGTCATCGGAATCTTCCATCTTTGCCATGTGTCCCTCAACCTCGGCCGGAGCAGCTGGCTAAGCTACTACATTGATGTCGGCGACGAAACGCCGAGCTTCTTCCAATGAACTTCAGCTCCCAGCGATTCGTCAACATCTTTGCACCACAGACTCGACAAGCAAGCTTAGCTTCCAAGAAACGAAACACTGCTACATGTTGATGTTCACGATGTCCCGGGGATGATACGGCAGGGGGTTACTTCTTTCGCGCTCGGCTATCACTCGAACACCTCGCAACAGCCTCAGACTAGCGAGACAGTTCGCCGGTATTCAAGGAGTCTGTCCAGATCTGGGACTTCTTGTAGTCGCGGGGTAGAACGGGATCGCACCGATCCTGCTTCGACTGAAGGTCCCCGATATCTCGTCACGTGCCACCTAGGTGCAAGAAACATCGATGACTTGGTATGTCCAGGTCCAAGCTCTTGTACGGTAGAGCAAAGGATCAACATGCACCAGTGTACGCGACATCCATCTTGTAATGACGCCAATGGTGCTAGACGGAAGAAAGAAGTCACGGATCCAAGATCCCCGCTGCGGACGTCCTCTTGCGACTGCAGGCGAGGATGCTTGGCCACCCATAAACATGAGCATGAGTCAAGTCCGAGAATGACGGCTGAGCGTCACATTTCAGTCGATCAAGGTGGTGCACAGTCATGAACGCACAAGACTCATGTCGTTCTTACCTCGTGACGAGCTGAGCCATGCGACGCTCTCTTCATCGGTGACTGACACGAACATACCATGTCTCGCAGCATTACTTAGAGTACCCAGAGCGCCGAGTTTCCTATGACTACATATGGAGGTGAGTCTGGCCAATGTTCATGTCACTTCAAATCTGGGCTTCGCGCTTGTGGTAAGATTACTTGTCGCGCAGCGAAAACTCCTTGTTACGGGCCAGCCATATCGATCTAGCGACACTATGGCTGTCGTACTAGCTCCATGAGACACTGCAATCCAGCTGAACTGTCAAGAGGGAACTCATTAGCGAGCAAGGCTCGAAAGACGGTTCACCGCGGGGAAGAACGCCTCGAATCACCATGTGCCACTTTGGCCCTTTTTACCGCTTCTGGCAAGATAATGCCGAAAATCGCCTTCAAAGCCTCGTCACCTTTGTTTCTTGTTTTCTTTCATATTCATTCATTCCTCTGGCATATCAGCTTGTCTTCCGAAAAGGCATGAACCAACACTCATCGCCGAGCTGATATCACTTCCACGTCACTACAACGCTGCTACTCTGATGGATGCGCCTGCCTTATGTAGCGAGACCACAGCATCATGGCCACCGATGGCAACGTAGACGCGACTCCCATTCGCAAACGCCCTCCGCCTCCCCTCGCCCTTCAGCGCGACCGACGATCAGATCCTATCGCGCGTGAAGCCTCAGATACGAATGGCATTGCCATCGATACGATCCGCGATGAACAGTCACCCTACCCAAGTGTCCCCGACTTGGTGCCCTCCTCACGTAACTCTTCTCGTCCAGCGAGCGTTTCCAAGGTCGACAGAACACCGCCAAAGTCTGCCTCGACGGCTCGTAGCGAGCCCGTACCGCGCACGCCAGAGCTATTCTCCTGTCTGCCGCCCGATCATAAGCGATCTCCGACATTCGGCACGTACTTCAAGTACGCAGAAGTCGAAGAGCGACGCAGCCGGCAGACAGCCAGCGACGGCATCTTTGCGAGTTTGGTGGAGTGCGGGCAGCTCAAGTACAAACCGCTGGAGAATCCCGTCACCGACAGTCTTTCGACATGGGCCAGGACGACTTTCGAATGGATAGACCACGGCAAAAGCCGCATGGAGAGATCGTACCTTCCAATCATCGAAATCACGAGTGATCAGTCTGTTCACA
Source organism: Tremellales sp. FJII-L8-SW-PAB2 (assembly GCA_022813505.1). NCBI lineage: Eukaryota > Fungi > Basidiomycota > Tremellomycetes > Tremellales > Tremellales sp. FJII-L8-SW-PAB2. Next base: position 77,463 of record JAKLMH010000027.1, on the reverse strand, counting down.
ACTTGGTTTGCGGCGATGGCGAGAGTACGTGGGACGGCAGTACCCTACAGCAAGCTTTTAAGGATAAGCACGATCGAAGCCGAGCGCTCAGATCATCCTCAAGTCCGATGTCTACCCGAGAAAGCTCACATCAGTCATCCCATGGTGAGTTTCCTGTTGACATCCGAAACAATCATGATTGCCCTACGCTCTGCGTGCGGGCAACAGTAAAAAGATGTTGAGGACGTCGCTGATCATATCAGGTGGGACATCCGCCCGCAGTGACGCATCGTCGTACCGAGTCGGACTCCTCAAACCCGACTTGGCAGTCTTTGGCGAGAATCGCGCGAAGATCACACCAACGCCCCCACCTCCGTCGGGATTGCAGAAAGAGTCACTGGACGCACCTTCCCCATCTTCATCGTCTCACGCCAAACGCGATACCCTGCCTAAGGATACCTGCCGCGGGGACTCGCCATCTAAACGGGCAAAGAAGAATTCAGCGGCGGGGTCGTCATCAGCACAGTCGAAACTGCTTTCCGTCGCGGTGATGACCCTTACGGCAGAAGCGAAGACGGTCGTAGAGATGATTCGAAAAGGTATAGCGCAAGCCATCGGCTACATCGATATCGCCCATGAAACCTTCGGAACTTATCTCGGTTACTGGCAGTTTAGAGGAACCTTCTCTCGAATGGCAATAGTCAAGTGGGATCCCGCGTCGAGCTCGACACTTTACATCGAAGCCTCCAACGCATTCCGCCAGACTGTTTCGCAAGGTCAACCATCGTGCCCGGCTGTCGTACCCATCACAATCACGTCACTACTCCAACAACCCGTGTCGACGCTCACCGACTTCTGCCCGCACAACATCTTAACCGGCGATCCTCCGGAGGATGTAGACACACGCGTCCACGATGTTCTTTTCGATCTGGTAGTCACCAGCTTGAAGACTCTGCTCCGTACTTCCACCTCATGCTCTCGACTCGAACAACCGTCGTCGTGGAAGGAGGAGGCTTTTCAAGCCAAACTCAACGCATTGACGGCGACCTTGTCACAAGAGGATCGGGAAAGTATCGTCAAGGCGACTAGAGACTGGAAGGAGCCATCATCTATCTCTCCAAACTCCGACGGTCGTCCTCCTCCTCCGCCTCCCGCTCAGTCGCCATTAGACAGCATTGATGCTGATCTGGAGTCCGCCTCGAGCCGACAATCCATGTCGCAGATACCCACCGCCGACCACGGAGATACCGGTGAAGATTCCAGTGGTGGTCCTCCGCCCGATTTGGATAGTGGCGACTCCAGGCCTCCGGAGCGACCAAGGACGCCGGGTCCAGGGGCAGGAGGCGAGCCTCGACAAGGTTCAGAAGGCGCGCCTTTCGGTGACGCCCCGTCGTCTGCCGAAAACCAGGAGACAACGTGTGGTGACGGATCGGACGGCGACGAAAGTCTTCACTCTTGTAAGTCTGGCCTCAAGAAATGCGTGACGCTGATCAGCGCAGTGCTGGACATCGACGATATCGAATCAGCACTCATCAGCGCCCTCGAGGTCATCGACTCGCCAAAGACCTCCACGGTCAAACATCGGCCTCCAGGCTCGATCGGACGCGTTATTTTGGTCGACCCGATTATACTCGATGCTCTCCTTCAGCTGGCAGATGCCGACTTGCACAAGCCATCTGGTGGCGTGACCGAACCCGTCCCTCTTGATCTCTCTCCCCCATCGTCCAACGCATCGCCTTCATCTCTGCTACGATCCGCACGACCTTCTCACGCACCTGACAGTACTCTCGCCGACTCCAAGATTGACAGTCTTGGAGTTTGATGTCACGCTTCACGACTACCTCGATACTTCAACGACACTGTACATGCATCTTCACGACAATGGTCTCAGTAGGTTCCGACCGTCAAATACGGATCCGAGCAACCACTCACTCTGATGTGCTGAAATTGCGCTGACAGAAACCTCGCCCGCGCTACCATACCACGCGACATGACTGGCCATCGGTACTTCGGGGGTAGATCGTTAAGCTGCCATCAGCGGGTGTCCTAAGGACGGGCGATGAACTGGCGATCAGGGGAAATAGGTCGCCAGGTCGGTTCTTGGGGCGTGGGCAAATACTGAGAATCGCCGAATGGGAGATGCCAATGGTCAGCGGCGCCAATGATCGATGCTCGGATCTGACTCTGCTAATGCGTAAGAGACTGACTGGAAGTGGCGTCTCAGTGTGATGACGAGTGATGACTGTAGCTCGATGGTGAGGTTTAACGGTCGGTGAGTGCTGTGACCGCAGCGTGCGAAAACACAGCGTTCTAGCTATCCGGACACGATGTCAGTCTCGTCGACAGCAATGGCCGGCCAGAATAGATACGACGGGCTCGCTGAAGAGAGTCTCTGGTTGGCAACGACATCTCTATACCTCCCTCTATGGCCATTTCATCATCTGACTAATTTCACCTCCGACATAGCGGCGAGGCGTTGCCTTGTATCTCACCCAACGCGGACGCTCATCGTACATATTCCCGTTTTCATTCTCCCTGTCAACACTCAGCAACGATGAATCGCGCCAACATACCTACCTTGACTAACTTGATCAGGTCCAGACCCAAGCATGTTGCGGGACGGGTAGAGAGGCAGAACAAGCAGGCCGGGGAGCTTACGGAGTGTGGTGTGTGACCCAGTTACTTTCTCGAAACGATGACCATCAGGACCAATCTGGGCCCTTCAGCTACTCGTCCGACGTGAGTCCCATTCTCAATTGAAAGATTGTGACAGGATCTGCACCTTTCACGTGTGCCCGGGGGAATCAGAGAAACAAGCTGACTGTGAGACAGGGCACCACCTCACATTGTCAATGCGCTTCCTGGGTCCGGTCCAACAACAGCGTCCATCGAATGCCTTCTTCCAAGAATCGTACCCTTCCGTTCCAACCAGTAACAATTGAAACGTCTCGGGTCGGGCCCGTGACGATTCGCCCAGGAAGCAGCTACAGAAAGAGGGCGACATTGCAATCTAGCAGTGTCATGGACAACAATTGACCCTATACACCCCCCTCGACTGGGTCAGATACCGCCTCGGCTAACATGAGTTCAAAATGATGTCGCGATCCGGTCACTTCGATGATGATGATGAAGACTATTGCGACAGCCGGCTGGCCACGACCATAACGCTACGCAGCCGGCCCGAAGGGGCGACTACATGACGAGAAGCAGCAAGCCAAACGGTCCGGCTGAGGAGGACGTTACGTGCGAAAGTGTCATCTCTATCTTGCGTCAAGGACCCAGAGGGAGAAGTTTGGTTGCAAGTTGACCTTGCCACACTCGCCCCGGTCTAGACCAAGGTGACAAAGACGTCTTCACAGGATGGGCAAAAAGCTGGAAGAGAAAGAGATGCTTCAGACTGAGTAGGGGCCGCAAGGGATTTCGCCGCCATCGACGTCGAGCCCAGAAGAGGGTGAGGGTCAAGATGAGCTGGGGGTCGGGAATGAGGAGGAGAACAAGTTCGACGAGCAGACGAACTGCATCCGGCGGCCAAGGCATTGAGCTTGCGAACAATAACAGGAGCCTAGCGAGTACCGTGAGCGGCCATCCGTGGTAAGAGGCAAGAGCCCGGCTTGTTCCAATAACGAGAGGTTGACTTTAGAAACGACTACGCCTGTTCGAAGGCCAGGACGAGCTTGCCTGACCTGTCTGTTCGACTCATCCTCCACGCAACGCAGTGCCCCGCTCAACATGTATGATCTGGTATTGCGCGACCGATCTATTTTCAAGCCGTCAAATCGCGAGGCTACCTTCCCCGATTGACTTCACAAGATCAGTACGGTCAAACTCCCCCGCTTTAGCATGCCAGCTGTCTGGTCGCCCATCTCTCGTGATTACGCATCGATCATACGGTCAGCAGGGGAGGATTCGCTATGTGAGATTTGCTTTAGCGAGTCATCGATGCAGCCCCACCACCTTCAAGCGCCGGGGCTGGGAGCCAGCCGGAGATGTTGACGGTACGGCAGCACGCAACGACTCGAGCGACCTTCGAGATGTATTCACCGCACACCAACCCGCCTTCGCCAGCCTGCACGACGCTCACGAGATCTTACCTGCCAAGCCACCCCAGGCGAAGACGTTCTTACTCAATCCCAGAACAGGCAAGACGAGGGTCGAAAGTCTTACCTTTGCCGTCGCGGCGTTCGAAGAGGTCAGCATCACCTTTCCCATGGCGTTTGAAGGCCCAGCCGACATATGCGAAGGCCGATTCTCCGCCTGTCGTCGGAACGGTGAGTCGCGACGCCTTCCAGAGCGATCATTGCAACATCGTAGCCCCAGACTGCCACTAGGCTCGCCAGGGATGTGGTTCAAGCCGACGACATGGCTTTGACTCCCCAAGTTTTGATGGCACGTCATTCCCATTATGGGTTGCTCCGTGCGAGCATCTCGGAATCCAAGTCGGCGACCAATCCAAACACAAGTGGTGGAGCCACCACCAGTCGAGCAATCATTCGAACGCCAACTGCTGTGACAAAATTGAGGAAAGAACTGGCTTCCTCCAGCGCCTTGTGGGCTCCAGCGCCTTGTGGGCGGGAGGCGGACAGAGAACGAGCAAAAAGAATGGGAGACCGAACCATGTCAGAGTGTAGGAGGAAAAGGCCGTGGGGATCTAGCCTTGGATTTCTCGTCGCCATAGTTGCTCTCCTCGGCAAGACCAACTCGAGCAGAATCAACCGCGACTGCAATGCGTTCGACCCTGGCCCGAAATAAAAGCGCCTTCTTTGCGATCTCAACTTGCTTCTCTCCCCCACTTCGACGTCATGTTGGGGGCCAGGGAGCAATCTACGCCACCTACAAAGGCCGACCTGCCTTCACGGACGCCCACTACAGCGACGCCTATCACACTCTTCTTGCGGTACAGCGACCGGGGATCGCCGCTTCTGGAACCGAGTGACGCCGCGACAAAGTGAGCTGCAAAGTCCTGCCGCACTGGTTGACATCGTCTCAGCGAGGGCATGTCGATCGACCTGCGACCACGGTTAACTTGGGGAAAGTTATCTGCCTAGAGCAGGGGCACCAATCTTCAAATGCTCGCGTCAATTGAGCTCCCCGCTGCAGACACCCATCTACGAGAAGCCTTATAAGGCTGTCGAGCGAAGCCTGAGCATCCAAAGGCTGAGCGAGTCCCTGGACTCGGCGAGGTTGGGTTGGATCCATGAGTCGGTGTCGCCATGAGTCTTGGAAGACCTGCATGAATTCATGTCTGACATTTATCGCAAGAATGGGTGTCTGCGCATGCAAAGGGAATGAAGAAGTCGGGATGGACGGGGCCAGCGCATCCCGATCACTTGCGCTGAACATTGTCACCACACTTTGACAACTTGGAACGCCGCGACAATTGCGTCCGGCTGTCATGTTTGCACCCATATGGTGACCTCATCGACGGGAACAACTCGAGACACTTGACGTGTGTATGTCGATGTCCTATCACAACCCTATAGGAGGCGATGTCATGATGCCTTCCCGCCGAGATGCTAGAGAGAAACCCTCAACCCGTCGAATCCACAAGTCTCAATCGTACGGCGATGTCCAATCGATGCGGTGAGCTGCTACAGAATGATTACCATAATCTACCAGTGCGGCCGGGACACGATCGTGATACAACACTGCCTAGGCAGACAGCTCATCATCACTCGAGACCACCCCCATCGACAAAGCAGTGAAGAGTCTATTGAAGCGTTAAACTCTCTGGACCATGAGGCGCAGATCCGAGATCAGAGCTTGAACGTCGTGAGACGATGGTTTCGTGTCGGTTTGAAGGAGCAAAGGAGAGCCTTTGAGCCTGGCTGATCGGAAGCCCGGCTGCACTTCGGCGAGAGGTGGGGGTTGAAGCAAGTCGAAGATGTCAAGGTCGCAGGCGAGAAGAAGGCTCAACCCCTAGACTCCACATTCCCACATTTCACCCCAGTCCTTCACCACCGTTCACCTGGTCTGCTTACCCCCTCGTTGAAGACTCCCGCTATTACGTCCCGACACATGAGCGTATTCGACGAAGAGATGCCATCCGCTTCGCTGATGACTTACGACGCTCTTGGCGATCCTTCTTGCGGACGCCACAATCGTCGTGAAGACGATCGACGTCGTACTTGGGCATGCTTCCGCCCGCTCTCAGGCTCAGATGATCCTGCTAGGCTTCCAGTCTAGGCAAGGGGACTCTAGGTCCGGGCGCCATCCTCACACCCTCGGCGCATTGCACAGGCTTGGGTAAGTCTGACATCTGTGGACTGGCTTTGTAAATGTCTGACTACACAGGTTCGTTACATCGTTATCGCGACACGTTCCTTATTTTCTCTCCGGGGTTCACGAGTTCAGACAAACCAGTGATCCGATGTAGGACCGACTGTGAAGACGAACCAAATCGCGGTAGCTGATTCACAAACAGCCACTCAAGGGCTGCGATGAGTTTTCTTGCCTCGAGCGCCCTTTACCACAACATCGGGACGTTTTATCATTTATGTCAAAAGATTCTGGACGATCCCGGGGTCGGGAGCAAGATCAGTCAGTGCTGGCTTGGCGGGAGATGGGCGGGGTCACACAAGAACTGATCTGGACAGGAATACGGAGACTGAAACGGAGTATGGGACTATGTCCGCCAGCCTCTCGTTACTGCGAGCGTACACAGCTTTGGCAGTCGAAGGACACAGGTCGAGCTCGATACTCTGTATGCCCAGGCGCCAGGCGATCCATCCGCCCATTCTGCGGATTGCAGCCATCTTCATCCGTGTAGGGGAGGCCGCGTGCTCAACGGCCGGGTGAACGACACTTTTCGCCTGCTCGATGGATAGTACTCTCCTCTGAGATTCTGTACGGGGCTGTACGCCGAATTGAAAACTCCACAGATGCATGTACGCCGCGTGTTCACCACACAGGCGCTCGACCTCCGACAGTGGACGTGAGGCGCGAAAGTGGTATGTACAGCTCCCTAGCTTCCGTCATGGTGTACGTATCTCGTCGTCACCGGCCCTCTTGTCCCCTCTCTACCTCAGGCATGCTGATGTGAGACTATGGGACCAAGATACATAAGCTGAAGCGGGTCAGTTCACCGCAATCGAGCCGTATGAGGTCTATCTGCAATACCAATTTAGAGAGATCGATCGGACTCGAGTCTCTCGGACACCACATACGATACAGGATCAGACTGTAAGTGAAGTGGCTCGGGGACTCTACTGTCGGCGAGATGAGCTACGACAGGCATGGGGGTCCAGATATGAGGGGATTGAGCTAAGCGGTCATGAAAGGCGATTGCCCTTGTGCCAACTCAGGACAGGCTTATATAACACAGCAAGCCGTGCTCAACCAGATCCAACAATTACACTCAGTCGCCGATCTGTGGTATTCGGTGGTGCCGATCGGAAAGACGGCACCTCGCGTTATCTCGGCCTCCTTGCGCCTTCAAGTTCCGGATAGGATATGGAGGAACGACGGGCACAGGAGGGACGATCGAATATTCGCCCTCCAGGCGGCAGATGGCGGATAAGTCTAGTCAGCTTGATGAATCGAGGCTGTTGTCGAAAAGCTACGAGTCTGATCTTGACAGCACCATTCACAGCAGCGACGATTGCAGCAACAGAGTTGTCGCACACAGAGTTGTCGCACACAGAATCGTCGTCTGCAGCGTTTTCTCAGCGCTTTGATGATCCAGAGGGATATCTGGCTTACCTGCAGCCTTCTTTCAGCGCTCTGACGATCTAGAGGGATGAGAAGAACAGCAGCAGGCTCGACTATCTACTTACAATAGGGTGGTCGAGAGACAAGGGGAACAATGGCGTTCCAGGTTAGGTTTGATTCCGCTACATTCAATGCTGGGTTCGGTCGTTTAGTGCACCGCAAGAGGAGCAATCCAGTGGTGAGAAGGTTTTAATAAGGGTGTGCTATTCACCGTAAGCATAGTCCGCAGGAGGTCATTCCATATTCTGTTCGTCTTGTCAAATTGTTCAGAGACGGTATGCCGGTGCTTAAATGGGTTTTGCCTGAGTTTAGCCGAGCTCAAGAGTGCAACTGCGGGGAAAAGACGCCACGTGCAAAGTGCCACGAAGAAAGAACACGCGCGCCACCTGCGGGGAAATGACTACGGCACTAAAGCCACGTGGGTCATGGCTCCCACAAGCGCGTCTCGCGTCGCCAACCCCATCCAGTTGGTCACTTATACCTATCCATCCATACGTTCTGCAAACTCATCCGCATCCGACATTAGCATGTCTCAATTCAGCAACAACAACGGTAACGTTATCGCTGGCGAGGGCTCCAACCCTTCTTCTTCGGCGAGCTTGTCATACCTTGAGGCGGCGTTGGTCCAGCTCAAGAAGCATTCGGATCTGTCAGCGGAGGAGCGAGAAAAGGTTGCGGAGGAGACGGTCACGGCTGTACTCCGATACGCTGGGCTGTTGGAGCGTGACCTGGTCAATGGGAGGAACAAGGTGCGTTACCGTCATGCGCAAACTTCTGTCAACGCTCACCGTGACAGGCCATACTCGCGTTGAAAAAAGACAGAGATGATGCTGTGGAGGAGGTCAAACGATGGCAAGCAGTAAATCGCATATGCTTTGGTCAGTGCATTGGATACGAGAGCTGAGTGGTCGTCCACAGGCGGCTTCTCAGAGCAACAGTGAAGCGGAGAGGGTTGCGGCTAAGAACGAGGAGTTGAAGCAGGTAAGAGGAAAATCTGCGTGCTCAGCTGACACTGCAGCAGCTCGAGGTCACAGTTCAACAACGCGATGCTGCTCTTGAAACTCACAGGGGTGTGATCAGAGACAATGTGCGTATTCCCCGTGGTTCACCACCTCCCACGCCAAGCGCTTCTGCTCAGTCCGCGTGAATCTGTGCTGACTTGTGCAGAGAAAGAAGATACAGGACGAAATAGCCAAAAAGGCCGAAGAGACCGAACGATTGAGGCTGTCACTCGAGACTTACGCTTCGCCATGAACGTAACAAGCGACATGGACATGAATAGAAGGTCACTTGCTACTGGCACTTTGCTAAAACCTAATCGCTAGCTGACGGCACGGTTGTGCCTCGTGTACTGACCGACCTGAGTTTTGGCTTACTCTTACACTTCTCTCGTGACAGGCAGACAGCGGACACACAGCAACATCCTCCAGCCCGAGATTCCGGCATCGAGTTCGATCCACACGCCCGCCCAGACTCCCCGCCACCTCGAACCTATGCCTGTCCCGTTCTGTTCGGTCATCGCCAATCAGTGACCGGCTTGCGACCAAGGGGGATCCAACAGGAACATTTATCATAAGATGCTGGACCAATTAAGAAGACCCGTCGTCTTCGGCCTTCAACCACTCCCCTCCAACTATTTGTTCGCTCGTATGGAGTCTAGAACCTCGCTGGACCAAGCACAATCCACCTCGCTGTCCTCGTGTGACTGACGTGTCTGCTCCTCTCGTAGCGCCGAGATGTCCCCGTCCCACATGGGTACAGATGATTGACGCAGAGCGTCGTACTGGGAGTTAACCCTGGAAAGCTCATCCTTGACTGTGACGGGAACTTCAGCATTACAGACCAAAGATGCTCAACATGTAGCTGACCTAACTCACTATTTTTGCCATTGCCCACTGCTTGTCGAAGCTGACGCTGGATATTGGCGAGTCTTTCGGCCGAAGCGAGGTCCGTACGAGCCTTGTCTGCGTGTAGGTCGTCGAGCTTTCGTTTCAATGTCTCTTGGACCACCCTGACCTAATCAGCAAGAAGAACGACACAATAGAGCGAGTACTCATTTGTTATTTTCCACTTCAGCTCTCAGTTCAGCCTTGGCCCGGACAGCAGTCTCGACTTCGCCAGCAAGCATGTCTTTTGCTGACTGAAGCTTGTGATTGGCTGCTTCAAGTACCGTCTCGCGCCCTTTACCGGCCTGTATTTGCGAGTCGAGTTGACGTCGCTGCTCCTCGAGCTCCTGAATGACGACATCCCGTTTGAAGACCTCTTGCTTCTCTACCCCGAGTTCCGTCTTGATGTTGTGCAAGAGCAGTCGAGTCTGCCTCGAGCATCAGTACCAGACCGCGGGCCGGCAATATGGGGAGTATTGAGCCCCACCTGAGTGTCGGTACCGGAGAGTACGCCTCGCTCGCCCGTGCCCGCGCTCGCTTCACGGTCCGCGGGTCTTGACCCTTCTACTTCAGCACCGCTCAGAACGACAGCATACTTGCCTACCATTCGTTTCCGCAATCGCTCGATACTTGTTTCTTTCGGTCTCCATCTGTGTCACCCTATCCCGCATCTAGTGAGACTGTGAGTACATCTCAGACTGCGGTGAACAGCCGCGCGGTCTCTCTCCGCGCTATGTGACACTACTCACCTCCTCGTACTTTGACTTGACGTTGCGCATCTCCGCCTCCATCGTCGACAGAACTTTCCGTTTCCGATTCACCGATTCCTGTAGCTTCTCGATCTCGGCGGTCAGGGAGCGTGTGGCTGTCTGCGCCCACTCAGTCAGCGTAATCATTTACACTACACCAGAGCCACCTACATCACCGTGTTCTGTCTCAGAGGGTCCAGCCTGCGAAGGGATGCCAGCTGAGGTGAACGCTCTCGCCGAGGCGACGACTTCAGCTTTGGTTTTTGGCTCTGCCTTCTTGCAACAGAGGCCAAATTGCCATGTTCCGTCATTGAGACTCTTAGTCGCAAGTCCAGTCTTATCGGCGCGGTTGTCAAGCTTGATGGAGCCCAGAAAGGCAATCCGTGCGTGTTGAGATATCCACCCCGCCACGATGCCATTCCTATACGGACTAGTCAGAGATGGTCCGAACTATTGGCGGATGTGAAAGAGACTCACAGTAATCCGTTCCGTCGACCATAGGTCTTACCCGACTCGTTGAGATCTTTGAACATGTTCTTCAAGTTCATCAGGCTGCGTGCGGAATCTCGTCAGTGAGGACTCGTCCCACTCCATTACTGTCTGACGGTGGGAGCGCACTCACGAGGTATTGATGAAGGTGGCTTCGGCCTTTTGCTCGGCCGTCACCGCCTGGGGCAGTCTCTCCGAGCCGGCAAGATCTGAAGTGAGCGTAAGAGAACAGTGAACCTCGTCTTTGCATGTCCAACATGCAAGGAGCGCAAGACTATGGCACGCACCAACAAAGTACCAAGTCTTGTCGCGACCAGGACCGATGCCGGTGACGTAGCTTTTTGACTGTCCGCATTAGCATGGCGCACGCAACGGCACTGGGCCAAAGACTGTGGCCAACCAGGACATAGATGCAATGAGATCGGGAACTGTTTGTATTGCGCTCCGTCGCTCGCTTTTGACGTTTGGCGTCGATGTTGCGGAGCACATCGATGGTGGAGCCGGCGTTGGCAGAGGCGGACGATCGTGAGAGTTCGACAGTCGAACACGTCAATTCTTGACGACTTGCGTTCATTCCGTACGTGAAGGTCCCAGTAGAGGTAGCTTGACACAATCAGCCGCCAGTCAGAGTTAGATTGTCGAATCGCTCACGATACAGGTCGTTGACGATATCCTTAACCTCGGCCGCCTTTCCCGGAGGTCCATTGCGCAGCTCAACCGCTCCAAGCCTGAGAATAACCGTTTCGGACTCAAGCTGGGTGGCAGAGGTCCACTGCTCGATCAGCGAGCGGATGGTGTGCGATTTCCCGGAGCCCGATACGCCGTAAGCGATAATGACGAAAGGGAACGACTGGTCTTCATCTGTCTTGCTCAGCCAAGCATTCGTTGAAATGCGTCTTGTGGCTGAAGGGAGCATACCTGGTCCAGTGTCGACACCTCGCAGGGTGTTGAATATGGTCTGCTCCGAGTCTTCGACACTGAAGACGTTGTCTGGCGCATTCAGATGTGGGTCGGCGGTCTCTCTTCGATAGCAACTCACCTGGAGTGCACGTCTTGCCTCTGTTGCAGGCAGAAAAGGAAGCTGAGGCGTCTTGCAGACTCTGTGCAACAGCTTGGTCACCGCCAAAAGAAGCGAGGTGGGGTCTGAGATAGTCGTCAGCCACGGAGCGCTGATCGCTCAAGCCGACCGAATGTTGAGGAAATGTGGGGCGGGGATTATGGAGAAAATGCGAGCTCGAGACACTCACCGAAAGAAGACCTTGATATTCCAAGACAGGGTGACGGCACGCTCGGTGGAATTGTTCGTGCTCAACGCGGATTGAGGGCGGGGAAGGCTAGGCTGACTGTGCGGACGAGCAGATGACATGATCTGAGGGTCGTTGTTCCGACTGCCAGAAGACATGTGCTCTCAACAGCGCAATTGACTAGGCGGAGGAGGAAGAGATAAGGCAAAAACGATACAATGCAAGGCTCCTCCAAACTCACACAGACACATGTTTATACGCATGTAAGGGGTTAACTGAACGAGGCCAAGGGTCATGCGGAGAAAGTCCGAGCGCTGGCGGTCAAAAACAGTTCAAGTGGCCTAGAGTTCCGCATGGTGCTCGGGCCTGGTGTGTGCGTGTGTTAGGCTTTCTTCCTTCGCCTGCCTACGAAGCCCTGGCTCGCACACACAATCAGTTGCTGTGCACCGGTTTCATGATAAGCAAGGGGCTATCTATCTGAACACGTTGGTCAACATGTGCCCTGAGGGTCTGGGCGGGGAACGGTATCCGCACGTCAGCCCCTTTTTTTTCTCGCATTGTGGTTGTGACCCATTCATCATTCTCCAGCGTATCACTTGTCTGCTTTCGATAAACTGGAATGGTCGCTCGCGTTCATCAGCCTCTGTAAACAAGTCCAGGCATTTAAAACCGTGAGTGTCGCGATTCACCGATTGTTTCGCTTCGGAGGTTTTTTTTCATTCAGCTCACTGGCACAGACCATGATCGGAAATCATTTGCGCTCCCTTGTGAACCGACCAAAGCTGTCGGTTCAGCCCGACTTCTGTACCATTCAAGAGGCAGGAGACTCAACTATCGCTCGGTGGGAAGAGTCGGTGGAAGAAGCGGCGGCAACTAGATCGCACCACAGTCAGGCGTCCTCGGATGACCTTGAGGACGAAAGCAGGAGCGAGATCACCATTCGCGATTCTTCAAGGGAAGACGAGGCGGCGAGCTTGTCGATGCTCTCGACCAGGTCTGAGACAAGCGCCAGCGAAAACGACTGGGGCGGATCAACACCTACCGGTAAGCTCACCCCGCTGAGTCGCTCGACATCGACCACTACCTCGTCTATTCATTGTGGAGACACCACCTCGCCCGGCGATCGGTCTGACCAAGACGTCTCCATGGTCTCTCACATTCCGCTACACTCCGACACAAACTCTTTCGAATTCGACTCGCACGCCAGTCAGGCGGCGCCTGTGTTCTCGCTACCCGTAGCGTGGGAAGATTTCGTTGCCGGTGCTCCCAAGATAGACGGACTATCGAGCGCCAGTGTTGGTACCAGGTGTAAGACGGCGGTAGATCCAGCTCCATATGTCGATCGAAACGACAAATTCGAGGTCTGGACAGATCAGGTATCTCCGTCAAGTGCGATGACCTCCCGCGACGCAGGAATTGCGACTTCTTACACACCTTCCCGTCACGAATCTGCGACAATCGGATCTCTCCTTCAAATTCTCGATGCTCAGTCGGATGAACATGCGACTGGCGGAGCAGATTCAAGCTGGGCATGGGACGACATAAGCGGAGACTACGACTTCTCAGCGTTACCCAAGAAGCATCCCGAGCAGGCCTTGCTCCACCAGGGACAGGGAAGGGCGCAAAGGAAAGCATCGAGGCTCTCAGCTGTCTCGAAAGGCTTTGACCATCTCGCCACAACCTTCACCGTTAACCAACGAGACAGACCCAATCGATCTCAGACTCCCAATCCGACTCCCGGACGATCGAAACGGTTCACTTCACTGTTCAGCAAGTCGACCTCGGACTTGAACATGCTTCAAGCGAAGTCGGAAACGGGCTTACGCGACTTAGGTCCTCCCCTTCTGAATCTTCCGCATGATCACTCGAGGCCTTTGTTTGGGCCGGAAGACAGTCTGCAGTAGGTCCCTTTGGAGAACCTGGCCTGTAGCTGGCGCCCGAAAGCTTACATTGAGCAGCCTCCACACCGATATCTCTGCCTCAAGCTCTGGGAGACTCGATGCCCAGGTCTCCGACGTTTTGGCTGGCGAGGAGCCGCTAAACCAGTGTTCGACGCCGCCCATTCTTCCGGGTCAGCGGACCGTTGTTGCAGGTGCGACATCTCAGGTGGCCGTAAACCACCACCGGATCTCGGACAGCCAACGAATGACCGTCACCGTTGTAACGCAGCTGGAAGTCCGAGGGATAGACGGTGTTTGGCGTTCGGCTAGCTAAAGCTCTTGTTCACCTGCCGTGCGTTAACTTAGCTAGCTCTTGTTTTCCAAGTCGTGCGTCTTCCCGTAGCTAGTTCTCTTGTGTTCCGTATTGTACATTGAGTTCGGAATTCACCATATACCCTCAGAGATGTGAGTCATTACGCGTGAATCCAGCGAATGTCTTTTGCTTTCCCAGGACTCGGTGGCCATTGAAGATGGAGCCAAGCGGTAGCCCTACGTCGAACCCGAGATCTCACTTGTTCTTCAGGGGTCATGACATAATAAGTCGAGACTCTATGGGAGCAACGGTTGCAGGCCCGTGTAGATAGTCCCGCAAGCATGACGAGGTACATTGCCTCTCTTGTCCCGGTCTGCGCTCATTTGCGAAGGATAGGTTCAGCAGCGTGCGGGGAAATGAGTGCATGACGTGGCTTTGATGTCAAGGTTGTTTGACAACAGCATTTGATTCCGTTCAGGTTTCCGCATACCATTCCGCATACATCCAACCACGCTTTCGTGTTGTACTTTGTCTTGGCTCGCAAACAACGCATCGCACAAATAGTTCCCCGTCAAGTTTGATCGAACGAAACACTCAGCTTCAAGGCCTATCCTACCCTTCAGTCACTGTAGACCGGCGAATTCACAGCCTGGCCCAGCATGGCGAGATCCTCCAGAGTTGATCGAAATTCTACATCCTCTCCTGCCAAGAAGACCGGACAGCGAGCACCACATACTCTATTCAGGCGTGAGGTATGTGCCTCCATGCGTATCGCCTTCCACCTTGTGATCGTGCCCCCCTCGCCCCCCCCCTTTCTTCTTTGGCCAGAAGAAAAATATTCCCTTGGTCTGACTAAGCGAAGTATACGCAATCTGACGCACGGACAGCTTTCCGAGAAAGATGTCGACCATTCTCTCCTCCAGCCACCAGCCGCTTCGGAATACACGACAAGCGAGAATGAGGAGAGACCTGGTCATCTTTCCGGACACGGAGTCAAAAAGAGCCCCGCCTGTGCTCATTTCGATGAGCTTCACCCTCACCTCGAGAAGGTGTACGCGGCGCTGTGCGATAATGTTATCCGCGCGGCGCTGGGCGCTGTCGCGAAGTTGGGGGAAGACCTTGTGTGTTCCTCTGTAAATAGTGTCCAGGATCTATCTGGCTGACCTCGACAGTCCGCTGCCTCGGATTCGTTCCCCGCACGTCTACTCGTTGCCATCAAGCCCGCGATACTAGACATCGGGCACCTGGAAGCTGTGGCGGAGGCTGGGTTTCGACAAGTTCTGATCCATCTCGCACGTGAAGATGGGTCACTCGAGCGGATGAGACAAGAAGCTGAGGCCCGATTGGTGAGCAGAGCTTCCTGGCTGTCTTGTCGTGCAGTACCGTAACTGACCAGTCGCTCCCAGTCTAACGAAACCACGAACGATGGTCCAGGGGCTATACACGCCGCGTCACCGGATCGAGGCGAGGTCGGTCATCCCGGCCAACGCCCCGACAGTTCTGTTTCACCCCGTCTCTCCTTGCAAGGATGCTCTCTCGACCCACTTGACCCCGATCTACAAGAGGGGAGTGGCGAGTGCGAGCACCCGCGACATATCGCCGGGGACCAGTCCACTCGGCCTGCAGCGCCTATCGACTATAACGACGACTTTATTGGTGGTTTCGATGATGCGCCGGACGGAGACTTCGATCAAGAACCCCCTTTCCCAGATCCAGAAATAGAGTACAGTCCCGACAATGCCGACGGCCTCGCGACCGAACGCGCTGGGGACTCCCCAGCGGTGAGCTCGGCAGTCAGACACTCGGGCTCCTTGGCGAACGCTCGTTCCCTGCCAGTCTTGGCATCAAATCGCAAACGACGAGCCGACGACGATCCGATATTTGACAGACAAGTCGTGGGCGACAAATCCCGGTCGCCCACTACCCGTAGAGTCCGCCAGGTCTGTTCTACTAATAGCACATACAGCAAGCAAGCTAATCGCTGGTTGGTAGAGGGTCCAAACCCCAAACGATCTTCGCCTTACTCATCTGCGACAAACGAGTCGACGTCCCGCAAGTCCCTCGACCACCCTTCCGTTCAGAGTTGACGACGTCACGTATACGTTCCGGGTTGGTGAAGACCCCTTCGCTAAATCGGCGGTTGATCGTGTGCGTGAGACTCGATGAAGTGAGAGAGCAACGAGTGCTCACTCTCTTTAGGAGAATCGGCAGATTGCATCCTCGGGTCCCACCATCAAAACAGCGCGACGGGCCGGAGCAAGCCAGACCCATGGGGCGGTCCTCACTGCTAGCCGCCGAATGGACAAGAAAGGCATCCAAGAAGCTGTAAGTGATACAAATGAGTGGCGTACACAAAAATGACCCGCTGATGGGCCATCCAGAAAGACCGGTGGTTCTACTGTTGCGCTTTTCTTTTTTCCTATTGGGAAGCGATCCCCGTTCACCAGTACGAGCATGTCCTGAAGGAGCTGGCGGTGGAGATGATCTCTCATGTGGCGGAAGTGAAACGTGTGTCAAGTCCATCATTCGCTTCATCAGGATAGCTGACGATGACCACCAGGATGTGAAGATACCATTGCTGCGAGAACCACCACCGGACGAACGTCCGATGGAAAAATGAAGAAGACACGAGGTATGAACACAACGAGCCGTCTGGCTCACAACGCCGAGGGAAGGGTCCGTTTCGAGCGGGTTTACATGCGTGATCCTCCGCTTTCACGCGACCTTCGGATTACAGGACGACAACCCGGTAGATCGAGACGAATGGCTCCTGTCCACAGCGAGACCGAGGAGAGCGTGGTGGACTACGACGACGACGATTATGAGGACCCCCAGCAAGAAGGTTCGGTGGACTACGACGACCATGACGGACTAGACGAAGACACCGATGAGGCCGAGTAGATGGATTGATCTTCAGCTACGCGATGGATGGTGGGCGCCGCGAACAGCCGCCCGAGTATGGGGTTGGGGGTGGGCGTCTAATCATGTTTCTCGTGACAAGGCAGGGGATGGGAACAACGGAAAGAACTGAGGCCTGAATATCCTGTAGCTAGGCTGTTGACACGCTGAACATGTAGAATGCCATATGCCGTTCACGTTATCCGAACATTGACAGCGGGTACTCTGGCTTAGACCCTCGATCCCATTCATCGGCATGGATATTACACCTCGCACTTTGCGTGAGCACCTCCGACGCGCTCTGAAGTGTGGGTTCCTATCGAGCGGCCGGAATCATTGAGGAAAAAAAAATGTACTTGCCCATGCACCTCACGGCTGTGGGGTCCGTCGAAGAGCCTGCGACGAGTTATTCTACGATCAGTGGCTCATCCTGCGCAGATCTAGCTATGTCCAGCACGATGAGTCGCACAACAGACTGACATTGTCATGGGCTGTGGACGGCAAGGTGTCGCTGCCTCTGCGCTCTGGCATCATGTGCTCAAGTACGGCGTTGGCATCCCGTAGCTCCGGCGCTGACAAATTACGACATCGCCAATGCTCACATGGGCATTTGCATTAGACCTCTGGGGCGTGCCGTTGTCATCGGTGGGCTCTCGCGAGTACGCCGCGCCGTGCTCGCCTAGTTAAGCTGCTCGGCGATGCGACGAGGAGGCTTGCTTTTGCAGGACTCGCGCCGGTCTTCGATGCGTGATGATTCCGGCTATTTCGCTGATTTGGTATGCGTGCGTGTCGGCCAAGGTCGGCTGGGGATGGTCGACCAGAGCTCGCGGTTGCCATTAAACAGCCTGAGACGCTTGAGTGCGATGTCTGGGGTATCCGTCACTTCCGCCCAGTACGTCCCTCTGCCTTTTCTTCCCGTAGTCGGGAGAGAGCAATACTGTCTCACTTTTGCGCGGCCCGGACGATTTTGCCTTGTGTAGCGCGCGCTGGTCAGGACTGCTCTTACAGGGTGTTGATGACGCAAGCGCGTTGGTTTATTATCATGGGCGCTGAGCAGCATCAACGATTGTGCAGCAAAAATTTTGCCGGATAGATTACTCACATACTCTACGTCGCGAGACCCTCCTGCTGGCTTCGGATGAACATAGCAACCCCAAGCTCCCATCGTTCCCGCCGAGACAAACATGAGGCTGCGTTGACAGTGGCTTTCTATTATGGAAGGGTTCCCAGTCCGTGAGGTGTGAGTACATGTGGATCACGGTCATACGCGTCATCAATGCCTTGACTATCCAATGCGACCTGTTCAGCAGTCTCAAATGAACGGGTTTGTCTTTTGAAGGTACCACGAGGTGTACAGGAAGGGACCTTCTCGTTGCTCGTTGGACTCACCCTCGTTGGTCTTCCAGATCGAGCATCTCTCGAATAGATTGATGCTCGATTGAGGGTGTAGTAGGCCTAGATAGTCGGAATATAATCGTGTCCGACATCAAATTGCTGTGGCGTCACACTTTTGGTGTATGAGCAAATCCGACATAGTTAGCGGTCAGACAAAATCGAATACTTAGAGCTCGAACAATCTGGTAATTGTCGCTCGACCAATCTTCCAGCATGGACTGCTTGAAGCTTATGCTAACGCTCACACCTACAGGTTAGCATCCGAGCACAGGGACTGAATTGAGAGCCCGTGGCTGGCGTGTCGCCGGTAGGAGCACACGTGACCAGTGAGGAAAAGCTCATGTGATAGGGAGCCGACGCGTCGATGGCTAGCGAGTACGAATTCTTCCGCCTCAGTCAGTTGGCGGTTACGAAAGCTACTTCCTCGTCGAAGAAGAACCCGCGCCCGGTACTGAATGTTCGAATAATAGATCACGCCACGCCATCTTTCCAGTGAGGCTGAACCCCTTGCGATCCGCCGAGCGCCTCAGGCGAAGTGAACGCCGCGTGTCCACTCAGCGCCGAGGAGGGCAGCGATCGCAGTCGAAGATATGAGATCATGCTGCACGCTGAGCAATCCTCGGTCAATGTCTATGGTGAGTGTATCGGAATCGCCCAAGTGACTACCCGATGACCCCCTTCTGTCTTACCCGGCGTCCGTCCTTGACATGTCTGGGCACTCACTATCCGACTGAGAAACCCGACACGTCAAGATGGGTGAGTGAGATCGCACATCAGATGAGGAATGTCGAGTGCGCCACGCTGGCCGATAGCCTGTTTGAGTAAAAGATCAAACGGGTGTTGCTGCATTCACCCCGCAAGCGGGCGCGAGGGCTGTCCGAAAGGCGGTCAAGTGAGTACTGACGCAGAACGAGCGAGCGACGGTCTGCCCCAGTCACGTCGGAGGGACTTGACTGTATCGACGATATCAGTCGGCAAGAAGCCTATCGGCTCTGGCCAACGCGCTGACAAGCCTGGATGTCGTGGAAGATGACTCGTGTGACTGCCTAGACATCATTTGCGAGGATGGGAGGCCGGCATCCCGCCTTGTCGACGCGATAGCGGGACCCAGCATGGTGTCACAATCTACTGATGTCAGTCTTGGGGCTGTCCATGCTCGCTTCGCGCAAGCGTCGCCCGGCGGTGAGCACTTGTCACCTTGCATCAAATGGGAGCTTGACCTGGCACAGATTATAGTGACGACTTACTCAGTCTTTGGCCCCGAACCGTGCCCTCTCACCGGGGTCCTCTCCTGCTATGTCGCCGACCCCGTTCCACCACCTAACGTCGCATGAGCTCATTCTCACTCAAGTCATTTGGCTTGCAGTGACCAACTTGGCGAGCCCACGTCCACATTGACATCGACGTTTCGGAGCTTGGTGTAGCTCAATGAAAGGGGAAGTGTCAGCTGGGAGCCTGTTGACCTCGTCCTCGGCGGGATCGAGCTGTATATTATGCGGGATTCGCCAGTTCAGTATCCAGCTCTGAGCCAATGAGGATGAATGGTGAAACGAGCGTCAGCGGCCCATGACGCCGATGTGAGTTATCGTTTTCCAGTGACCCGTCGGAGCTGCATATGCGAGCAGCTTTGGGGATTATGATTGCATAGCTGATATCGATGCCCGGTCTGTCCTGTGCTGTCAGCCGGTGCGGGGCATCAGCCGAGACAGGCGTGACTCACCCAGCCTTTTGCGGGCAACAAGAATATACGATGCAATCTGACCCTGGTGACATCCCATCAGCTCAAATGGCCAATACGGACACGAAAGCTTACCGGCGTATCCCCCTGACGCAAAGGGGCAGCTGATGGGCGAAACTTCCGGCCGGCGGATGAACTCGAATCTGAGGCAGGCCGTTGACCCTTGGCTCAGCCATCAGACGACGAGTGACGCCGAGGTAAGCCGATCGAGAAGTCGTGACGGACCGGGGAATCTTGGTGCTCGAATGTAGGAAGATAGAGGAAGAGCTCGAGAGACCGTGTCGAATCGTGATCGATGTGAAGTGGAACGGAAGGTATCGACAGGCCGCAACCGCAACCCACTTGGCGTCTCCAGCCGGATCACTCCTTGAACATCATGATCCACAGCTCTCCATCATCGAGCTTGCGCAACTCGACTTCATCCGTCACTTCTTCTTCAGCCTCCTCCTGGCGGCTCCGAATGAGCCCCGTCGCTCTTGTTCGCCATCGGTCCAGCTGTTCTTGAGCCGTTTGAGCCTCGAGCTGTGCTTTGGATAGTTGAAGACGGAGCGCAATCTTTGCTTCCTCGGCGGCGTTTCGCTCTTCGTTCAATCTCGATCGTTCGTCCTGACCGATTTTGAGGTTTCGCCGAACTTTGTCGAGCTCCTGAATCTTGTCTCTGAATTGTTGACCGCTGATCAGACCGGACGGAAACGTCGAAGAGTGGGCCGAAAGCTTGTCGGCGATAGCTCTTGACTGTTTGGACAGTTCAGCGAGGTCCGCCTGCCACTGAGCCAGTTCCGAATCGTTCTGCTGCACCGAGCTTGGGCCTTCGGAGAAGCCTACGCGGAAAGTCAGCAGGAGCCCTAGTATCGAGGTGCGCCGCCTATATGCTATGCCCGGGGCTTACGTGGTCGCTTGCGAGTGAGATCCGAGGCTTGTCGTTGACTGTTCTGTAGTGCGAAGTCAGCGACTTCGATTGCTCTGTGACAGAAGCAGAATTCACCCACCGGTTCTTCAGCCTCAATTTTCGTGTGCGCGAGCGGGCACGACGACTTGGATATGTGGCACCACCAACATGAGCGCACAGCCACATGTAGATCTCCGTCATCCTTCGTTATACAGAAAGAGACAAGGATGGTCGGTTTGCCACTGTCGGGTATGTTCGGACAGACGAGGCCGACCTTCCTAAAAGCTCAATGAGCCCTGATCGTGTCCAACGATACGAGAAGATCGCTCACTGGTACCCAACCACAAACCATGCCTGTCCACTACGTGGCGGGTATCCCCAGCTCTCCTTGCCCGGATGCACGAACCTGAAGCCGTACTTAGACGTCATGGTGCTCGGCTGCAAGATGAGCCAGGCCCATTCGTCCGCGTCATTGAGCGTATATGGGTGTCCATCGAGCGAGTCGGAGGTCAAGAAGGGACTGCCATTAGGCAGCGAGATACGTGGTGTAGATGTGTCGCTGTTGTCAACGCTCAACGCCATCGATGCAATGTCGGATGAGAGTGGATGTTGATAGGCAAAGTCAAAGGCAAAACATTGTATTTGCGGAACCAAAGACACTCGTACATTTGCCATACAAGTTTTGCCACATCAGGTTTATCTCCGAATTGCCGTGCGCCAGGCGGTGGCATGCGCGTCCGGAACTGATATAGAGTACTCTCAGTACGTTACCTCTACAGGCTAGCTACACCAATGATCACGGCAATGGGCCATACAACAACATAGCATACACCACTCCTGGACAGCAGGCTACGCACAATCCCCTTGTTGGCTCTCTAGGACGTCTCGGAAGGGGTGTACTGTCACGACAACATGCCGGGTGGACCTGCCCAAAAACGAAAAGGTGGGAAGAGCGACTCGAGGGAAGGACCGTCGCAATACGCACGCTCCGAGCGAATCGAGCTGGTTCGCGACACTGCGACCGATACTACATCCTCCTTGACAAGTCCGAGCATGACAGGCCATGATGAGCCTGGAGACTGTATTGTAGTTGTGCGTAAGGGTCAATATACGTCAAATCGGTTCATCTGGCTGACCTTCCTAGGCATCACCAAGTTTCGCACGCCGTGTGTCTCTCGTATCCTTGGGCGATAAGCTGGCGACCGCCTTTCCAGCCGACCCTTCGATTGCGTCCGATCCCCAGCCGAGCCAGACATCGAGTCGGACAACCGTTGGTGAAGGAGACCCAAAGAACGTCGCGACACTCCCTAGCATCTACGTGGGACCCGGACCTCATATCAAGTCCGCAGCACAAGTCGGCAGAGCGGGTAAGATCATTGAGTCCATACCGGATCCCGAACAATCTAAATGAATGAAATGAATGATGTTGTTTACTTTAATCGCGGGTGTACAAGTACACCCGCTTGTCCGTTTCCATGCGATCTTGTCAAGTGTGACCCTAAACCCTTCACCCTCAGCGATATTACCATCGGTATGTACGAACAAATCACCTGAGCTTCCCGCTTCTTGGGCACAGATGTATGCGTTTCGACGATTGAAATACGATAGCCTCACATGTGAGTATCCTGAGAATGACACGTCATTTGACAAAGCTTCCACCATCATAACAATAAATTGTTTCGCACTTCTTCCGCATGCCATCAATACTACATATACTTTCAATAGAGCAAGGTCTTGAATCTCTAATGGAGCGATGCCGACTCTGCGAGGATACGCATCCGACCTCTCGCACTCTCCCACCCTCAAAGAAGCTGGTATCAGGGTTCTCCAATGGGGTCCGAACCTGCGCAACGCGGCCAAGCCTGTTGGACCAAGTGATACCGCTCTTGATGCCGACGATGCAGCCGACGCACGACTCACCAGCGAGCCGAGCGTATACGAGTATGACTACAATACAATCGTATTCTATCGGGATTCGATATTCGACAAACCCGCTGAAGGCTTTGAAAGAAGGATATTTTGCTTGGTGCCGGAACTGGACGACGAGTCCGGATCGATTGCGATGATCGGTACCTCTGTGGTTGCTCAGAGCACAGTATCAACGGGCTCAATCCATCTCAGTGAGAGCTTCGAGCACCCTCTGCACGTAGTGGGTGACTGACCATGCAGTGGGACTCGTTATCACCTCTCCAGACACCACCTGTATCCGCTGTCAAGTGGCCTCGATTGTCTCAATGTTGTTGTTGGAAATCACAAAGAGCATCGACCAGCTCAATCGGTATCGAGTAGTCTGTCAACAATGTCATGAGGTGGCACAAGACACATCCAACGAAGTCCGTCGGTATGATCAAGAGGTGGGACGGGCGGAGACGAAATTGGCCAAGACTTTGATCACGGCTTTCGAGGAGATACGGTAAGTGAATGGGATGTTGAGATGGAAAGAGGCGCACAGACTGAAATGCTCAGATTCTATCTGTGGCCAGCGCACATCCTTGCATCGATGCTAGGCGCACCGATCCAGCAATCTTATCCGCACGTCGTCTTGGGCGAGAGACTGTGGAGGAACTGTACCACCGTGGTAAGCTCTCCTCCTTAGCCGCGAACGTTTCATAGATCCGTTGCCGTTCGTCATGGTATGACACACTGATCTGGACCAGTCCATGATTACTCGCAGCGGCTCAGAAAGCCCGCATTGCACCGAGTGCGGCCCGGCCTCTCAATATCGCGGTTGTCCGCATCTATCAATGGCGAAGCTATTTTGGCTGGCTGGCCGACATCCCGAGTGCGAAGGGGGAAATTCGAGAACCCCCAAGAGGAAGCCCAAGCGACAGCGAGATACCACGACCCCCTGTTTTCGCCACATCAGATGGACGCAGGTGAACGGCGCGTCGTATGAGGGATATTCATTGTCGACCGACAGCGGACCATCCTGGACTGAGGCCCAACCCGATGCGCCCAAAAGGGCCAAAGACCAAGTCTTGCGAACGCTGCAACAAGGTCGTAAGTTCCAGAGCTCTCCGTCCGACCCGTCTTACCATGACCGTACCGCTGACAGGCCAGACAAGATAGACTGGCCCGTCATACAGGCTTACGCACAACTACTGCAAAATCGAGCGAGCCGTTCTGCTGGGGTGCTCAGCGATGTGATCTACGAGAAGCTCAGCCTCTCTCGGCGAGGGTCCAGAGACTCGGCCAAGGTCCTCATGCTGCCCATCTGCCACGACCCGAGTCGGAGTACGCGGTGGAGTTTGATCATCAAATTCCCCAAATGGAAGGCTGTCATGGTCTACGATCCCTGCTCGTTGATCAGTACAGAGCTTGTGACATGGAGACGAGTCAGTCTCCCCAATATCCTGCGACTGTACGGGCTACGGCGTGCTGACGTACAGTTCGTTCCAGACACATGGCTCGCCCAGTCGGACCGCCTATCGGACCACACCCGGCTATACTACAATCAGCCTACACCGCCTAACCTTGATCTTTCCGGCCAGTACGTCATACAAGCCATGGAATGCATCTCTCGTCTCGATACCACGGTGGATGCCGAGGAGGCGAACCTACTGGACCTCCTATTCGACCTCCGACACGTTCGCACGTGGGGTAAAATGCGTGATTTAATGAATGATGAGCTCGAGACTGGACGACTCTTGACTCGGTATCGACATGGTGGACCGCCCGGTCGACAGCCTTGCCTATGCAGCGCGCGAGACGTTCCAGCAGACAGGGACGAGACCAACGTGAGTACGACTTTGTCACTGCTTGCTCTCACCCTGGTATATCCTGTCAAGACTAATGCACTGATAGTCGCTCCCTCTCAATGAGACGCGACTAGTCGCGTTCATCGAGCACGAGCTGTTGCAGGCTGACTGCCGGCGTCAGGGATCGCACAAAGAGGTGGTCGACCAGCTGGTCCCTCTTTGCACCGACGTAGAGGGGCCACGCAAGATGCAAAGCGAGTACTCGTGAGTGGCCATATCTGTTTCTCAGGCGTGACCGACAACTGAACCATCAGCAAAAGCTCCGGTGCTGGGGGCTCGTCCTACTGCTTGGATCTGTGAGTGGAGAGTCCATATCTGCCCTTGCATGCTGATGTAGGTAGAATCGAGGCTGCAGAGCTGAGAGACATCCTCCCGGAAGATATCTGCGACATGTGAGTGGTTGAGCTCGACTGTGAGCCAGCGGACTGACATCCTCAGACTCAAGCGTCTATCGTCTGTTGACCATGAGACCGATGCGTGTTACCGAATTGCCTCAAATCGAGCCCTCGCGGAAAGGAAGATACCGAGCCTCGAGTTGAACGCTGCTCGTAACCTTTCGATCGGGGAGACTGTCGCTACCGGTCTCACGGTCTATCTTCCTCGTCCGATCTCCTCGACCACGGTCAGGGCACATGGCTTCTCAGACATTTCGCTCGAGGAGACAGATACGTATGTCGGTCTCGTGATGGGTGTCCCACGACTGCAGAACGTCAGTGGTTTAGCCCGAGTCTTGATTTCTCAGCTGACCGCTTGACTTCAGCACGACTGCCTGCCGGTCACCGAATGGCAGGATGGAGGGGAGGTTTATCACGATCGCGACCCATCAGCTAGTCACGTTGCGCACAACTTCTCCGTCAAGACTGTTCGAGCTTGCTCTTCGGGAGAGCCGTTGACCAACTACTACTCCCCCAACTACTGTGAGTCTGCGCCTCATCGCTGAGAATAGGAACCTAATCTCTCTGCAGTTTCGCAAGGAAATGAGACATGGTTGGTGGTTTGATTCGGACCATCCAGAAGCATCGGGCAAGGTACGCTAACCAGCTTCTAGCCGATGTACCACTCGCTGTCATCCGGATTCCACCCTCAATCGCCTGTTCGGCCGCGGGAACCCTATAGGCTAACAAGTACATTCGCTCCTAGCGACACCACGTGGTACGGGGACTCCTTGGGAGAAGGCTTGTCGTCCATGGTCTATACGTGCTCGGCCCGACGCAGCGCTTGGTAGCACCTTCGCGTGACACTGCAGTCCATCACCGCCGACAACCATGGCAACGACGTCTCGCTTGGACACACGATGTCTGTACACGACTTTGAATGTTGCGAGGTCGCTTCGCTTGACTGTAAAGTCATCTGTACGTTTGGCTGGCGGGAACGGCATCTGGTCACCGACATTTGTGTATCGCCTCGATCATGCATAGTATTTCCTCCCCTTCTTACCCATTGGACTGGCCGGCGCGATGACGATTTGTCCGCGCCATCTTTCCTCATCCGCACACATGAGATCGATCGTAGACCTCGAGGGCGTAGCGGATCACGCCCTCACCAGCAGCGATATGACTGAACGCACGTGCGGATCGACTCGTTCATACTGCCGGTGAGGATGTTTTCGGACCACAAGCATCCCGCGTCATTCAGGCTGGGCGGCCGCCATTGACTTCGCGAATATGCCAAGCCAAGCCTAATAGCAGCACGAGGAACAGGATGTCACTCCCGCTTGGCCACATGCCGGAGTTCCCCGAGATCCTTCCCGCTTCCCGTACAATCAATTGTCCAAGAAGGTGTCGTAAGGCATCAAACTCAGCCAACCGATAGCCGATAAAGGTGTCTTGTGCACCTCCGCTCACCCACACACTCAAAGGCAGCTGACAGCTATCGAATTCATCGGCGATAATCTCAAACACCGAAGAGTGGTCATAGCTCACCGCCAATGTATGTCCGCCCGGCGTTTCAACGGGGAATATGGGGCTGCTCCGCATGGCTCCGCATGCCATTCCATCTATTGATACGAGTTCCGCATGCCCATTTCGCTTGTTTCTTTCATCATCTTTACCGTTTCGTAGTGACCCGACAGGTCCAGCGGGCGGTTTTCAATACTCTGTCCTTGATCACACAGATCCTTTTCGCTCTGTCCACTCTCAACATGACGGGCCTTGTGAGTTTTACTGACGACGCGCGCAGGGACCATCGCTGACTGGTTCTTTAGGGTCCGCCGAGTCGACGGCTTTCTGTCAGTCGCCAGTCCATGGCTCCTACTCAGGGCTTGGGTATCCAAGACCATCCTCCCAAGGCATACGTCGTGTGAGTACGATCCATCGTGGACGTCTGTCCCAGCCCTTTTGACCTTCGTGCAGGCTGCGAGCACGAACTCCGCAAGAAGTGACGGAATTTGCCCAGGAAGATGACGCCTGGCAGCTGGGGTCAGTCCCTAACGTCCTTCACGACGTTGCTCGAGGTGTGACGATGGACTTCAGTGAGTCTTGTCTCACACATTCATCGTCTGTCCCTAGTCCTCCTTATCTCCGATCTCCGAGGAGAGTGAGCGCTACGAGTATACGCTTACTGATCCCGCCCAGCCCACGTCTTCGCTGGCTCGGACCCTTCCCGAGACGTCTTCGACAGATTGATCCAGCCAGGTCTGCAAGGTAAGTCATAATTGCCATCTCGATGGCATCTCGCTGGACTTCAGCTCACACCATCTTAGCCTTGTTCAACAACCCGGGAGACCCTTCCGACCCCGCCAACCGACCTTTGACTAACCATGTCCTTCTTACGGGCCACTCGGGGGCCGGAAAGTCTACGCTCTTCGGTAACCTCACGACGTTGCTGTCGGAGGAGCTTTTCATCCTCAAGACCGCCACCAACATGGATGGTGAAGCCTACTTCATCATCAAGGTGCTCGAGGATCGACCGGAAGATCGAGGCGGTCTGGCGGCAACGACCAACTCCGCTCTATTCGACGTCGGATCAACCTACAAAAATCCCAAGCAGACGCTCAAGCCACTTGTCAAGCCCGTTAGTTACGATTATCACCTCGAGCTTCCGGACTCTTCCATCGTCCACAGTGTGGTAGACAGTCCCAACAAGATGCGATACGTCTTGTCGCATGCTGTGCGAGCCAGGAAGACCAACTCTACCGTGTCCAACAGTGCCAGCTCGCGAGGCCATCTACACGTTATGATCGTGAGCACTCTTAACGGCTCTCACAAAAGTCTGTGGTTTTTCTGATGGTGGATCCAGTCCGTCGCCTTTGGCACGCCTCCGACTACCGGGGACAAGCTCAAAGTCGTCAAGGCAGATGATCTGCCACAGTGCAAGAACACCCTGATCATCACCGGTGAGTGAGCGAGCTGAGGAAGATGATTCACAAGCTGATACCATGTGCAAAGATTCGTGCGGCACCGAAGTCGCCGGTGCAAGGAGCTTTCCGAATCTGAGGTGAACCTTTCCCTGGGCATGCTAACTCTTTGGAATATTGGTTGGCTGACTTTGACCTAGTGCCATGCATTACAAGACGTACTTCAAGAAGGTCGACAGTCTCACCTCGACGGGCTCGAATCTTGGCCGCGAGATGAGGCATGCCTCTCGTGGCAGCGGTCTGTGAGTTTCCCCGCACCGCTGAGTTCTTCGCCGGACCTGACACTGTCAAACAGGACCGAGTTTGTACACTCGACTCTGGTTCAGGGCGGACATTTGATCAACATCATCTGTGTCGCTCCGTGCCTCAAGGATTCGGTCCGAGCGCGAGACTGTCTGACCAACGGCGTTGGCCTCAGCCACATCCCCGCTACCGTGAGCTAGTTGACGCAACGAAAGATGGCCGCAGCCTGACGTCAATGTCTTAGAAGCTTCCACCCGGGTCTCACCTCCACATAATCGCCATGTCTCGCGACCCTCCCTCGGCCACCGAGCAAGCCGCCGTCAATCGAGCGGCGAGTCGACCGAGCTCCGCAAACAGCTTCTACTCGGTCGATGCCGCCGTTGCTCCTCCTCGACGCATGTCTGTTAGCCGACGAGCGTCAGTCGCCGCCCCATTTGCCGGGCACTTCGCCAAGTCTCTGTCCGCCCCGCTTGGCTCGGCGTCAACTCAACTCTCGGCGCCTCGAGACACTACAGCTAGTGAGAGGTCAATCGAGCAGTCTCCTACGTCGCCTGCCGACACTGTGAATCAAGCCAGTTCCGCCATCCCCACCACCAAAACCAGCTCGAACCCGATTGTCCTTGCATCTGTTTCGCCTGCTGGCACCCGAGTCCCGCCGAGCTTGCCTTCGGTTGCATTCGATCCGAAGCTGGCCGACATCTTGACCGCACTTGGCGCCGTTCAAGGTGAAGTTGCCAACGGTCATTCCGCCTTGGCTGATCGAGCATCGGCTCTCGAAGGAAAGATCGACTACCTACTGCGAAACGTCACCGTTCAGCACGAGAAGATCCAGCACATCACTCAGGTCGTGGGGGAATTTTCCCAAGGGCAACAACAGATTGCGAACCAGCTCGAGTCGATCCACAGCTTAATTCAAGCTCGACTTCCTTCGACGGCAGTGCGATTCGACACTCCGATTGGTCACAGCTTTGCCGGTCCGAGCCACAACTCATACCCGTACGGGACCCCGGCGCCCAGGGGACAGATGCCTCCTCGAGGACCGATGCATACTCCCAGCAACTGGTCTACCGAGTCAAGTGGTATCTCGATGAGCGAGCAGATCGATCTGCTTTCCCCGTGAGGAAACTCTTCTTCGTTGCTCGATCTTATCCAATTTTGCACACCCCCCCTCCCCTCTCTTTCCCATTACGTTGTCGTTGAACGTGCTTTACATTGATTCACGCCTTTCACGCTGTTCAACATGTATATGCATTAATCCCTATCCTTCTTCAAAAAGCCTGGCACATGTATGCACGAAGGACTCGATTCGGAATTGCGAGCGCTCCGGCTCTGTCCCAAGCCCGACTGAAGCGTATGGGCAATCAGGTGGGACGAGTTCGAGCGTCTGCGGGAGTTAGAGCGGCTCGTGAGATCGGTGGCAGACATCTCCCCAAACGTTCAGGCTAATGGCTGTAGTGTTGTGATATCTGCCACCTCTATCTTGACAGCCATGGCGACGCTTCGGCTGCTTCCACTTTCGCCCATCGTCAGGCTGCGATCCAAAAACGAGAGTGATGATCAGCTTCGCCGCGAACGCGCGCCTTTCAGCCCTTGAACCTCCGTCTCGCAGTAGCTAGTCAATCATCGAGGCTGCGGTTGGTCCTCTCGTCTCCCTGAAGCATCAGAGCGCTGAGAGAACCCTGCAGTGCCCGACGATGTCTGATGACACCGCGATTGGGCACAAAAAGGATGACATCAGTGTGAGGTCTGTCAATAGATGAAGTCGCCCAGAATAGTTCGAAAGAGGAGACCCGTAGGCGCGTAGGCGTTTATGGAGTCGGTGGGCGCAAGACAAGGGAGTGACAAAGCACCTCTCACAGCTACATGGAATTGAAGTCGAGTTGAATGCAATGTTGCCGAATTGAAGGGGATAAAGTGTCGCTGTTGTCTTGGTGAAGCGATGCGGTCCAATTGTCGCCGAAAAGTATTCTCCAGATCGTTTTCTTGACATTCATCCCGCTCCGCGCGTGGTTAGAAGGGTCACACCTGGCGGTAGCACAGTCAGCAAAGCCAAGACTAGGCGGTGAAGCCAAGCAAGACAGCTAGCTCCACGTCATTGACTTCGCTTAGTTGGAAAGTTACCCTGAAGAACCGAACAGTAGTTCACCACGGTACTAATATTGGTAGCGATGTATCCTGACCACATCGACGTAGACATCACTCCTCATCGTTTCGATGGCGTCCTCCTTTTACAGAGCCCGCCTGAGCCGCGTCGAACAAGGCTCCGATTGGTACACAGATGAGTCGAGCGAGACGGACTTGTGTCGAGCTCTGCAGCGTTCTCTCAGCTCTCTGATGATCCAGAGGGATGAGAAGAACAACAGCAGGATTGGTTCACTAGCTACAAAGGGTAGTGAGGCGAAAACCAGGGGAAGATGGCGTTTCAGGTTGATCCCGTCAATCCGTCAGAGCGACGATGAGGCGCGAGGGCCGCGGGCAAGAGAAGGCTGGTACGACGAGGAAGACGATAACGTGGACCGATACTTCGACAGCGAGCTGTTTGACGGCGGTATCTTTAACGCACCGTCACTCGCCAACGATATCGACTTGAGCAATATCGACCCGGAGAAGGATGAGAAGGAGGAAGATAATGCCGAGGACGGCGACACAGAGGATGGATCCACCGTGAGTCACCGCCTCTCTTCTCCCTTTCCCCTCGCTCCTGCCTCTCTCCTCTCGCTCCCGTCCCTTCCCACGACACGATCCTATACACTCGCCTCTAGGGAGTTTGCGGCCTGGTTCACTGGTCCTTGACTTCAGTCTTGGGGAATTTGAACACGCGCTCCCGAATCCCATCACGCCGGCTGGTTCTTCTTACCAAGGGCACTTGGACTCTGAGAACGATCAACACGGCGGGGAGGAGGCAACAGATGGCGAGGGTCTTTGGCCGGTCGAAGATGGGTCTAGGACGGGTCCAGAAAGGGTCTAGGGCTGAGTCTGCGCTGATGCCCTGCTCACGCCACAAGGTCGTTGTCAAGGCTGGCTCGGCCCGCACCACTGGCCGTAATGCTCGCAGAAAACGTCAAAATGCCAGCATCCTTGAGAAGCAGATCCGAGTGTTGCTCAGGCGTGAGGCGCCGCTGCTGGACGTTGACCTCGTCAACGTCGTTCATGTCGGTACCAACAATAAACGCTGGAGAGCTATCGAGTCATGGATACTGGAGAATGAGAAAAACTTGGAAGCCCGTGGAGACAAAGGCTTGATCACACCAGAAGAGGCCGAGAAGCTTGGAGTCAAGTTTCTGGATGGCGGCATCAACGTTCTATGGCACGTGTGCGAGAAAAAGATCGTCGACATCATCAATCATCGGTGAGTCCTGTGTGATTGTTGGCTTGTGCTAAACCCGGCTGAATTTGTAGCAATCTGGACGAGCTGGACAAGCTCGGGCGAAAGCAGACGATCCGTTGCATGCATGAGCTGGAGACAATCCTCTACCTCAACTACCCGGTAAAGGCCAACTCGGCACAGAAGCAGGGTAGGATGGCCGCTCGGGGCTACCATCAAGCAGATCAGGGCAAGTCGGCGAGCGGTCATCAATTGTTTGCTGACTAGTTCCAGGTGGTGCAAAAGTGTTTTCGCCATATCTACCGACCAAGAAGAGAGTTCAGGAATGGGATGACTTCGAGAACCGACGAGGTCCCTCGTTCATCTCAAAAACTCTTTTGCGGCAATTCCAGGCCAACTACTGCAAAGGCTTCGAGCAGGTTCGCAGCTACGCCGCCGAGTAGGTCCCGTTCTGTGCGCCGCTGTGCACACATCCGGTATGCCTGCTTACGTAGCTCCCCTCTCAGGCATGAGATTCCTCAATTTGACCAGACTCACACGGATACGGTCGGATGGGACACTGTCAGGGGCGACTACGACGACCAGCAAGAAAGGGTCGACGATCAACAGCTAAGTTCGGCGGGAGTAGGCGAGACGTAGCCTGTTTCGCTCAAGAGGCCGAGAAGGTATCGAAATGCCACGGACCTTGGTGCGTGACAACTGCCGGTCGAAGTAGCCAATACTAGAGATGCACGAGGGTAACTACGGGTAGCTAGAACTAGACTAGAGCGGTGACAAAGATAACTAGAGAGACTACAATCCGGGATCGCTATCGTTCATACCTCAAGAACGCCTCCTTAAGTACCAATTCGGCGAGAATCGTTACCATGCGTCCACACTTGCCGAAACTCGACGAGTTTGGCAGGCTACCGTCCACCGCCTCTGAGAACAATAAGGTCGTCCATCTTGCCAAGCCCAGAACAATAAGGCCTTCCATTTGCCGGTAGCGACGGTTGAGGCCGAGACTTTGAGACAATAGGGGATGAATGGCCGAGTACCGATGGCTGTACAAAACAATAAGAGCTTGAGTCGGACTCGGATAAGTCGCTTCCGCCCGATAATAGCCGAGAATCGCCGACAATAGTTGGGCATCGATACGATTCTCTGACAGACACGATGACGGGCCCAAACAGCCTTGCCGTCACCGATTGTGGCTTCTCCAACAAGCAGCATAAAGACAACGACGCCATGTCAAGTGAATGGGCTTTTGGCATGTTTTGGGGAGGCCAAATGGGTTCCAATGGACGCTTCAACGGTGAGGTATGCGATATCCAGGACACTGTGGCCATAAGTATCGGTGCCGACCGACAGAGTGCAGAGTGTTGGTGCTGACCAACTTAACAGGGAGGTGAATTCTTCTGGGGTCAGTTCGGCATCGGTGTGGGCTGGCCCAAGGGAGCGGACTGCAGCTATGTCGAGATCACCTGGCGAGGTCCCAAGGATTTTCATGGCACCGCATCATGCTCGACGAGTGAGCCCCAAAGGCTGACAAGAAACCGCTACGCATGCTCAATCCAGGTCACTCAGAAACCGCTCAACTTGTCGAAACCGTCCGAGCCGCTTTTGGCAAGGTCCCAACGTGGACAAAGTACCATCCCCGCGACAAACCACTCTCACCAACAGAGCTTATTCACTCAAAACCCGCCTCAAACAAGCGCTAGATACGGCAAGAAGCAGATGGTTGCTCCGACGAGTTCCTTCCAAAGTCCAAAAACCGAAAACGAGAACCAGTAGACCAGTAAAACCAACGCCTAGAAGCAGCCGAGCGCCAAAGTCAAACAAACCACTCGATATCGTGCTCAGGCGGAGCGAGCGGAACGTCGTCAACATCACGGGCAAAGGCAGGGATCCCAAGGAACGACCAGGGCGGAGTAAACGGCGGAGGGATTCTTCGAGTTCTAGTGAGAGAAGTAGGTCATTCGAGGACGACCTGTGGGTCGAACACAACGAAGACGACGGCGCTCTAGCCAACCCGGTCAGAGAGATCTCCACCCTGAAAACGACTCGATCGTTAAAACGCGCTCGCTTACCGTCCAAATCCATGCCCAAAGGCCGGTCTTGGAAGACTGTCACGTTCGCAGACAGTGCGCCTAGCGGTCCACTCACTTGCTCTCGCTCTAGGCGGGCGTAGTCTCTGCCACGCAAGCAAGTCTGCCCTGGACCGGAGCCTCTTTGCCATGATCAGACTCGCAGACCAAATCTAGTTGTACACGATCACATCTGCTCTTTCCTTCCTTGTCGCCACACGTACTTGACGTCTGTGGTTGGCGCTGTAGTCAGGAGGTCGGGATCAGTCAGCCGCCAGGGTGCCGTGCGGACTCTTCGGGTGCTACTGGCAAGTGGGGTCCGGGATCTTCCCGTGATCCTGCTGTTTTGCGATGTCGCTCCAACCACACTCCTGAAACGCGTTCGGCGACCCCGACCCAGAACTTAGGTGCAGTTTTCAAACTAGGTCCTGTGGCTATGCGTACGTTGTCGGCGTCGGTCGTTGGTCTCGTGACATTGGGGCACTCCGATAGGGAGTTTGGTGACGAAAGTGTACCGCGGGAGTGGTGGGAATGGTGGGAGAAAGATATGGCACGTTCTGTTTCACTCGCTCAGCAGTGGACCATAGATTGCCCGACGACGATCACCACCAGACCGACCCAGCTTCGACCGGGTGTGAGCATCCCTTCAAGTTATCCGCTTCTTGGTCGAACAGACAAGATTTATGAGTCGCGTCCTGTAGTATGAGTGAAGTCAATGACTGGTACACCTCTTCAAACACTTTCCGACTGCACATGGTGCCTCTGGCTTTAGGAGCGGTAAAGCAATCCGTTTCCGCCAGCCATATACACGAGCAAGCTTCGAGATCGTGCGGTCGACACCGTCCGGTACTCTCGGTTACGGTTCACTCGCATCGATTCTCACCGGTCTACGATGATTTTGATGATGATCCACATGGACATGTACAATCCCTGCCTCTCGCTCCTACCATAATCTGACTCAGTGTCGGCGTGGAAGTTTTGGTTTTCTGATCGGAGCACTTGCGCCCAGCCTTGCTTCCTTCAACACTCTTGTGTCCGCCATCTTTGTGTTGCCTCCCTCTGACGGAATCAACATGAAACGCTATTATCCCCTAGTTCTCGCCCGACTACCCTTTCAGTAGCTAGCCCTATTCCTGGTGTTGTTCTTCTCATCTCTCTGGATCATCAGAGCGCTGATAGAAAGCTGCAGGTAAGCTATGCATCCCTCTGGATCATCAGAGCTCTGGGAGAACGCTGCAGACGACAATACTGTCTCCCTCACCAAACAGAGTGCTTTCACCTCGGTATTCTGCTCTTCTCTCAATATGCAGTTAGAGTCGGAACAACGAATCGCTCCGACGTCACACTTTTTGTGTACGAGCAAATCCGACAGTCGGAGCACCACTCAATCCCTTCTTGGACTCTTCAAGCCACATGCGCTCCTGGCTGGACGCCCATTGCGGTGGGTGATGAGGTTGCGCAGCTACTAGAATCTTCATTGGACGCAAGAGCGAAGTGAAGCCGGTTATTGATGACATTGATTGACTAAGCGTCTGACTTGAGGCAGTGGATTGTTGTGGCTTATGAGTTTGCACGCACAGGGAAGGCGATCGGCAAAGCAGACTACAATCCAGTTATTGGGCTTCACCAATCGTGAAAGACCAAGAGCGAACGTGGATCGACGTATCGTCAGTTGCCGATCGCGTCTCTTGAAGCTTCCTAGCAGCCCGGCACGCTCGCGGAATCCACTGATCTTGCTGGGACCACATACGTAGAGGAGCCTGACAGTGCAGTGACAACTGAGCTCTCGACAGAGCTGCTGCGGAAGCTGGACTAACCGAGAAATTGCCACACTGAAAAACTCAGATGGTTTTACCGGCCGGCCCGATCATGTCTTGCAAGATTTGACGCTATGCACATACTACCTTCTGGTGCTATCGTTGCTGTGGTCTCATGACGAACGGGAGCGCCGGACATATGATCAACCGCCGAGTAAAAGGACAGTCTCGCCTCAGCAAGGCAGACATACATGCAGAAGCGACGATTGGGCGCGGCGGCGGGGAAAACCAATAGGCGCGTATATATCGTTGCGGGGAATTAAAAAAGGCGTGGATAACGGACAAAGCGTTCTCGCGGTCACGGTGCTTCGCTGTCTTTTCGTTGATCGCCCGTATATGCTCAGACGCCACAGACAACAGATCCTGCACTACTCCCTCATAAACGTTGACTTCTCCGACTGACGCGTGCATGCAGCAATGCGGACCACCTCTGGTGAGAAGTCTGGTTTCGTCGCATCTGCGTCCGAGTGCGTGAACGACGACTGGCCGGACCATGGTGACATGGGCAGCACGATGCTACCTTCTGTGTTGTGTAGAGCTTTGGCAGATAGCGTTCGCATTCCAGCACATATGGCATCAATGCCCTTCAGCGCATACGCGGCAGTCCGGTGTCAAATGTGTTGCTTCCTGGTGTCCTCGGCACGCTCAAGTGTCAGTGCGCGAAATCGGACTATAATCGTGTCCCGACAGAAACTGCTGTGGCGTCCCATTCTCGATGTATTGGCAAGTTAAACATTGAGAGAGGGCAGGCGAGTGCCTCTACCTTGCATACATGCATCGCACTGAGAAGAAGCGTTAGACTTTGGGATCCAGTCCCTGCCGAGTCTGCCTCTTCGGCCCGGTTTTTTATTTGTTGCTGAGTTGATGCGCCCAAGCCTGAAGTGCCATGACGGTCGATCAGCAGTTGCAGACAAGGTGATGGGTTTCTGGTTGAGGCGTACCACGTAAACGCCGTTGGGATAGCTCTCCCTCGATGAGTCGTTTGCCCGCCTTGTTGCTCAGCCAAGCTTGAGTGGATGTGAATGTCCATTGCTGGTCTGGGTCACTGCTGAGATGTCGGACAGCCAAGAGGTTATGAGTCATGTCGAGGACATAGTAGCCCTGGTCGTACGTGACATTGCCGTCTTGGAGAATGCCAGAATGAGTGGCCGATACCGAGTTACCCTTGCCCATCTTGATGCGAATGGGCCGGGGGAGTGTGACGAGATTACCAAGGAGAGCACGGTTGCAGATCCAATGATCAGAGGAAGTGGAGTCGATGATGATCTTGTTCGGACTGTTGGTGTGTGCGACGGTTGAGGACAGCGCGACCAAGGCTTCATGATGGGGGCCGATGTCTTGAGTGGCGATCGCAGCCTTGGACAGGTGACCAGGCTGTTTGCCGTTGATTGGGAAGCAGGACTGGGTGTCATGTCCCCATCTCTTATGCTCCTCGCAATACTTGTCAGACTCCCTGCCCAGCATTGGCTTGCCATCCTGACTAATGCGGGGGGGGGGGGGGGGGTCGTCATTTTGGAGGCCTCGAGGTGGCTGATTTCTTGTTGAAGGTCTTCTTCACGAGGAGACAATGAAGGTTGATCTCGTCTGCCTGCATCACTTGTCGGTGGTATTCCAGCCTGGCGGCTGAGAAGACTTGCTGGGCAGTGATGTTGGATCCGTTTGCAAGGAGGGTAGAAGAGAGCATGTCGTAGGAAGCTGGGAGGCACCCGAGCATGGCGTAGGCGGTCACTTTGTCGATGAAACTGGATAGGGAGACTTTGTTGTTGATGGCCGAGATTGTGACTACATCCAGGTTGGCTTGGATCGCAGCGAGTCCAGCTTGGGGATCCTTGTTCTCGTTTCCTCGCGTGCCCCAAGCGGCCTTCCAGAGTTTTGCCTGACGAGCTGAAGAGTCTGCACTGTATGTCTGCTGCAACCATTCGTAAAGCTCCTTTGGATTTGGCTTGAGCCATTTGAGCTTGTTCTCTGGGATTCGGTTCTGGATGTCGGTCGACAGGGAGTGATAGATGATGCAGAAGGTGGTGCCCTGGCACCGTTCGTCCTTGTAGAGGGCCGCTTGTCGCTTCTGGCGCTCAGAAGTTGTGGGCTCTTCGCTGAGTGGGAAGGAAAGGAGGGCGTCGCTTTGGATGGTGGATAAGTCCTCAGAGATGTGCTCAATGAGGTTCTCGCCGGCCAAGACGGCTTGGAGCGATCGATTGCAGAGAGTGTAGTTGTCTGGACCGAGGAGCGTGGTCTCTGAGCTCATGGACTCGGAAGTCGAGTCCGACATGGCTGGACTGAACGGCTGACGAGCTACTGAAGGCAGGGTAGCGGGGGGTCGATACGGCGTGGTGCTGTCACCAAGATGGAAACTCGAGCTCTGTAGCGCTCTCTCAGCTTTCTGATGTTCTGGAGGGATCCATAGCTTACCTCCAACGTTCTCCCAGCTCTCCGACGGTCCAGAAACATCAGAGGGATGAGAAGAGCAACAGCAGGATTGAATGACTAGCTACTGAAGGGCACTCGTTGGTTTAGGGACAACAGCGTTTCAGGTTGATCCCGTCATTCCGTCACCACAAGTCATCGGTGAAAGACTGAGGGGAAACCAATTAGGCGCGAGGAGTGCTCCGCGGGGAAGTCAAAAAGGCGTCCGAGCGATTTTGGGCGTGGCGTTTTTAGTTCCGCCGATCACCTTGGCGTGCTCGTGTTGTCACAGACACCATTTAAGATTCATCCTTTCTTCGATGCATCTCCTGCACTGTTCAAGAAAGCGTGAGCAGTACCGTGGATTGTCTGATCTGACTTGTTCTGGTCTCACTCTCTTCGCGTCCGGAACCATGGGGAACGGCAGCACGCACGAGAGCAATATCCGCCCAACATCAAAAGCACGGAGGTCTACATGAGTAGCGTTGTGCTCATCCAAGAGAGGCAGTGCGAGCAGCATCGATCGACACAGTGAGACCTCGTACTCCCCGGTGCGTACAGAAATGTCACGATCGGTCACTCCATCCGGCCCCTGATCGGTGCATAATATGTTCAGAATTTTTAATGATTTTCGACTAGAAGCTGAAGCAAAGCTGTGCACCTGGTCGATGTCACAGCCAGCTGCGAGCAAATGGAGCTTGACACACAATCTGAGACGGAGTCAACGAGCTCTGCTGTGTTCTCTAAACGCTCTGGTGATCCAGAGAGATGCATAGTTTATCTGCAGCGTTCCCTTCTCGCTCTGATGATCCCGAGGATTGAGAAGAACTACAGCAGAACTGAATAACTAGCTTCTGATAGGGTAGTCCGGTGAGAAGTAGGGGTCGATAAGTTTTCAGGTGCCGTTCATTGGGTGATAGTCCGGTCAGAGCACGGGCTGACAGCGCTTTATGCTGATTCCATCCAAGCCAACAAGTCACCCGTTGATAGGTAGATGTTTATAACCGTCAATGGAGAACACAGCTTGAAACTGCTCCTTGCCCCTGGGGCGTTGATCGCAGTCAGAGGAAGCCAATCCGGTCTACGAATGTACATCAAGAGGGACGGGTCGGCGGCTGCCTCGACAATTTACAGCTACCAATCGTACCTCACTTCTAACCGCAAGCCCGTATGAAGCACGCACACAGATACTTTTTTTCTCGTCACGGCTCTCTTTGGTGGTGAGCCGACCGCCTTGTGCACAATGGGCGTAAAGGGCTGACACTTCAGTCTGCCCGGTCCCGACTGGAGGCATGACCTCGTGAGACATCACAGTAGACTGGTCAGACTTGCTGGGCCCAAATAACCGCCCAGAAACACATCTGGGGGAAAGTTGGTGCTATGTCTCCCACATACCTCCCGTGTATTTAAAATTACGGTCTCTGACAATTAAACCAGGTCACAACCACGTCCTCAAGGATAAAATCCGTGAGTGGCTCATTGACTATGCAGCGATGTGAACTCAGTATCAGACCATAGGGGAAGCCTTGGGCCAGTCCTATGGGCGTTGACCAAGTGTACTCAGGACGGGCTGTGGATCAAGTCAATGTTTGACAATCCAGCTAAGACCAATGGTGGAATCAAAGGAATTGTCACGGTTGTTGTGTATCAGAAGAACAAAGCAAGCGGGGCGCTGCAACCGGTGATTGTCGATGTGGGAATTGCCAAGCCCAAGGAGCGTCTTGACACTTTGGACACGGGACTACCGATGGAGATTCTCACACTGGAAGACTTTGAGGGTTTTAAAGGCCGCTCTGGGTGAGGAGCGTGTGATTGAGGTGTCCCATGCACATCTTACCTCTCTGTTCTATCATTGCTGTGGTCAAAGCATGATCGAGGGCTGCGGACATATGAGTACCTCCTAATGCAAGGGCAGTATTGCCTCAGCGCGCCATTTGAGTGCGGCGGTGGGGAAAAGTAATAGGCGCAACTTTCGTTCTGCGGGGAAATCAAGAAGGCGTGACAAACGCGTTCTTTCGGGATCTTGCTTTACCTTTCTTTCTCTTGTATGTTCAAATGCCAAAGGAAACACATTCTGCACCCGCACCTCATCAAGACTACTGTTTGTGCCTCACGGTAGCATACGATGGTGCGGACTGACGGAATGACGGAATCAACCTGAAACGCTATTGTCCCCTTTTTCACCAAGTACCCTTCAGTAGCTAGTCATTCAATCCTGCTGTTGTTCTCCTCATCCCTCTGGATCATCAGAGCGCTGAAAAGACGCTGCAGAGCCTGACGACTTCGTCTCGGACCACGTTTTCTCACAGGTTTGATTTCGACGCGTTCGCATCCGGGTACGTAGGCGAAGAGCGATGTCGAGTGAGCCGCACGATGCTATAGCTCTGTGGTCGACAGACGTTTGTGGAGATCTTCTGTGCATACAAAGCTGGGCGGTGTCAGGTGCGTTGGATTTCGACTTCATTGGCACACTCAACTGTCAGTACGCAATGGCGTCGATTTGAGCGGCGATTGAAGACAAAACGCTGACGAAGCTGTGCATCCCGCGGTTCGACAAGAAGGCCGAACAGCTCATCAAATGCCAATCATCCCATCATGGTCCATCAGCGACGCCGTAGCGTGGCGGATGGATGTCTGACATGAGTCCAGCCTCTCAAGAACACGAGGGGTGGGCATGAGCGGCCTGGCCAGCGATTGATGCGGATTTTGCTTGTTTATCACGACTCTATGATACACAGTCGGGTCGACTTCGCCAGTGAGCCTTCTCCATGTCCAAAATCCTTCAAGATAGACTTTCTATGTTCAGCATCGGTGGAGGCTGTAACCTCAACTTCGAAGTCTTCGAAGGACGAGTTGATGGGTGACATAAAGAAAAAGACATATCAAATCAAATACCAAGCGAGGTACAGGCAGCCTCTTGTACGAGGGAGCGCGTTCTTACCTATTCCCTAGACACCGCGTCATTGGCGTTCTCGGAAGGCGATGTGTACTCCAGGGTTTCACGCAGCGGGCGCCGTATTGTCCTGCGTCGGTCACGCATCTGAGGGACGCAGGTTGTGCATAAATAGCGATGCGCAGGCGTTCGGGAGGACTCGACCTGCTGCCTTGCCCGTGCATGCTGAACAAGAGGATTTCAATGGCCGTACAGGTGAGAAAAAGGATGGTTGCGCAGACCCAATCGGCGTATGCGCGCTCATTCATCTCAAATCGCTACAAGCGACTGAAGCGAAACTTGGGCGCGTGCTCTCGACACACCGGTCCCTTGCGAGAATCGTGTCAGAAAGAGGTGTCAGCTTGAGACAAGGGTCATCTGTCCCGCAGTCGCCTGACAGGGATTCTCGCACCACTACGGCAGCCAATGGCACTGATGACGACCGAGGAGCCAGGAAAGCATGCCATCAATACACCTGGTACAACCGTCCGTCGAACCTGGCCCAACGAGCAGGTTGGCTAGAGGTTGCGAGGAGAGGAGCGAGGAGTCCTGTCAAGCCGGGACGAGACCCGCCAACGCGCGTGGAGAAACAAACGGCGCCAAGTCTGAGCAGCCAGAAGAGCTCGTCCGACTTCAATTGGGACTGAAGGGTGTCAAATGCTCGAACTCCGTCAAAGAGTCAATTCACAGTGAAAAGGATCAAAAGTCGGGCCTTTGCTGACGCAGAGGAACTGCCGGAGCAACGCGTCCACTCTACTTTGCGAATCTCACCGATTAAGCGGTATCCGCGAAAACATGCGCCGAGATGAATGGATCTGCCTCACAATTACGCTCCTCGGGATTATGACATGTCTGAAGGGGACTTCAGGAGTCCGATGGAACATGTGTCCTCACCCTGGGCGAGATGAGCGCAGACCACAGAGGGGTATGACCGACTGCTGGTCAGATGTGATATACACGTAGAAATCGCCCTCAACGGGGTAACTTACTGGACTAGTCGCCATCAGTGAGAATCTTTCGACTTTTACCCGTCTTGAAGCAGACCGATGAGCTACGTCGGAGCGAGCGAGTGGACGGGGACTCAGACTGCCCGGAGGTCACTCTGGAGCTGGATCATGCGCCAATGGTGGTACGACAGAAGAGAGGCTGGCCTCACTCGCAGTCGGTGGTCTGAAGAAGACGCTTACTTTCAAGCTGACCATTGACCTGACAATGGGCGATACGCAAGGTACTGCTCGAAAAAGGAAATCATGAGGTGACGTCTCGCCGTAGTCACTGGAGAATCCGAGCTGAGTTGAGCCAGTTTTACATGCGAAGCTGAGTAGGCAGAATTAGAAGCAGGCGACCAGAAGTGGATCAGCTCTCGCAGTGCCGACTGTCGTAGTACTCCATGCGTCACAAATGTCACTTGACTCACTCACTGCTCAGTACAACATCTATGGCGCGCCTAAGACCTCTCGGGGGGAAACTATTAGGCGCGAGTAGTGCTTTGCGGGGAAAACAATTAGGCGCGCATATCGCTTCGCGGGAAAAACAAAAAGGCGTGGCTCTGCGATCGTGTCGTTTTGAGATCTTGCCGATACCTTATTCGATGCCCGTAATGTCACAGACGTGACTCCAGATCAAATTTGCAGCGCACCTTCCGCGCTCCTCATGCAAGCGTCTGCAGTAGCCTAGACTGACGTAATCGACCTAGACACAATTGTCCCCTTTTCACCGAGTACCCTTCAGTAGCTAGTCGTTCAATCCTGCTGTTGTTCTTCTCGTCCCTCTGAATCAACCGAGCGCTGAGAAGGCGCGGCAGGCCCGACGACTTCGTCTTATTCTGGCTCCGTACCTAGCTGATATCTCGAGCGCTCGACCGGTGCAAAACCTTGATGTGCCACAGAGGCATCTGTGCGGGGAAAAGCGTGAAAGGGTTTATGTTAGCCTCCCATTTATGACGACCACAAGTCCCTTTCAAATGTCACTCGCCACTCGCGTCGTCACACCAACCTCTACGTCACCAACGCGACATGCCCAAGCCTTCCTGCTGGACATTGGAGCGCCCAAGCAAGAAGCCAAGGAAGGGACGGATACCGGAAGCTGAGATGCTTCGCCTGTGCTTCTCGCTGACGAACACGGCGGGTCGTTACAAGTAGGTGGTTCATGGTTTACCTTCACAGTGACAGCCGCTGACTTGACTACTAGATCGGCCCCGGGTCAGGACTGCGATCGGTGCCGGACAAGGGGCGAAGACTGTCTCATACCGGCGCTCATTGAAGTACGAATATCGCAAAGAGCTCGACCTTCAAACATCCGCCTGTACAACCGCAGCGCATGCAGTGGCTGCGACCCATCCGGCCGAGCGTGTAGTCAAGGCACTAGCGGCTCAGACAGGAAGGATCGCTTCTGGTCAGAGACCGACACTCAGAGACACTCCTACCTGACCCTGGTGACTGTGGTTGACGGACCAGGAGGAGTAATACTGGTGCCGGTGACTCAGTATGAGGAGGAGGAGGAGGCGAATCCGCGACCACCGCTCGAAAATGGCATGCTTGAGGCTATGCACTCCGGGAGCGACGACTTATCGAGGATGCACGGAGATCAACGGGATCGGCTCCTCAAGCTCCATCGTTCACTAGAGGAAGCCGAGCTACGGGACGAAGCCGAGCCATTGAACGAAGCGGAGCCACTGGACGAAGCCAACTGTACAGAAGATCCGATACCCTTCCGGAAGCCGCGCTCATCCGTCCTGGAATGGGTGCGAATCACAGAGGCGTCAGCGATCAGTGAGGATGCTCGAGCTCACCCCCCGACTGCAACGTTCCACGCATCACATCCGTTTCGCAATGCCTCAAAGAGCGTCGCCGACGACGAGCCGCGGCCTCCGGCGCAACAATGAGACCGTCGTTATTCGCCCAGCACGAGGACTGGTGGGGGTACAACAGCTCGCCCCACATCGATGTGGTCGACATCGTCTTCGAACTCGTGACTAGGTCACGCGTGACGGGCGCGAGTTTCATGAAGGCGGCAAAGTCAGTCAGCAACAATCACTTCATCTCTTCAGCTACAACTGACCCGCGCAGCTGTCGCAGACCCAAATGCGGTATTTGACGATCGAATGACGAATCTGTCGATATGTGTGGTACTGATCTCGTATGAGACGACTATGCAGTCCTTCGTCTGACACGATTCAACGCCCCACCGCTCGAGTCTATGTGCCGCTGACCTCTACTGAAATGCAGAAGACTCTCCCAAGCGGTCCCCACGTCGTCTCGTAATTTGCCCAAACAGCCTTGTGACAGTTGACCAGCGAGATGTATTCGCGCTCACAACGCTCCAACCATCCTCGCCCTTCATCCCCTCTTTCGGTCCGGACGCCCATGATGTATCGCGTCTTGACTGCTCGCCGTCGTTCAGTCTCGACCGCTTGTCTCGGGGTGCAGTGTAAGCCCTTCCAGTGACCGATTACTCAGCTCGTCCGAGGACTTGTCCTCCTGCTAAGCTGCCCCTACCTCTGCATGTAGCATGCAGACTCAGCGACTTCACCCCATCCCGCAGTAATCAACGGACCGCTTGTACCTCCGACGCCCTCCTCCCAAACTCACCGTACCGTTTCGGGTCACGCACAGCGAGACATCTGGTCTACGCCTATGAATCCAAACGTCTGATCGAGTACAGTGAGT
The DNA here is from genome assembly GCA_022813505.1 of Tremellales sp. FJII-L8-SW-PAB2. Lineage (NCBI taxonomy): Eukaryota > Fungi > Basidiomycota > Tremellomycetes > Tremellales > Tremellales sp. FJII-L8-SW-PAB2. Next base: position 32,729 of record JAKLMH010000027.1, on the reverse strand, counting down.
CGGAGCTGGGCTGTGCCGCATTGCTTGAAGCTCTATCCATGTTTAACGGACAATGTCCGTAGTCCTGATCATCACGCGGGTCTATTCCTCGAGCTCAGCGCATGAGTGCAAACCTCGACGAGGTAGAGACTGAGTTGAGCTGTCCAAGTACTTCGACCGGGTCTGCCTGCTAGCTGCACTCTGTGCGTAACGTACGCAATGACGTGAACGAGCAAAGCAGTATGTCGCGGGTCCACTAGCGCTGGGCCTTAACAATCCCTCCCTGCAGTATGCGGAGGATCGAGGTTGAAATTCAGCTGCATAACGCCGCTCCCGAAGCTTCTCGGTCAAACGTTCCCCTCTGAGACCTAGAGCAAGCAGAACGCAATAACTGTAGTATAATTGCATCCATCTTTTGCACCTTGCCTGTCACCAAACGGCTAATACCGCCCAAGCGTGAGCATAAGCGCCTTTGCCCCAAATGGTGATGCTAAATGCCCCTAGCGCCAGCACTGAGCGAGCTCTTGAGCCTCCGCATGATCCTCAGTCCCGACTGCCTGCCATGGCGATCCTGGTCAAAGTTGTCTTAAAGCCGGTTTTCCGTCTACGATAGTCTACCAAACGACACTTTCGCAGGACTGTTCTTTTCATTTGCGAAGAAAAAGCGTCACGCCGGCGATACCACAGCATCAATTCACTACGTTTGATGAACACTGACACATGCCCTCACGAGCGACTGCCCATTGGCGGAGACTCGTAAGGTCTCACTGATGACAGAGTGAGAATTCCCGATCCCAACAAGGCGGCTGAAGCTACTTCGGACCACGTCCATGATCACCTTCTCAGCATCGACCATTTGTGTCGTTCTGTGTTCATAAGTCGTAGCTTTGCCACATCGACTCAATCATAGGCGAGACCGTGGTCACTCTGATGCGTTGCAGCCCCGTACAAGACGGGGCGATACTAGCCAAGGGGCGTGTCAGATACCTACGCGAGATGCGGACGCCCAGCAGAGGGGAGACTGCCCGCCGATCAATACCTTCGGGTCGCCGGCAGGGAGGAGACATACGACCTCCCACAGAGTAGGGACCCTTGACTGAAGGTATTCAAACATCGATCTCGGGCCTGTATCGGCACTCGCTCAGGGTACTGTGTCGGGAAAGACCGCTTCTAAACTGCTGAATGGATCGCATTTGGGTCCTACTCCACAGCTGGAAGCTCAACGTCAAGCTTGACCTTTGCCGGACTGATGTGCGGCGCGAAACATTCGGCGGAGCTGGGGTCTTGCGATGTAGGCCACGTAGGTCTCTGAGTCGCTTGAGCAACCAGAGCGGACTACGTCATGGCCGAGCGTCGACAAAGACACGCAAAAGCTCTGCGGTCCTTACCACGATCCTTAAAGCTGTGTGGGTATGGGCTCCCTGCCATACCACTCTTCTTCATCGATGGCGCTGGGCCAAGCCCGATCATCATGCCTCGGGTATTGGCTTTTCGTCATGAAGCCAAAACACGAAACACTGATTCTAGTGGTACAAGGTTAGACTCTGACACTCATATGACGGGCAGCTGTGTCAGCGTGTTAGGTACGTAGTCGTCTGTCCACTGAAGGCGGAGCCCGGTGTTCAACGAATTTCGATCTGTGCGGACGAGGCGGTTCGGTGTTTCTTGAGCTTGGAGTCGACCGCACCGTTAGAAACATCGGGCTATGTTGAGTGTCTCCCGCGACCGTCAGAGAGAAGCCTAGGTGTTGGGAATAATGATAGGCCGCCCTGGGAGAGTCAACCCTATTGGCGGTGTTAAGAGCGCGAAGCGGACGGCGAAGGGCGAGGAATGGCGCGGAGATGTCCGTCACCGGCCACACTTATCAGAAGCCGGAAGTCTATCCGACAACATCAACCGGCCGATGTCGGTCGTCTGCTGAGCACGCAACGTCTTGGAGCTCGGAAGCTCAACTCATATCTCGGCACCTACAGGAGTTTCAGCCCAATTTAGTCATCAGTCACCGGATGCTCGTGACTGTACGTGCTGATCATCAGGTAGGGTAACCGATCAGTCACACGGTCAACGAGAAGCGGGAGAAGACAAGGGACTTTGTCGTATAGGCATTGCATCATTTGATATTGTAATCTCCCCCTTTGCGGATCCCACGATATCCACAGTCGTGATCTTCGATCGTTCCAACATATGCCGAGCGCCTTGCTTGCCGCGTTAACTACACCGCTGAGGGGAGGCACGAAGTCGACGTCGGCCGGGGGTATGTGTGACGATGACCGGCATCGAGCACGATGTCGCATCACCTGTGTTTACGGCTTTGGAGCTTTCGACGGTCGATCCGAGCCTCCACTTGGGCCGGGGCGCTTGTAGGAGTTGATTGCGGTCGATGCATAAGAAGTCGCTGGTGGAATGAGTTGACCATCTCTGCACGGTTTGGTGAAGCTTACGCGGTTTATCCAAGCGGATCATACCACCTTCCGAGACTTGGTACCATCCTTCGGCAGAGCACGGCGCCCATGTGACTCGACAGGCTCGACATCGTCCAAGGTATATGTCGAGTCTCGCGTCGGCATTTTTGCTGATGGGTTCTGCGGACTTTAGATGATGAAGGGCAAATCGGCATTGGTCGGCGACGGCGTTGCAGGATCGGCACGGCGGAAGTCGTGTATTCCTGTAGCATCATTAGTAAAAGCTACATCGACGGTAGATCAGAGAGCAAATCGCATGTGAAAGACATCGAGTCCAACACTCACGTCCACGACATCACTCTATAAGGGCCCTCGACATACTGCCATCCTGATCGCTTCAGCACATCGGTATCGGGGGAGATATTGTGTAGTTCCCCAGGCATTCTCCATCCAGGACCTGCCGAGCTCGATGGTGCACTGCTGTCTGGCATGACAAAAAAAGGTTGAAAAGGTTCAAGATCAGAAATGAAGAACGAAACACAAAAAGCGATGACAATCATGCGGAACTTCGAGGGGAAATTCCCGAATTTTCCGAATGTGGCAGTTAGCAGACTCACTTCGCAGCCCAATCACTCTTTGACATTCGTTTTGTTATTCATCATAGCTGATAGCACATCCATCGAACACTGTACCAGATGCCAGCAGGGGAATCTTCGTCATCGCCCGGGGCTGCAGCTCAGAAGGGGAAGTCGTCTATCAAGTCCGACAAGGGCGCTCGTCGTAAGATCAGCCCTAAGATCTATGCGTAAGTATATGTCTACACTTCACGTCAGCAGACTTATGAGGGAACCATCGCCGATGCCATGTAGCAAGGTGCTATTCCCTATGAGTGGGCCGGAGGGACAGGACTCGTGGCAGCAGGTCTGGTACCTCAAAGACCAACCCGAGCTGCGCGATGAGGCTGGCGACATCCTTCAGACCTGTTTCTGGTGAGCTGCTTGCTGTGACAAACACGCCCCACGGGCGGGGCTATGGTCAAGGACACTCATCGAGCACAGGCAGCCAGCCATGAGGCTACGCCTTGACATCCACCACAATGTCATCGACAAGAAATACGGCCGCGTTCATGAGGTTTCGCTCCATGAGGAAATCGCTTTCTCGCTCGAATGCCTCGAAAATCACGGTCTCGATCGAGTCTACTCCCCACGATTCGGCAATGTGGCGTACAGACGAGTCGGAGCAGCAGGTCCGACGAGCGTACCCAACGACAAGTTGTTGAGGCACCACGACACGTGGATCGCCCGACTCGTGGCGGCCGCCAGCGGAGAGGACGGGGACGGCAAGCTTCAGATGGAGCGGGTCCCGCTCCTCGAGGGAGAAGTCAGCAATCGCTTCGCACCGTCCATGAAGACTGAACCTCGACGGGTCTTGGGGTGAGTCTGAACACGTAGCCTCACTCGCGACCTCCGCTCATATGCTGTCGATACTGACGACACACGCAGCAAGGCCATACACGAACATGACCGTGACGTCTTGTATCTAGTGGTACCGAAAAACAAGTTTGACCAAGACGATAGCCAACCCGATCTTGCTGAACAGCGACGATTAGCCCGATGGTGAGTATCCCCCTACTTACCAGGATTATCGGAGATCGTGCGCTGAACGTCTGGCGTAGGGTCGAGGAGCATACCATCCCGGAAAACCAATGGCTCGAATATACGATATCTGCCATCAACCTCGAGGGATCGACTTTGTTGAAAGGGCGGTTGAATGGAAAGTGGACAGTGACGCTCCTCAATCACCCAGAACTGCTGGTGATGCGAGACACTTTGCTGCAGAAACTTCGTGCCAAGGTGACTGGTTAGCGCTCTTTGTATACCATGTGCAGATCTCCAACACATTATGTCGCGATGTAGATTAGTAAGGCCCAAATATTATGAGTTTCCCGATCAGTCCGGTGCCAAGGTCTGGGCGAGGCTCAAACTCATCCATACGCCGATACGACAGACGACCCCTTGAGGCTTCGGTCTGCTCCCACAGTCCTACTGCTATGCGTACCTTCACACCAAATGACCGAACGTCTCGAATGGCATTCGTTGATGCTTTCAATACATTGGCCATCATCACTTCTTCTTTGGACCTGCTCTGCTCGCTGATCACAATCACAAGATCCACTGCTCTGCCTCGGAAAATGTGTAACATGTCAGTCCTCGCCCCTGTACGGGTCTAAGATGCCGAGTTGAGCGGGAAACGGTCTGTGATGACTACTCAGTGACGCCGGCATCACTTGAAAGCCTCGTCAGTTTGTGATCCACCAATCACGGTTGAATCGTGGCAAGTCTTGGCTCAGCCAGACATTATAGATTTCTTCAACCGTCATCTGAGGACGTGAGCAAGGGCATCGTCGGATACGATGCCATTTCCAAAGACTAGAATGTGATACTCCCGATTTCGGCAAGCCTTTGGATGCTTGGACCAGATCGAGAGCGAATCTCTAGCGGAGCTAGGTCTCCCTGACGGGTACGGCGGGGTAAGCCGCATTCCAATAGTCAGCCGAGATAGAGAAAGTGTCGGATCATCGGCGGTGTCGTCCCCGCTCGTAAGGTATCTTGAGCAATCCTACATCGCGTCTCGAGCAGTGAATGACGCCTGTGCACTGTCCATGTCGCCCTCTCATGTCGCGCGAGTGTCCTGCCCTGCTCACATTCCCGTGCGTGAGGGGAGCCGACCACCCGTCTCTCCCTCTCCCCCGCAGCGGAATCCACTTTGCGGTTCGTCTGGCCATTTCAGCAGGGCGTCATCCGTAGCCTCGGTGATGAAGTGGATGACTGGCGATTCATGCGCAGAGACCGACAACTCACATGCTTTCGAGTCGACAGCGCGGCATGCGACATGTGAGGGCGCTTACTAAGACTGAGTACGACCACTGAGCGGCAAGCTGAACATGATCAGCGGTACGCACCTTGAGGTACAGGCACGTGTCGGATCTACCGCTACGATGCACCCTGATTGAAGAAGGTGATGATAGTATCTCGGTGCGAGTGCGGCCCGAAGGCTATACGTCGAATGAAAGACACCTACACCGTGATCAAGACTGTCAGGTAGCCATCAGGTCGAGTACCATGAATCGGACGCAATCCGCGAGTCAGTCAGTGACATACCTTTTCACTCTTCAACAGCCACATTGCAGTGTGGTGCGCATCAGCAAGTGGGCACGGGCACTCGGCACGATCAGCAGGAAAATGAGCTTGAAAATGATACATGGACGGCTCAATGATTGTATCGCCTGAAATCCGCTTCCTGGCACGCACTCAGAGTTATCCCTGCGTCTTGACTCAAACATTCGGCCATATACCCCCAGCCGGCGTACCTAAGTTATGTCAGACACAACTCTGAGGGTGGAGCAGAAGCATTGGGACGGCAAACTCACTTCGTCTCATCACAAGAGCACACTTCGGCCTTCTCGCCATAGCTTTCCCACTCGCTGACAGCGAGGTTGACTGCTTCGTGTATGTTGACGCCGAAATTGACCCCTTGATGAAACGAGTGCGGCATCGTCAACACGATCTCTCGAGGGTACTGGACCAATCGTGTCATTTCGACTCCAAGCGATTGGAGGACGCTGGGTTTGACGAGGATACGCTTGTGCCTGTGGTATAGAGGGCACTTCTGGTACTCGTCGGGATATAGGTCTACGTTCAGCGTCAGCACACACCGAGAACAGGTGTCAATACAGCTGAATGGAAAGACTCACCCTTGAGGACAGATTTCAACTTTTCAGACTGGCCTCCCTTGAGCCCATACCAGACTTTCGGTGCTCCCGCTTGACATATATTGATGCTCATGAAGTCTAGCTGTACGGGTCAGCGGGTCCCTCCGCTCGGGTGACTGTGAGGAATGAACTGCCATACATCCTCTAAGTGGAGCGTAAAGAACGTTTCCGGAGCGCCGAAGTAAGTGTAGGGAGTGTTTATCCCATGGAAGACTCGATCCTTTGTGTGTCTCAGACACGCCAGCGTGTCCCTCAGGTCTGCGAGATTGGGAGTTGGCGCTTCGGTCGGCTCCATAGAGGCAGAGTAGGATGTGACTGAGCTCGTTCTAGGTGTTGTCCAGCGTCTGGTAAGGTGGAGAGTGACTTACTGTCCCTTTCTGCGTCGTATAATCTTGGAGCTTCTCGAGTACCTTCTAATCCTTGCCACAAAAAGTCTTCAAGCTTCTTGTCGATACCACTGAAAGCTTCCACCGTCGATTTGTCCCCCTTCCACACCTTGTCGTCCGCCAGCTTGGTCGCCAATGCCGCCTCCGATGTCGTGTGTTGATATTGAGGGTAGCCGTCGAATCCAGCCAGCTTGGATCGTTCTTCGAAGATCTGCTTGAGTGAGAGCTTTGGCGATGGCACATAGTCGGTTTCGAGAATGTAGACACCGTTTTTGTTCGACGACGAGTATTTGAATGACTGTCGTGTGGTGAGTCTGCCGTCCCTGTCTTCGGTCTTGTCTTTAGGAAGGCGGATGATGAATGACTGTATATCGGGGAGACGAGCATTCTCGGGCACTCTCATCTTGATGATACCAAATCGTTTGAACAGCTTGATGTTCTTGGTGATGTAAGGAGTCAAGTCCTGATGATCAACGATCAGCCTACGCCTCGAGTGATGCGGAGTGAAGCCTCACCTCAAGTTCAGCCACCGTAGGATAAAAGGTCGAAAACTCGTCATCCTCACCTGCTCGAGATGAGGAAGCCTCCATGTTGCTCTGACAGTGTCTTGGATGAGTGTTTTGATGTGATCAGAGGTGGTGATGGCTGGAAGCGTACGCTTGATGGGCTGATGGTATGTGATTGAAGAGTGAAGTGAAGTGAATGCGGATGCGGAAACGCGCGTCGCAGGCTTCTTCTGCCTTATCAGCCAAATATTGTAAAAACACGTCATTAATTACTCAGCGCTCTTCCACGTTATTTCTTTCTTCCTTTCTTTCTTTCTTTCTTTCTTCTTACCATCTGGAACACATGTTTGGTATCGGATTCACGATACGGCAATACGAAAACCTTCGATGCACTCGATACCGAAAATACTTAGCTTATTGATTGTCCCATTGCTTCGCGATGTGAAGGTCTATGCACGGGACACAATGTGCTGACGCGTCTTTTCGGTAGTCCCGCTCGCCACGATACGATCTCCCGGTCAGGGACGTCATCTTGTATAAGCTCTGACTTACCTGGTCGCTTCACGGGTATACCGCTACTGTGAGTACAGCCGGGAGGACAGGAAAAAAAGCTCCAATTACTGTTTGATGGGTATGCCAGTGGAACGTAACTAACCGATCTGATCAGGAAACCGTGGAACCCTCGTCGATGTGAACTCCGAGATATCCGCGAGCAGCCCAGAGGTCGCAGTGAGTCTGTTCACTTGCTAGCCGATCGTTCGATACCTGACTGCACCATCACCGGATCTCAAGCGAGGTTGACGGATTGACCGGACTAGAGAATGATGGCTCGATGTCCGCGCGCGCGAACATTGTCTTCGAGAGAGTTTCAGGCCCGTCGACGATGGGGAATCGGTACCTCACCCGAATAGCCACTGCAAACCAAGTTGAGGACGGATGCAAGTCGATCTTGCCACGAGGCCAAGGTCACCGAAGTCGCTCAATCATCTCTCCGTTCTGATCCGTACGCGCGACCTTGGCTGAACGTGACGGATCAGGTCGATTACGTCGCCGAGGCGTTCCATGACCCTGTATGGACCTCCGTCCCTCTTATGTCCGGACAGGCGAAAGCCCGTATGCCTTCCTACAATCAATCGTTACTTTGCGCTCACCTTCCTTGATGTCATTCTCTCAACGTCTAGTTGAGCGGTCTCGAAAACCCGAATGGATCGAACTCAATACCCTTACCAGAAGGAACAAGTTTCAATACGCCGGTGCCGACATCGACGTACGATGGATATGAGGCAACCGAAGCGAATCGATCGCGGCTTTGGCTCTCGCCTGTCGGTAGGACAGACAACAGCCGTTCGCACCCATCGCCCCCGAGCCCGGAAGAAACGCAGCGACAATGTCGATCCCGGCCCTCAATGATGGAATGTGTAGCTCATCGACCTGGTCGTGGCGGCTGCACATCAAACGGGAAGGTACGAGAAGGCGACACACACTCCTTGCCGACATTGGGCTAATTGGTAACACCACCGGCTGCGACCGCATACTTCCGCGCTCACGACGCCAATGCGCGACGCAAGATGACGCTGCGACCATCACCAAAATCCCGTTTTCGCTTCAACGACTCACACCTTGGATGAAAATAGGATTCAACTGCTCTGCACGGGTGTTGGCGCGATGCCGGTCGATGACGGGATCCGCGGTGACGGACGAAGCATAACAAATCCTACAGCGCTCTTTATCAAACTCTATTGCCGCTCTCACTCCGCCAAATCGTTTTTCTAATTCGTTTCGTGAGATGGTCCGCCTCACGATATCAAGAAGGTCAACCGATCGTCATCAATGATGCTTTCGACTTCCAAACGGCCAGATCGCATCGATAATGTGGCATTGCCAACTCGTGGTGTCTTGAGGCTTCGCATACTGGCGCCAAAGAGTCTGTCTCGCATCTCGCGCATCTCGCTAGGCCGATGACTCGCCTCGCCTACCGCCTGTCGCTGTCGCTGCGGGTGTGTTCTGGGGTCGTTCATCACCACCACGCGTATGCGTCCCGATACATCACTGCACAGCAAACCCAATACCACCTCAACAACCTTGGTACCCCAAAAAAGGAGTCATCAGTCCGTAGTCGACAGTCGAATCTCAATTGTCAACCATCGAACCGCAAAGATAGCGTGAGATGCACACTTCACTCCGTCCGTGCTGGGCGTGTCGGACGTCACGTATCGATGCCCGGTCCCAGTGCGAGCCCCTGTGGCTGCACCGCCCAGCTCTGTCGAGTATGTGATGATCAGTCATACCGGAGAGGGCGTTCTTTCAAGCTCTATATCATTGCCTCGGTCGGTCGACACCACCACTTTCCCCACGGTTGCTCGGCGTGTCAATACCGTTCGATAACAGCTATGTTCGACAAGTTCTCTCCAGGACTTGGGTAGGGCGCCAGGTCGGATGGCCAAATGGCACGAATCCGCGGACATGGCGGATTTAGTCGACTTTACCGACACCCGTCACAGACGGAGACGTCGGGCTCTGCTGCGTTCTCTCAGCGCTCTGATGATCCAGAGGGATGAGAAGAACCACAGCAGGATAGATGTCTAGCTACTGAAGGGGTAGTCCGGTGAAAACTAGGGGTCGATAGTGTTTCAAACTGATTCCGTCAGTCACCTCGCAAGCACTAATCTAACGATCGCCCGCGCTGTCGTCTCCTCCCTCGTCGCAGAGCTCGTTGATCTTCCGTGACGATCTCAGTTGATTGCTACTAGTAATGATGTCGTTCAAAATGGTCAATCATCGAGTCATCGCGCTCCACAGTGAGGCCGAGATCCGTGCGGTGAGTCCGTTCACTTGGCCGCAGATCTCTCAGCGGCTGATTGCAGGCTCAGATTCCCTGACCGGCTACTGTACTTAGCCCGATGCGACTTGACACGGACGAATGAGGTGAATGACACCCAAGTCCGGGGGAATGTCACCCCACCCCTGAACGACTGGAATCGCAAACGATCGCCTCAATTTAGGATATCTCCACACAATTGTTAATTGTCCTACGAATCGAGACGAGGGGCAGATGCGTCATGTTTCGGAACCATGGACACGAGACGCGGGGTGCAAGCGATTGCGAGTTGGGCATCTCCACTGTCATTTGGCGGGGGGGTCGACTACCGATTCTTGATAGGTCCGGTCCACACTCGTTCTTCCTTCGGTGTCGTGTCAGTCTCGAGTCGAACAGGAGATCTGCGTACGGGTGGTCTATGCAGGATCTCGGAAAGGTCACCGACGGATCAGGCCAAATGGCTGCAGACTCTCAAAGGGTGTGTAGGATTCCGGCCGTTCACTCTGATTGTGAAGTTCTGGGCATTCGGTGCGCTTGGGATCCGTCCAGCAGTCCAAGGGGCTTCCTGTCAGCTGATCTCACCGGGTTGACACGCACTGACGAAATGTTTACCCAGAGGTCTGGCTCATTACCGCCCGACAGCCGGCCCCAAGCCCTTTGGCCTCTGACGCGTCTCGGACCTCAAGGGCAAGCGGACAAGAGCATGATCTCTCGCAACTGGGACCGACAGCTCCAGAATCAGTTTCGGAAAGCCATGGTACTGCGCTACGTGTGATTATACAGTCGAGCTGGGTGACCCATCTCCTGGGAACTGAATCTCAGAACATAGACATAACATACAGCGCTCGAACTCGGTCAAGCATTCGAATCTACACTAGCAGCGCGATCGAAATCGAAGAGACGGCCAACAAAGGACACCCAAGCTTTCCTTGAACGCCGGCAGCAAGCGCAGCCATATCAGAGCGGTACCAATCTTGAAAACATGTTTGTCGGTGACACAACTACAAGTCGGCCCGGGTCCGCACTCATCACGACACTGACTGCGGTTAATGACATCTGCAACGGTATCGCGACGTAAGTTCACACGTGCGGCCGCGAATGGACGCCTCGTCGTGACCAAGTTTCACTATACAGCTGAGCAGGAAGTCAACAGGCTCGTCTTGCCAACTTATGTCACTGCCGCATGTGCACGCTGTGGCATGGAAGCTCAGGATATTACCGAGGGCTGTAGTCGAACTTCAAGGTGATCGTGGACGGCCCACAATGTTCAAAGATTTCATAACGACCCTTATGATCTAGACTGTCGCATGCCATGTGCCGAACTCTTTCATCGTCGTATTGTGCTGGACAAAGGATCATTCATCGCAACATGTCTCAGCCTCCCTTCCATGCGATACGGATGATCCGACTGCGAGATTATTATAATGATGCATCTGCCTCGCTCACATCTCTTCCTCCGCAACTCCGACCAAAATTTTTCCTAGCCACGACCCTGTCGACTGATCGGCAAACTTCACCCTGAAGCTCCACCTGGAAATCCAAGGCTACAGCCCTCTGCGATCAGGCGCCATACGGGTTCATGAAGCCCGGATTCGGCTGTTGGCTGTTAAAACTAGTTTGCATCTCTGCTGGGCCAGCAATGATGTTGTCCGCTACATATGTCAGCCCTTGCGATCGACGAGAAAGACGAGATAATCACAGGTGACACCGGCAATATCGCTGGAAGATGTCACGAGGACGTAAGAGTACCCTTGTATTCCCTCTGGAACTGTGAAAGCTCCGTCCTTGATCGGGACAGTGGTGGCTCCCAGACCATCTGTATCGAAATTAGTCCCACCGCCAACAGTGTAGAGCCTGAGACCTACTGTAAATCGCCGCATACTGCGCGCTGCCGCTATCGCTGCCTTCGTAGTTCAAAGGAATCGTAGCGCCAGGCATGCCATTGAAGATGGGAGGGGCAGACGAGGCGACCATGGAACTAGCGGGAGGACTCGTGACGGTAAGGGTCGGGTATGCCATGACGGGCAAGGTGACATTGGAATCAGGGCACGATGTGATGAGCTGAGACGCTAGCGTGTAGACCATATTGAGATCCAAGGGGGTGTCGAACGGTCCTGTCCAAGGAGCCTGCTTGAGAACGGGCGCGTAGAAGAACGCCTGGTGCCGAGCCTCGACCGAAAGAATGGTAGCAGCAACTTGATCGATCAGCTTAGAATTTTGACCTCGGCCGGACAGGTCTCACTGGTCGAATACGTGTCGTCTGAGATATATTTGTTGGCGCCGGCATAAGCAGATACACCGATGTTCTCGAGACCGCAGGCCAAGATCAAGAACTCCTTAACGTTCGAATACGGGCTGACAAGGGTCAGAGGATGACTGCACTGAATGCTCCGACCTACAATGAGTACTGGCAGGGAGCAACGCTGTCATTCCCGAGAGCGGCGGAAAGAAGGTTCACATGTGTTTGCTCGTGGGTAGCAACCTCGGACACACGGCCTCGAACCCAGTCGGGAAAGCCAGCCTGCTCAAAGTCTTCGGCACTATATTTGTTGAGGCCTTCTTGGCTATCGAAATGAGCTACTTTGTACACCTTGAGCCCATAGTGCACTCACTAGAAGGCTGCTTCGAGATTCTCCAAAGTGAGCGCATACTGCAGCACCTCGAGATCGGAGGGATCGGTCATGTTGGCTCGTTTCCAGGGGTTGCTGGCAGTCGGAGCGGCTGCACATGATGCAAAGGCCGCAAAGACACCTATGACAATCGAAGTTCTCATTGTGATTGGGCTGCTGGATGAATAGTGAGTTGGACGTTTCAATCAATACATAGGTAAATCGAGGCTTATATATGCGAAAGAAAGCGGCTGACATGATGCGCTGCATCGTTCCGGGGAATGGAAATGGGCATGCCGTCAGCCCCCTTTGTCCCTCTCCCCGGCCCCTGCCGCCCCGGAACCAGCACGTAATCGTGTCGAAGAGACGGATTATTGAATGTCCAAGCCATAGAAGTGAGAAATGACGTATCGGCGAGCAATAAATAACTTCCAATGAAACAACATAACGAGACCGATTCCGTTTGTCAACAATGACGGCAGAACCGATCGAGATTCATTGTTCGTCTGGACGCAGAGCGTGCGCTCTTTTCCATCCACCCACCATATTTTCCACCTTATTCCCACTCCCAAGCCTGCCCTTGTCACCTCGTATGTTAAAATCAAAGATGTCCGAGGCTTTCCCTGAGCCTTTCCCTGGAAATATGGCCACGCGAAGCTTGGGCAGTGGACGAGTTGTCTGGTGGCCCCCAATTCCACAGGCGATTACGTTATGCTCAACAATCGGACATCCCAAAACAATTGGGCTATCGAGGGCGCCAACCGAGAAGGTAATTGCCTCCAACAGTATAACCGCATTCCAGGGCAGGCGGGCTGTGGGCATCTCGGGCCGCCGGACGAGAGACCAACGACATCGTCTCACACATAAATTTCCGAAAACGGAGACACCTGACACTATTCCATCGTGCATGTCGTCGGGATGTGCTAGCCCCGACTATTCTGACTCCATCGAGGGCGAGTGCCCCTAGCTGTCCAGTCTACCGACTTCCAGTTTCCTCGACCCATCGCTCCCCCTGCCCGTTCTTCTTTGCCGAATTGTTGGCTGGCTCGGGCATGTTCTCTTGTTCACGCTGGGCCACCTCAAATTGGTCGACCTCCGTCTGCGCGAACTTCCGAGCTGAGATTCTGCGCTCAAACAGAACGTCTAGCTCTCCATACGTTCGGTGTCGCATTTCGGGCTGTCTGAAGTATGTCCAGATCATCGACAGAATGCCCAGGCCAGCCCAGAACAGGCCTGTCCGACCACCGAGATCCCTGTCGATCAGCATCACGCACTGAATACCGTACTGCCTCACTCACAATTGAGCCGGATTGAGGAATTGAGGCATGATGATGTTGTTGATGATGCCCCAGATGTTGTAGGTGATTCGCGCCAGACTGACGGTCAGACAAATACGACATCATTTGAAAAGTAGCTTACACAATGGTCTTGGCCCGAAGTCTGGTAGACGAAACTTCGGCGACTATTACGTAGCAGACAGGTCCAACGGTTGCTTGATACACAACCGCAAATGCCAACAGAAGTCCTCCAATCGCCCACGAAGCGCCGGCATTCGTGTTGGCGATGAAACCGAGACCACCTGTATGTCTGAGAACGGGAAACCACGACTTTGTTTCCACATACCAATGGTGATGAGGAAGATGTTTTGCAGTGTCAGACCTCCAAGATATAGTGTCTTTCGACCCAGCCAGGCCATCAAAAACTGGTCACATCAGTTTTGCAGCTCGCCTCGTCTGACGTACCCATGATGAGATGGTGCCGAGGGCTCCGATTGCGTATTGAATAATGGTCATGGTAAAGGACATTTCGGTGCTGAGCCCGGCGTTGGTAAGGAAATACGTCGACCAGCCGATGAAGGCTGAGACTATCTCAGCCTGTGATCCTGCAGAGACACGATTACTCACCGGAACCCGTTGCGTTCTGGATAAGCCAGGTGACGCAGGCGATCTCTGTCCTTCGTAAATCGATCCCCTTGAAGCAGTCCCAATACTGTGTCCCTTCGGATATAGCCTTCTCCATAGCATTGGTGTAGGCGATCTGGGCGAGCTGCACGTCGATCTCGTGATCGCTGATGTCGGAATTGAGCCGACGAATGGTGCGCCGGGCGTCATCGAATTTACCGTGACGGACTTGCCACCAAGGCGATTCCGGTGCAAAGAAGCTTGACATTGAGCACTACTTCTACCTGGGCTGGTGGCCGACTTACCATCCGACAATGACGGGAACCGGCCAGACCCATTGTATCATGAAGGGAACCCGGTAAGCAAACTCGCTCTCGATGTCGAGCGCGCCTCGTAGGGTGCCAGACGCGATGACCTGTCCCATGACCCAGCACAGATTGACATAGGCGACCAAAACGTGGCGGATGCGAGCCGGCGATACTTCCGAAGCGTATGCGCTCGCAAGTGACTGGAAGACACCAAAGGGCAGACTGACCGTCAGCTCTTTTCTGCCGGTGAAGAGCTCACCCCATCAATATCTGACCGGCCAAGAGTGTCTCGATATTCTGCGCAAACACAGGCAGGAAGATGAATCCGATCAGACAGACCATCTACACATCAATTCGGCTCGACGTACCGTTGTCGGGTGGATTGTCGGACTCACAGATACGATCATGGTCCATCGATAACCAAACTTATCGCTGCAATATCCACCGATGGTTAAGCCAAAGATGCTGCCTACTTGCACTCCGTTCTGCAAGCCCGCCTGCCAGTCTGCGGGTATCTCGTACTCTCCATTTGGGAGTTGAACTCCGTAGAACTGCTGGAATTGTGGTTGGGCAAAGAAGGACGACATCAGAGTCAGGTCTGTGAACAGATGAGCGCTGCGCATGGTCTCCACTCACCATAGCCCTCCATGACGCTAATGCAATCAGTACCCACTCCGCTGCCTTGGTCGACCAACTCACATGGCCAGGGAAATGATTACACTCCATCCCACTGCCTTAGGATATTTCCGAAAGGCCTGCTTAAAGGTCATCGAGAGCTCCGCTTCTTGAGCCTCTCGAGCCTCTTGCACCAGCTTGTCATAGTCGCCAAACTCGGCCCGTACTACGCCAAAGTGATCAGTCGTCCCTTTCTCAGTCTCGTTGTGTGCGAATTTGAGAGGCATCTTTCGGTAGAACAGCGTTACTTCAGCTCACTGTCACCAGTACCTGTTATATAGGTCGCCCATGGCATACGGTATGCCGCCCAGATCACTGAAACGTTGAACGCTCCACGCCCCGGAGGTAAAAGTCTGAATCGGGTAGAGCGACTACTCGGTCATGCAGAGCTTCCCCGTTCGAGGAGAGTTCGGTCAGTTGACGTTACCTCGTAACAAGCTCTGTACGAACGATGGGACAACATCTCGTGACATGACGAGTCTACACGTAAGGAAACACCGACGATATACCGACTGGGGTATGGCCGGAAACCGCCTCCCGTTGAATGACGTCATGCCCAGAGATGCCAAGTCTGCCCCGCAATTTCGGCGAGACTATCTCCAACCATAACCGGGGGAGATCAGGAGGGCGCACGCAAAGAAGGGGAAGAGACGCCATATATGATCTGCACATTGTACATCTGTCGGCTGACCCTACAATGAACGTATCGTGCGCGATAACGACATGGTAGCTGCCCCCTGTCCGCAGGTTACTCAACCTCCAGTCCTGTCCCTTCTCTAGTGCTTCAGGGGTATGGCGTCGAGCCGGTCGTAAGACGAGCTGGGTCTCTTGATAAAATGCCTCTTTACGTAGTGCCCCGAGTCTATCGAAGAATCGATTGCGGTTCAGTGCTAGGATGATGAGGAGAGATGCCCTGCAATATTGCGTCACGACATCCTTGGGATCTGTCAAATTGACATCTCCGAGATCCTTATCTGGCATCAGTTGACACCTGTTTGGGTCCACGCAGACCGGTCACGAGCTGCACAGTCCTTGTAGAACCTGGAGCAAATTCAGACAAGAGATCGACAATCCTTGGCTTTAACATCTGTGTGGACAGCACTGGCTCATTTCTGCGTGATGCTGGGTTGCTGGCGCCGATCATCTGTAAGTTTTGTCTGATGCTGTGCGCCTGTTAAAGGGCGTTATGACTTCGTCGGAGCGATAAGAGATCACCAGCGCTCGACGGTCCTGTAAGGACCTCGGGAGCTGTATGGTGACAATGTACGGTCAACCCCATCACGCCATGCGAGGAGTCCTTCCCAGCGCGGGGCACTCAATGCTGGACTACAATTACACCCGCTCCGCCCGGCTAGTGACAGTATGATCCATGCCCAATGCGTGTTGCAGGCCACTTCTGACTACCGTTCAGCGCGGCAGACTGGACCTATACTCACTTCTAGTGATCGTAGACGGCCTGAACGTTCCGCTTCGAAACCGGCCATGCCTCGCTTCGTGACCCCTACGGGAGCTGAGCATTGAGGAAGCTCTGCCCCGTCTAGTTTCGTCCCCATCCGCCGACTCTAGCTGGTGAGCGTCGACCAGGCCTTGCTGGTCATTTGGAGTCACGCATCACAAGTCTAGGCCGCTTACCCCGGCACAAGCTCTTCGTTACACCAAACGACAAGTCAAGATATTCCCTTGGCACAGAAAACATCGTACTTGATGCAAGTCAGGATTGCAGACCTGCGATCTCAGCCATCACGGCGAGTCGCCTCTTCAGCCACATCTTTATTCACGCTGAGCTGTCTCCCAGCCGGACCGTCTCGGAGGTGGCATGAGACATGACTCTACATGGCGCCAGACATGTTCTCAGAGCTTGACACGGTCTACACTACCATGATAGATATGCGGTTGGTTGGCATCACAGGAGTATTGTACGTCTGCTTTGGGGTCTTTTATGCTTGGGGCTGACTTGCAAGCAGGCTAATTGGCGGCGTCCTGAGCCATGATCATGGGGACCTGCCGCTCGGGAGCGCCTGTCGCAATCGGTGTCGATCCGAGCCGACTGTTGAATCAGGGTTTGTTGCTTCAACGCTGGATTGACAAGACCGTCACGGCGTGGGACCAGTAGCTCAGGTGACTGCCTCTTGCTGAACCGCTGACGCATCGCTTGTGGTCTAAGCCCAGGATTTTGTGATGCAGCTGCTACAGGTTGACATTGAGAAACGCCTGAGCGCAGATGACGCTCTTTGAAGCGCCTGGTTGAGCGAAGTCGATGTATCTGTAATCGCGCTCGGTCCCGAAAAGTTTTCGACTCCAGATTCCCGACCAAGCTTCCCGGTCAACGAGAACGAAAGGCGCAGCGGCATTCGCGCCGACGAACCCTCCTCCAAAGTGCTTGAAGCGAGACCGCAGAATCGAAGGGGTCTCGGAATCGACGAGGCAGGATCGGAAGGAGGCAGTAGTTAGAGTACGCGTAACAGGTGACGCACCAGCAGTGTACATAGTGAAGACAAGACGCCCATCGTAAGCAAAACCACCCCATCCGAAAGATCCGTCTGGATCCCTACTTCACTACTCCGAGCAACTTTCAGGGACAACGTTGTGGCTGCCAATGAAATGTGTTACCTTTCGAACCGTTCGATGAAGGTAAATCAGCGCGAGCGCAAACGTTGAATTCTCCATCCACCGGACTGTGGGTCACGATGTGACAAACGCAGACACCCGACATACTAGTGGTGCTGCGATGGGAAACACCAAAGACTCGAGTTCCCGGGTTCAAGGATATCGCAGAAACGGCAGATCTGAAGCAGGGGCTGCGGCGTGAGGGGTTGATCCGGCACCGCTGGACCACTCAACCGGTCACATGGGAGCCGACTTGCCCGCTAGGCGCTCTGTCACCGTCGCATCAAACCTAGCTCATATCGTGGGTGAAGACGTGTGGGATCAGTGTTGAGGGGTGAATAGTATAATGCGCATGATCCAACGTGTTCACGGAGCCACCTCAGCACGCTTCACAGCAGCGCTGCTGTCGCCTACTCCACGGTCGTGTCTGTCCCTGGAATGACTGTATCCGTGTGAAATGGGACGAGGAGCAGACCATCATACCAACAGGTCAAAGTCCGTATGTGCACTAACATATGACGGTATGGGAAAACGCCGCTTTGTGTAGACTCACTTCCATGATCGACCTTACGAATCGCCTCGAGTGACTGAAACAATGGTCGAGTTGACTTTCTCTTGGCTGAGAATGGCGTTGCGCGGACCCACAATTTGCGCAAGTGTATTGCTATGTGATGTGCCAGATGAGTATATCACTTCATAATCTGACTTCTGGTTAGATGACTCGATAGGCTGTGTGACCTGACAGTACGTCACTATCGTCAAGTGCCACCGTCGTATACAACCCGGTGCCTTACATATTTCCCCGCAATAACTCGCCCACGCCTAAAGAATTGTCCCGCAGAGAATAAACTTTTCCAATTCCCCGCTAACACTTGGGGTCCACGCTTCTGCGTGTAGCGGCAAATTGCTAGCCCAGCGCGGGGAGAGTAACTGCGACCCCGGGCGAGTTACTGGTACCAAGTGGGCAGCCGCTGCGCGTTTGCAATGGACTGGCGCCCGAATGCAGTGCTGTCGATGAGGGGTCATCGGCTCCCCTCCCCGTGAGCGAGTCGCGGAGGGGCCAAAGAGAATGCGATCTTGTATGACGAGGTACGCAGCACGCTGTGAATCTGCGGGTGATTTGCAGCGGTGAAAGTGAAGCGGAGAAGAGGAAGAGCCGTCGTGTCGTGACAGTCGTGACGCTCGGAGACCCAGTATCGCTTGGCCGCAGGTACTCGGTCAGTGAAGACAGCTCTGCGTCGCTGCATCAGCACAGTACAGGGAGCATCTTAAGCCCCTGAGGATCATCAGTGTACCAGGCAGTGGGCGAAGTGGGTTATAAAGGCTTCCTTCGTTAGGCGACAGGCAATGACTTGTTTACTTGCGCTTGTGGACCTTTGTTAATCCTCGCTCGATGATACTAGGGGTCAGAAAAGCAGTCATGAAAGCCGCCATTCTGTCGAGGAATATTCTTCTATCAGAGGAGTAGTAGTAGACCGGTTGCTTATACTCAACGCTCACGTCTTTTGACCGTGGGTCAGGGAGACAGCGGGTCAGAGATCGAAGTGCACAGATCAGGGAGAGAACCAGACATCTCACTAACACCCCTCCCATGTGAAGTCCAATAAAGGGTTATCTGTCGCAATCTACTGTTTCGACTCCTTCTCAAACGAGCTATCAGGTGCGCTAGGGATTGCGAATCACCATACAACAAATGGGTCGGGTGGGAGTGGGAAATAGGGAATAAGATGGGTGGGAGAAAGGAGGAAAATAGGGCACACTCTGGGTCATGCCCGAAACGGACTGTCGATCATACCGAGCCCCTTGCCGAGAGACATCGAGTGACTTCACCGGCGTCCCGTCCACGTTTCAAAAAGGACGGACCGCAGTCCACGCACCTGCCTGGGTTCGATCTCGGTACGGCACGAACAGTCCAAACGGCGGCGTCAGAGGGAATCGCAGGGGGCCCGTCCTCTTCTGGTCCTTCACGCGTCGATCTCGGCTTTGGGTGTCTGTCTATGAGCCCCTGTGAGCCCGAACTCTTGCGAGGACTCCTCGGGAGGGACTCCTCATTTTCGCGACTGAAGCAGCAACCTTCATTGTCCAGCATGCAAGCATGACTATTACATATCTGCCCCATAAATCGAAACGGAGTACAGTCCTGAAAGTGCTGTGGCGTCAAACATTCGGTGTACGAAGTCCGACAAACCGCAACACTAGACATCTGGGATGAGGTTGACAACACGTTCACAGTCGCCCCTGGGACCACATGCCGGAGCGGCGCCGCCGCTGAAGATACGGTCCGCTTCGTCACCAAACTGCACGTCAGTGACCAAGACAAAGACACCCAATGTGATGAGTATGGGGTGAATGATCACCTACCCCTTCGACACCGCCTCCGAGATGTGAGACCGCCTTGCCTTGTGCTCCGACTGTATCAATTCCAATATCCTGTAGGGGAGTGTCCTCGCCATTATAGCCAGTGGTTGTGCCGACAATGGTTCCAGCTCCAGCGGCAGTCGAACCAACATCGGTAAAGGTAGGCTCAAAAGGATCGTTCTCCACGATCGTGTCGGTAAGCGACTCTTTGAGTGGACCGGTGATTGAGCCATCGGCACGAGGCTTGTACTCCTTGACCCCGACCGAGTTGGACAGTTCTTCGTGGGTGTGGGCTCCAGTCTTTCGAACAGAGGAAGCGAGTTCGGGTTGCGACTCGTCATCGAGCGCATTAGCCTTTGTGGGTATCAGCAGAAGTAGCGCGGCGATGGCAGCAAACATTGCGCGCCGATAGCTTGACTCACAGCGCTGTCTGAAAGAATCTCCGACTGCCGTCCTAGATGATCCGTCACGTCGTCAATAGCATGAACTCCCATCCGGTTGGCCACCGCGGAAGGGGAGTCAGTATGTAAGGCGGCCGCGCTTTCAAGTCCACACACCGCAGTTGGGATCTTTTGGATCACAGTGGATGTACCGGATTGAGTCGGGCACATCAACCTGCGAGACTGTACCATCGATCACCGAGGTGTCGATCGGGCGAGCCACACATAATGAGGCAGCGGACACGAGAGTTACTACGGTGAATGGGGCACGCATCGTATCCGAAGCAGAATTGTGTTGGTGGGTGTCGTGTTGGTGATTGACCTAGAGATTGGAATGAGGTCGTGGTATCGATCGTGCCGTGCGAGTGCGAACTGAGCTGTATCAAAATGTGCCCAGTGGCAGTCACAGCGTTTGGACACTCTTTGCGATCGATCGCTCCATTGCAAGCTCCGCCTGCTGTCTCTCCTTGACGCGCCCCGTCGAACACCCGATTGCAATTGCACAGAAAGCTGTGTGGGCTGGGACCAACACGGATTGCAGTCAGGCACCGGCTCCACGCGATCGGTAACTCTCCGGCTGTCCGGCGCCTGTGGAGCCGCGCAATTAGGTATCAACATTCCCGTTGGTCCTGCCCGAGCCCAACGATCCTGTAGGGCAGCCGACTCGGCATGAGCCTCTCCGATCGAAGATCTATCTCCATGCGGGAGAGAGGGACTAGCGGTTGTGACCACTGATCAACAGCTACTCCACTTTGGCAAGTCCGACATTGACGCCTTGAACGCTCAGATACCTACCATGTTGACGACGCTGGGTATTTAATAATGCTTGTCGAGGATGGACTAGTGCCTTGATACCTTCCGGGTCATTACGGCCGAGAGTGCAAATGTCGACGCCCTGAGTTGCAGATCGGCACGAAGCCCACGTTGTTGACCGAGTAGCTTACTCCTCGTTGCGGGACACGTGATGTGATTATGGAACCGCATATCACAAGCTCGATAGTCTCTTGAGTAGTCATTTATTACGTACGACACCGTCACTGCAGGACAGATATGCTGAATCAGTCGCTCTACTTGTACCGGCAACACGTGAGCCAAGCGCCGCCTTTGCGGAAGTTTCTCGCATCTGTTCGGTTAACTTCGCTTAAGTTACCGGTGACAGATCCGAAATTTTCGGCATCTGCTTGAGATGGAGGTTGACAGGCTGCGTGTGCATGACATCATTTGAGCTCTGTTTACCAGAGCTCAAGTTTTTTCACGTAGCGATGATACAAGCGCAAGCATCACATCGCCCCTCACGCTTTTACACCGCCATTTGATCACCATCCGCGATGCCATCATTCACCATCTACAAGGGTTCCAAAGATGGATCGCCCAAGAAGGACACGACCACCCGACCCGACGAGCTCAAGGGCGATCAAGTTCACGTCAGAGTCACCGCTTCAGGTCTATGCGGTACTGGTGAGTTACTCGCCTTACCCGTCAGAGACGTAGCGTTGACCCGCAGATCTCCACTACGCCCACCAGGACATGTGTCTAGGACATGAGGGAGTGGGTATCGTCGAGGCTACCGGACCAGACTGCAAAGTTGTCCAGGAGGGTGACCGAGTAGGATGGGGATACATGCACGACGCTTGCGGGCATTGTAAAGACTGCCTAGAGGGATTCAACACGTTTTGCGCCGAGCGACAGCTATACGGCTATTCGAATCTCGACCAGGGAAGTTTCGCAGAAGGCGGTGTTTGGAGGGAGGCTTTCTTGTTCAAGATCCCCGACGAAATTAAGGACGAGCACGCCGCTCCTCTCGTGAGCTCCAAGCTACTGGGGGTGTTGAAATTTTACTAATCAAATCACTAGCAATGCGGTGGTGCCACCGTTTACACCGCGCTCCAGGGCCTCCAGCCCAACGATGTGGTCGGTGTCATGGGTGTCGGCGGTCTAGGCCATCTCGCCATCCAATTCGCTGCCAAGCTCGGTGCACGAGTCGTCGTCCTGTCTCGATCTGACCGGAAAAAGGGCGAGGCGATGGATCTCGGAGCACACGACTTCATCGCTACCGCCAATCTTGCCGAGGACTTCCAGCCCGCCCACAAAATCACCCGTCTGCTCGTCACGACCTCAGCCCAGCCGAACTGGGATCAAGTCTTGCCGATGATGGCGCACCGATCGACCATCTACCCTTTGTCCGTTTCCGAGGACAAGCTCGAGATGCCATACATGCCAATTCTCGTCCAAGGACTCAACATCCAGGGGTCCCTAGTCGCCAACCGGGCTGTTCACCACCAGATGCTCGCCTTTGCCGCTCTTCACGACATCAAGCCGATCATCGAAAAGTTTCCAATGTCCGAGGACGGACTCAAGTCGGCCATGGTCAAGCTAGAGAAGGGGGATGTCTGCTATCGAGCGGTCCTGATGAACAACGCTTGATGGTAATCGCGGTAGTATATCTCACAGTAGACATATAGATTAGTAGACGTACAGATCGGTAGACCTATAGAGTAATGGAAGTATAGAGCAGTTTACAGTATTTGGGTAGGAGAGAAGTAAGTAGATCAGCCGTAATGCCAGTCAATTGCAACATTCATTTCCAAGCTGTCGTTCGCGATCAGGGTTCTAACGCAGGCGTGGGCTTCGAGTAATGGTATGAACAGGATTTTGACGACAAATTCACCGGTGTGGGATGAATAGTTCTTCGAGATGGCTTGAGCTTTGGTGGAAGTATCGGACATTAGCCGCGTGTCGACGAGCGAACTCGCTTGTCGGTATGATGCCCAGAAAGGTGGGCGCTGTGAGGCGCCCTGACGTTAGCACAGTTGAGATGACAGATCTCACTGACCTTCCTTCGAGTGAGATGACGCATATCTGGCTCATGGAGGACTAGGTCATCCCCCTCCAACTGTACTTGCTCAATAGAGGAACTGGACTCCGCCCGACCTACAGTACCTGCAGTCTATCGCAAAGTG
This sequence comes from Tremellales sp. FJII-L8-SW-PAB2, assembly GCA_022813505.1. Taxonomy (NCBI): domain Eukaryota; kingdom Fungi; phylum Basidiomycota; class Tremellomycetes; order Tremellales; species Tremellales sp. FJII-L8-SW-PAB2. The sequence goes on along the minus strand of JAKLMH010000027.1, from coordinate 9,008 downwards.
AAGACCTCGACTGCTGTCACGTTCGGTGGACTAGGCAATGACGCTCATCAAGGTATACATTCGCTAGGTTACGGTTCGGTAGACAGAAGCAATACGAACATAGAGAAGCTACCCTGGTCGGGAGCTGCTATATAACTGGCCCGGAGAGCACGTCGTACTACTGGAGCTATGGTCCCGTGACAACTGCGTTCTGCCTTTGATGGCACGGAATCGGAGCGACGGCTACTCCATCGCACTACCGTGCTCTGCAGAAGCATGGGCAAGGATCTAAGTGAGTTCACTCAGCGCTTGCTCTCCACCGAGGGTTTTCCACTGTAAAGAAAGCTGCGCCTAACACTTACTCGCTCCTCCGCACGTCTCATCAACGCCGAACCGTCTCCGCTTCTTAAGATTCATTGCCAGCCGATTTAGAGGAACGGTTTCTGGTGTGGGTGCGAGTGGCCCTCACAATGTCGTCGAGCCGGTGGCTGTGATTATACCGATGACTTTAAAGCCCTCCTAGACCTGACACTGGGTCCACTCCAGTTTCTGCAGCGGAGGCATTGTTTCTTAACATCGACTTTGCTCCGAGAATCACATGTTACGTAGCACCCGCTGGGTCCTTGTTACGCAGCATCAACTGGTCCGTCGTTTGTTACGTAGCGCTGACCCCAAGGTCCGGACTTGTTCCGAGACATTCAACAGCATTGTTTCGAAACGAAACATGAACTATAGGACAGTCTCGAAACACCTACAAGATGGACCGAAGCGGATGAGCGAGATGTGCAAGTCGAGCGATGGGCTGTGTGTGTGGTTCGAGAGCACGTGTGGCAATTCAATCTCTTGCCTGACGGACCGTATCTGCCCAGCTCGGGCACCGATCGAGGACATGGAAGGACCAGTGTAACAGTAGCTGAGGGTCAGCGAGAAGAATGAACAGTGGGAGTTAATACGGATGAGGGACAAAGACAGATGTACCGTAGACGGCCGTACATCGAGAGCTTGGAGAGTGATAGTTTGATGTGCACGTGCGGCAATCAGACAGGGTTGTAGAAGGATTTCAACGGGGCTCCAAGCTGATCTTAAGTCAGCCTTCATGGCTGCTCCCTGGCGCCTCTGTCTGCGGGACCCGTCCTACAGAGCTACCAGGTTGGTGCCTTAGCTTCGTTCCCAATCACTCATCCTGCCGCTCCGACGTTCCAACACGTCACCTGGCGATTCTCCCAAGCTACAACCTACTTTCGCTCGACTCACGTACAGCTCCGCTTCACGTTCAGCTCACGTGACAGACGCGATGCGACGCGACGCTCGCGAACAGATGGAAGGCTGCCAACGTCATCGCAAGGGAATTTCAGGGGCGAGACCAGATGAGATGTACATAATCACGACGCAATACCCTTCAAAAAAAACCTTGCTGACGCGATACCACCCGATCCCATCTTGTTTCGTTTCACACTCATACTCATTCGATACATGCATAGCAACGTCAAATGTCAACATCAGCTCACTTGACTGGCTCCAACGACTACAGCCATGTCGAGAGCGATCTGACCGAACTCGACGTCGAGAGCGACGAGAGCGACGACTCGAGCGACTTGACCGATCTCGACTCGAGTGATGTAGGGGATGAAGGGGATAGCGTACCGGATGGTTCAGTGCCGCCCGTGAGTCTGCACCGTTCTATCCCACCCAGCCCCTCTCTCCCCCTCCCAGCGTTCCTCGCTCCAGGAGTCAGTGGCGATTGATAGCCTATGCGTTCAAACACGGTGGAGACTGGAGCGTCGACGTGACGGGGGGGAGAGAGGCGGATCGTGTCGCCAAGGCGTCTTGCTCCTTCGTTGTCACACGTTCCAAACTCCCCCGCCCGCTTTCCCACCTGATGTCACTGGCGATTGACAGCCCTATGCGTTCAAACACGGTGACTGAAGATTAGGAGCGTGTGGGACGGGTGAGGACGTGTGCGGCGAGAGCAGCTACGACGTCTACCCACCCATCAAACCTGTCAGAAAGCTCACGCCTAAGCATAAACTCTTCAAGAGCGCCGCCCGGAGCGCGCGGACGAAGAAATCAAAAGCCAAGGCGTGACTGGCGCTCATCCTCGACCACATAGCCAAGGAGGCTCCCCAGCTTGCTCCAGGTGAGTCGCCACGCCTTGTTCTAACGTTGATCAAACTCGGGGCTGAACGCGCCAGATATCGTCAACATCGTGCTCGTCAACAACGACAAGCAGCGCTGGACCGCCATCGAGTCGTCCACGAGCGAAAACGAGCTGAAAACTCGAGGGCAAAAGGGACTCATTACGAGAAGAGAGGACAGAAGATCGTGGAGTCAGGCTCTTGACAGGCGGCACCAATGTGCTATACCATCTCGGGTACAAGAAGATTCCCGATTCGTCACGTACAGGTGGGTCCGGATTCCGACCTCATCTGGCTTTGGCTGACGTTGTGACAAGAAAGCTCGACGCTCTGGACGCGGTGGAACCGCCCGAGACGGCGCAGTGCATGCACGAACTCGACGAGATTGTCAGCCTCACCCACAGGATCAAAAACAATGGCGCCTTGAAGGCTGGCAGGATGACCGCCTAGGGCGGACATCCCGCCTACCAGGGTCAGTCCAGGGCGGTCGTCATCATGGTGCTAGTCGTGCCGACGTGCTCTCTTCGAGACCGTGCTGACGCGTAATTCCAGGCGGGAGCTACCGTGTCTCGGCATACTGCCCGAAACCGAATTACTAGGCGCAGTGGAACGCTTTGAGCAACATCACGCGTCAGACGACGCGGAGGTGCTCGAGCGGCGGTTCAAGGCAAACTACCTCGCCGGGTACAGTCGCGTCAAAGGCGTCGCCAATAAGTGAGCTCTTAGTGCAGTGGTTTGCCTAGAACTGTGCTGATCGTACCCTAGATACGGCGTTCCCAAGTTCCTCGCTACCAAGAACGACGTCAGGAAATGGGGCGCCAATCCCGGCCCCAACAGCCTGACCGTCACGGATCGAGGCTTTTCCCACGAGCAGCACATGGACAACGACGACAAGGAGGCGGGGTGGACGTTTGGGATGTTTTGGACCGGGGAAATGGCTCACGGGAGGTTCAACGGGAGGGTCTGTGACGTTTCCGATACCGTCAAGGTGAGTTGCCTGTGTATTCTCGACGATTGCTAGTCCCTGAAGCTGCTCGTCCTGACTCATAGGGAGAGTTCTTTTGGGGCCAGTTTGGCACTGGCGTCGGCTATCTCACGGGCAGAGATGCTGATGGCTGCTTTGTCGAGATTGCCTGGCGAGGACCGTGGAAGTATCACGGCACCGCTTCCTGCTACACGACCGGCTGACGATGGGCGCATGCGAATCGCTGGGCCTGCTTGACACAGCTGACCAAAGGGGGGTCGTCTAGAGGATCAAGAAGCTGCGTACGGAAGATCCGGACGGCAAGGTGTATCCCCGGCAGTACTAACACCCGCCTGAGAAGGCCAAGAAGGCGCCGAAGGAGAAGACGCAGCCGCTAAAGGGGAAAGCGACAGCGACGAAGAAGAAACCGACAGCGACGCCAAGAAGGGAGACACAGTGGGGAGGCAGAGAAGGGCACGAAACGGCAGACGGTAGAGGTGACGAAAAACACGACAATGCGATCGGAACGGAAACGACGGCCTTTGCCTCGTCACGAACAAGTTGTAGCGACTGACGCGGACGAGATCTGGGTAGCGCTACCGCCTGGACCGGGTTCAACGAGTACACCAAAATCGACGGAAAAGAACGCTCTACCGAAAGGCTGGGTCTGGGCCGAGCCGTCGGACGCTGCTGCACCCTCAGTGAGCTCGTCGCGTACGCGTTCGGGAAAGGTAGGGTAGCGCAGGCATCAGGCAGTGTAACAGTCGCAGTCGCAGTCGCAAGCGATTTCCGAAAGTGTTGTCCGCACTTGCGCGTCGGCCATTCGGCGACTGATGCAACAGATGGATGTATCGCATACTGACCCGCTCACCGTGATCTCCTCGCTGGTACCGCATCGTGCGATCGTGTTCCGTCTCGCCTACTCCCTCCGGGTTCTCGGTCTCGGTAGTAGGGTATGCTGGCCGTAAGCACAAACGATTGTCGACGGCAGGTGGAAAAGAGTCGACCAGTCGTCGTGAGCAACCTGAGACAGTTCCTATCAATCGTCACTGGCATTAGTTCTGCGTCAGTAGTCTGGATCCAGGCCCATCCGTATCGGTCGATATATGCATGTTATCTTACTGAGCAGTACAGTCTCGTATACCCAAAACTCACAGGACCATGGTCAACGCACATAAGGTTCGGGGTTGGGTGGAATAGAGTGTTTTCGGCGCGCGTCGGAATTATTGCAAAAACAGCGGGATTATGAGGAAATTCAAAGTCGATTGCGGCGCGTCGGGATTATTGCAAAAACACCGGGATTATCGCTAAAATTCCCCAAGTGCCAGCAACAACGGAAGACAGCGTCTACCTCTCTGTATACGTGCGTATTCTGTCTATACACGACGCCGGGAGCTTTCTGGGTTGCGGCTATGAGGTAGTCTCTCCATACCCCAGAGTCGATGCCAGTCCCGTGCAGAGCGAGCCAAGCGCGGACGGCGTGCACCCCTGCTGTGCTACAACAGCCTCCACGCAGATAGTGATATTGACTAACGCAGATAGTGATATCGACTAACGCTTGGCTCAACCGGTCACGGAGCGTGATAGATCTACCGAGTAGGATTCATCTAGACGCTTTATATAGTAAGATCAATCCCGATTCACCATACTCGATCAAGTTTTCGAACGTCACCCAAACAGCCGATCGATGCGTCGGCTGCGTCAATCTCGATGGTAAACCACCTTCCGGTGATGACTTGGTCACCTTCTCGTGTGTCGGCCCCGCTATCAATCTGAGCGACATCACCGCCCAAGCACCGAGCGCCAGTCGGATCCGGTGAGCACCCGATTCGTCAGGCTTATACTCGAATCGGTTGCCAATGCGCAGTGGTGTATGGTGTCCTGCCACTCGAGCCATGTGACATTGGCACACGAAAGGGCGATTTCCAGTCATTCGGATCGGCTTACGGATCCGCAAGCATCGAGGCTTGCTCTGGCGTCTGTCAATGTCTTGGGTGCGCGCCGGGCCAGCAGCCGAGCAGGGTGTCAGAGTCTCGCTCCTGCTGGTCGAAAAAGGGCCGGCAAAATCGCATATTGCGCACCGCGAATGACGACGATGACGGCGACGACGACGACGACGACGAATTCATAGCTTTTGACCCGGTATCGAAGCTCATCGAGTTTTACCAGTCGTCAATGGGTCTCAGTGTCGTCTACTACTCATATCAAGTGTCGAGGATTATACCACCGTGTTCTGTGACGGAACCAGCGCCCAGTTCTGATTCAGCTACAGGAAGATCCAGCGGTGTACGGTGGGTTTCGGCCTGTGCCGAGATGAAGAAGATGACAAACATAGGCAAGAGTAGAGAGCGGGAAACTGCAGGTCAGTTGCTAGCTTCACGAACAAATGTCTTGTTGACTCACGCCGCCCAGACATGTCGCGAAGCGGCTTTTGAGTCGACGAGGCCGCACGAGAGATTTTTGACGAGGATTGGGAATGAAATGGCGATCAGAGCGGTGAGAGGACGACAAGCTCACTCTTGAATGAACAACGCCAGTGTTGCCGAGAACGGTCCGAGGTGAAGCAGCCAAAGGTGAGACAGTCACGAGCGATACATTGCTAAACAGGAAGATCATTGAAACGGAAATGACGCGGTGGGCGAGGCATCCAGTAGTTTTTGACTCTACTACTCTTCAGTGATTCGCACGTTGCGCTGTGCTTTTACCAAGCGTGAGCCAAAATCGAAAGGCTGTCGGGAAAGTTAGCTTCCAGAAGCAAGTGTCAGGTTTGAAGGGTAAGCTGTCGCCTCCGTGCACGCTGAAAGTGTCAGATTTGCTCATACACCAAAAGTGTGACGCCACAGCAGTTTGGTGTCGGACACGATTATATTCCGACTGAAAGGGCACACGCTGCTGTTGGGACTTGACGGAGGACGCTTGGTGACGATCTTGCCGTTGACGAGAAGAGCGTCGAACATAGTGGCGAGTAGACTCTTGTCCCGATCGGCTGGCTGCCCCAACTTCTCGAATGGCATGTGCAAGTTTTGCCTGAACTGGGCGGCGCCGACTGCGTTCACAGGGTTCGATCCAGCTGGACCACATGCGACGTTTTGTCGGGCGAGGCTGTCGCCCCTGATCTTACATTATACGCCTCCGCCACCTTCTTGATCTTACTCAGATCGCTCGCCATCTGAAGTAGCACATTCCCCTCGTCTTTGATCGGTTTGCAATCTTCGTAGCCCAGACTTGAGCAGAATCATCGCGGGCCCTCCCATCTCACGTGGAGGATTATCTGCCCCACCGCATCTTCCCTCTGCGCCCCTCGGAAAGGATGGATGCGGATCATTCACTCAGTTCGAGTTTCAGCGACGTGTGCGACTGCAACGGTATACTTGACCGGAGTGATGACCGACAATCCGGAAACTAGGTTTTTCAGGGTAGATTCCGAGGCTGCCTTCTCCGCAAACGTCGTTAAGGTCACGATGAGTTGGGTGAGTGTCGATAACAGAGAGAAACACTCCAGCTTCGGCGATCCGTACCACCCTGGTTGAAGTCGTTGATCTAGCAGACGGAGATTGGCATCCGCTTCGTACGAGAAACTCTGGAAAGATGGGGACGATCTTCGGGACGTGTCATAGAAAGGACAAGGATCTACCGACAGTCAACCCCCCAATCCTCGGTTCCACAAAGCGGGGTAAAGCGGTACCTACCTCGGCAAACATGAGCATCTCTGTCAAACAGGGTCGATCCGCGTCGTTGTCAATCCCTTGCTGGGGGGATTGTCGATATACCCGGTAAGGTGAAGCGAAGAGGACACGGTGATGGTCGGCAATGCGGTCGGAGTCGCTGCCGGTATTCGGCGAGCATCACGTCGTGCGGCTCTCATGCCACCTCGTCTCCCAGCAGAGGCCCTCGATTCTAACGTCCACTTGTGTCCTGGGCCCTCGGCTGATGTACATCTGACCAGCCCCAAAAGATGCGAACGCGGAATCCCATCTTACATTGTCGACTCTGGCCCACGCACGCCAACCGCCAAGCAGACGCTCCTCGACGTCTTGCTTCGGTGTAAAGTAGGAGGAACATGGGTTTCGGATCGACGATGCTGTGCCATGTCGAATAAACGTGTCCGTTTTGTTTGTCCGGTCGTCCTGAAGATCCCTCCGACTTGCCCAGTCGATGCGACTGGTATGCCTCGTACTGTGAGACTGCGAATGGCTCAACGTTCCAATCGTTCGACCCCTATGTATCGAGATCGGCTAAGTCTCAAGATTGCTGTATTCGCCGATCCGCCGATCTCGTTATTCCGCTAAGTGCTGACTTTCGAGATGAGGTGATGTCACTGCATCGCGACCGCACGCCGCTTACCCAGCCTCGAAGAGCGTCGCGCGAGTAGGGCGAGCCGTCGACGATGAATAAGCGGGTTTGGCCGGTCGCAATGATGAGAGGCGAGTCGAATAACGGAAGTGGTTATGTCGGTACCCAAGAACCTTTCGTGATACCGGATGGGGGAATATTGAACCCGGCGTTGCATAATTGTCGTCTGATTTCTCGAAGGTTCAGGCCTGGTCGATGTACCTGCGGTAGGAATCTCCAGACCAGCGACCGACTTCGTCGGGGATACCCACGGACTTTGCCCATGTTGCCGCACCTCGCCGGAACGAGCGTCCGGTGAAACCGGAAGCCGCAATGCTGATAGCGCGTAATGTGTTCGCTAGGTGGATATCGAATACGGTCGTCTTGTTGAAATGTGTGACGCCCTGAAGTGGAATACCGGGTCAGTCGGGAGGCGAGGTTGGTGACGAAGGCATCGGACATATGTCGGATCGGGTCGATGTCGTTGGGTAAGTTGTCCGGAATGAGAACCGTGATACCAGTGCGGAAAGGATCGGCTTTCGAGGCTGGAATAGTGATCGATAGTTAACGGCGTCGTAACAGGATCGGGACAGATTGAAACGATGATCGAATTTGTCGTACGTCATCTCGCCGGCGCGCATGAAGCAGGTGAAGCCGAGAGTGAAGAGGGCTCGCAGTGCTAACGAGTTGTCGAGACCGCCTACCGAAGCCAGGTGGGAGGTGAGGTGTCGAACTACCTTTCGTGATACCGGTAGGGTAATGGGTAAGGCCTGCACAACCTTCTTCTTACCGTGGTATGTCTTACCGTGGTATCTTTTGATCCCTCTGATCATCCTCTGGACTGACTCGTTGGAGATTTCGTCCCCATCGTGACCCAAGACTGCGAAGGCTTAACCCTAGCCCGACATCGAAGGAAGCCTTGAGGGAAGCCATTCAGCAGGCCTGGGCGGAAATTCCTATGGAACACATCAATGCAGCAGCTGCTAGTCTGGCTGGGAGGCGCAGAGATGTCATAGCGGCAGAGGGGAGGACCTATTCGGGGATGGTCCATGCATATAGACACAGCTAGATGTACATAAGAGAGATGCGATCGAGCAGACGGGATCAAATTATGGCCGAATCACTCCGTCAGCCACTGTAATTCCGCATGTGCTTTCACGCGCGTGCTGGAACGGAACCAAAAATTGGGAATTTTATCCATATCGCCGCTGTTTTCCGCGATAATCCCGCAAGTCGTCACCACCGCCCCCCCCCCTTGTTGTGTTGACCGATCTACCATAGTTCAACCATACATAGTTCACCATTGAGTCATGGTCCTGTGACTATATAAACTTTAAAAGGGTTGAAGCATGGTCCTGTGAGTTTTGGGTATACTTATACTGATAGGGAAAACGATGGCAAAAGGGCAAGGGCAAGGGAGGGAAAGGGCAAGGAAAGGCAAGGGAGAAAATAGGGCACGCTCTGTTGTTCATTCGTCTACACAAGTAATAGTAACAACGAGAGGTGACGGAAAGAAGAGGTGGGTGTGGTTTAGGGGTTAGGGGTTAGGGGGTTAGGGGGTTAGGGGGTTAGGGGGTTAGGGGGTTAGGGGGTTAGGG
>JAKLMH010000026.1:0-266827 GCA_022813505.1 Tremellales sp. FJII-L8-SW-PAB2 | reverse complement strand
GTCATCTAGTTCATTGTCTATCGACCACAAGGCTACACCCGTCTAGTTCGATCTTGGACCAGCTGCGGTCACGACAGGGGAGGACGAGGACGAGGAAGAGGAAGACGTCGGCTCGGGGCAAATCAAGCTGCAGTACCGAAGGATTGATGTACGAGTGCAGTATATGTAAGCCCAGGACATTGTGAATTGTGTACATCGCCACTGTCAAATCGACCTGCTTATGAGCGGACACCGGACTGATGTAGAGTTAGAGGTCATGGTACTACTGTATGTGGCCCCGACGAGCTCGTCAAGACCTCCTTTGTGAGAAAGACTGAGCGGAGACCGAACAACGACCGGGGAATCGCGTGACCTTCGTTCCAACCCGAGTATGCATCTTACATCGCCTTTCCACACTAAGGGTGCGCTCACAGCTTCGAGATACCCTGCGCTATCACGATGACTTCCCAGAATGCCGACCTTCCCTGCGCTGATGTGGACCCGCCTCTGTCGGACCAAGAGCTGAGCGACACGATTTTGACCGATCAAAACTTGCATTCACACATGAGCGATTTCTCCTTTTTCGTCTGGCCAATGCGCAATCCGAAGGGGCTCTGGCCGGCCCGCGTCTACTCGAAGACCAACGTCCCAGCGGAAGTGAGCGAGATACTGGACGCTCATCCAGAGGTCAAGAGGACCCTTTCCCATTACAGCCAAGGGGGATGGAACTCGGCTGGGGAGCTCCTCGGGACCAGGATGCAGAGGCAATTGGCATACCTGAAAAGGATCATGTCGGAACACAAACATCCCGTGCGAACCTGGATGGCAAGCGATGAAAAGCGTTTCTCCCTCACACACAGTGACAACGATATCGCGCGCAACTTCGATTGGGGAAAGGGCTATTACATCCCCTCAGCGAGCTGTGGATAGTCCGGTCATGACTCCACTGGAGTAGGTTTGATTCATGCATGAGCCTATTCCCCACACGAACACGATACATACATACATGCAAACCGGCGCTCCACCTGTACCGTGTCGTGATAGCTCTGCCGCTAGTGGTGTACGGACGCGACTGTGACCGTTGCCCGATGGAGCCCACTCGCGTTGTGATCGGGATCAACGCGATCGGGGTGGTGCTTCGACCGAAGAGTGTCAATCGGCAAACTGATCTTCAATGGAGGTCATGATGTTCAAGAAGTCTGATCATCAACCATGCACGCACGGAATCAGACTCAAATGACGAGATTTGCTCACCAAGAAGATACGCCGCCATCCCCTGTACCGATGGATCATCATAGATCTGAGCCGGAACTGCGTCTAGCAGGGTCACGGCGACGAGCCGAATCTTGGTAAGGATAGATGGTCCGTTGGCAGCTAGCTGTACACTTGTTAGTCACCGGGATTAGCCTGATTCTTGAGCAGACATAACGAACAGCTTGAATCGGGGTGCTACTTCATCAGTCCGGCTTGCGTGGTGACATGCTTGGGACACTTACCCATGGATCGTTTTGAACAGGTCTTGATACACTGTATGTCGCCAGTCCAAAGTCTCTCCCAAGTCCGCGCTGATCAGCTCCGCCGCTGGGCTGTCAGTACTGGAAAGAATGAATCCAACAATCTGACTGACCTGTCCGCGACGATGTGCCCGGCGGCCCGCTCTTCGTCAACAGGTCATCCCGATGCAGGCTGAATATTCAGGACTTGAATGTCGATCTACACGGGTGACGAAACAGCTCACATCAATCGTAGGCGTGTCATCGCCATGGTGACGTGTATGTTGGCTCGCAAAACCAGATATCCATCTTTCGCCGACTCTGACGCCGTGGGGTCGAGGAAGAATTCGTCCAGCTCATCTCGCATGTTCTCCTCCCAGCCCGGTGGCGGTCTAGCGTCGTCAACATCCATGTTCCGTCGGATAACGAGCCAGGAGTTCGGACCTACACGTTCTTCTCGTGATCGAGGAATTGAAAGACTCGGGGTAGACCGTCCAAGATCACTTTGATCCGAGATTGAAAAGTTCGGACCTTTTTCAGGGCGTCCAGTATAGCTTCAGGCGTTTGAGGTGGTTTACGACGGATGTCGCGCTCGTGTATCAACATGTCGCCCAGTACACTAGAACATCAGCGATTCCCGCTCTCCGCGACGTAGGTCAGAGGACATACTGGCAAGTGTGTATGAGCGCGGTGAAGCCGGTCGCCAACGGAGTACCAGGTAGCGGGGCCAAGTACCCGGTCATGGTAATGCACTTGTCGTCTCTGCGATGTTAGTAAGACTCGCTGTCTATGGACGAAAAGCACCCTTACAGCTCGATTGGCAGAGCTGTAGTCTCAGGTGGACACATGAACTCGTCTGATGGCAATAATACCGGTTTGGTCCGTACAGCCGCTTCGAATTTATCGGCATTGAACAGCATGAACCACAATCGCCGGCGCCGTTGTGATTCGATGGGATCTGAAGTATCAGTCGAGCTCGGGCTTGCTTCAAAGGAGCTAGACGAGGCGTACTCAGGTTGTAGTAAGACTGGAACGAGCGATCAGCTTGACGTGCTCCGTGAAACCAGGCGACCTAGCTTACGTCTTCGCGATGCATCCCTAGGCAGATGGCGATATACTGCGCCTCTCCGAAAGTAGCAGCCTCCAACCCTACGTCACCTCGCTTGTTGTGGACGACAAACATGAAGAATCTGATCCATTAGTTCGGCTCGAACTCGGCAGAACGTGAATGCGACAGTCCACCCACTTGATAATGCACATGTCCAGAGACATCCGTTCGGCATTCCGATGTGTGATGGCATTTGCTCTTCGCATACATCTGTCCGAAGTCGCTCTCACGTCTTCGGCCGGGATAGGGAAGTAAGCAACCGGGATCTGGACCATGAGTTTGAGACCGCTCCGACACGCATTCGGTAGCTGAGCTCACATGGATGAGTGTCATCGAGATCATTTGTAAGATCAGAGCGAAAAAGATTGGATTCCGTTCTTCCTCCCCTGCAGCTAGGTCGTTTATGAACGATGGTTGGTGAATGACGGGGATGATGGACGAGACCTGCACTTGTCATTAGCCTTACTGGGCGTATGACACTTAGTGAGAGTGACGGACGTGTTCGAAATACAGCGATATCGTCTTGAGCGCTAGGTCGCGGCTGATGAAAGCGTCTAGCTTGAGTTGTGCAGGTAAGGTGGATTCGGGATTTGTGAACGGTGTCAAGCCAGTAGGTAAGGGAGGAGATGCCGGGTGTTCGATCCGGATGTTATCACGTGCGGCTGAGGGCGGAGAGACGAAATTGACTGTATCGGGCTGAAAGATGAACGGTGCGACAGGTGACTGATACCTGAGCGAGCTCCCTCCTTGGTGACAGTCTGAGGACTTACGATGAACGGCTGAGGTGCCGCCAGTGCCGGTAAAGTAGGCGGACTCTTCTCGCTACCTGATCCACTGTCGCTGCCATCGTCGACTCCATTGACTTTTCGCTTTCTCTGCTGCTCGGCCAGCTTCTCCACTACCAGGTTCCGCCTACCTCTCCGTTTCCGTTGGTACAAGTAACAGCACTCCAGCTTCCATTCCCGACAATGCTGTTCCCGCTTGTCAGCAGAAAGGTCTCGTGTCAAGACAAATGACCATGACTTACTTGGCATGGGATCAGAGCAACACCAGCATCATTGATATCGATGATATCCGGTCGACCAGAACATTTCAGCTTCCTCGTCCTGCAAGCGTCACAAGCCCGGGATGTGATTGCTCGTTTGCCGGAACTCTGTTCGGTCGAGGTGGACGGGCCGGCTTTGGCGTTATTTTCCGCGGTCATGACTGAGCTCGTCATTGCTCCATCGATGACCGGCTTCGAAGTGACCTGCGTCGATAGTATCTGGGGCATCGTTCGTCGTTCAGCGAATCACGACATGCCTTATTTAGCGAAGGAGGTGGCTTGAAATGTGTCGTCTGGCAGCTTGTTCATTTGACTGGCCCCACTCTAAAAGTCCGTCTAAACTCCGTCAATAGACCGACAATCAGGCTTCCCACGTGGCAGTCAACGATCGCTTCTTCGGGCAACAGAACATCCATCTCGATCACAATGTCTGATTCCTGCTGACGTATGACGGGGACTTACATACCGGCCTTTGCTCAACAACGCTGGTAAGACGTGAGCTGGAAATGCATCGGGGTCAGCACAAGATTTACGGCAATCCGGCACGTCAGCCGAAGACGAGACCATGCGTGACCTTATCAAGCCCGGAAAACGTTGGCTTCTCAATCCCCGTACGGTACCCGGGCTATTCTTCGGGCCCAGGCATATAAGCAATGACCTTTAGTGCCCGCCGACCCCAACTCATCATTCCACTTGACCATGTTGACCGCTCTTTTACCCTTGATCTCGCTCTCTAGCGTTTCGGCGGTGCCGGCCAAACGATGGACTCAGTCTCAAGCCGACTGCTGGTCTTTCAATGCGGACATCTACGCCGAGACGGACCAGAACATTGATCTCGCATCAGTCATTGGCTAGTGAGCGACTCTCTTGCGGTGTAAGTCATGGAATGCCGGCTGACAAGGCAGTCCTGAGAACCAGCAGCAATTGGTGCAAGGGTCGATCGACCAATATGCCGCCGGCTCCACTGTGATGGACCAAATCATGGCTGCTCCTACTACCAACGCCTCGGGCACATACTCGATCTACTTTCAATACTGCCAGCCTGAATCTGGCCAGCCCGCCGGTGTCTTCCAGACTCATCATGGTCTAGTCGGAAATGCAGGCTACTGGAATGTCCAGCTAGAGTAAGTCACTCATCTCTCGCTACGGGCCTAGGAAGAGCTAACGTAGGACTCAGCGGGAAGACCGATTACTCGTTCGCCGAATCGGCAGCTGCTGCTGGCTGGGCTACCCTCTCGTACGACCGACTAGGCGTAGGCCGATCCGCCCACCCTGACGCGACCCAAGTCGTCCAGATCTCCTACGAGATCGCTCAATCCACTACTATCGCTCAGATGCTTCGGGACGGGAGTATCGGCAATGGAGTCCCCGGCTTCGAGACTGTAGTCGGTGTCGGCCACTGTAAGTCACCCCTGCCACCAGCCATCGTGGACGGGATTGACCCTCTACAGCGTACGGCTCAAACCTCCTCACTGGTCTCGCTGCCAGTGCGCCAGATGCGTTCGACCAAATTATCCTGACTGGATTCTCCAACAACGTCACGATGGGTACGTCCATTCTTCTTGTCTGACGGCAAGAGCTAATGGCCACAGGACCCCTCGGACTGGCCGGCTTCCAATCGACCATTGCCTCGGTCGCTTACCCCGACCGATTTGGTGGTCTGGCAAATGACTATGTCATCACTCCTTCCGTCTCAAATGATCAACAAGGGTTCTTCCAGTGGGTTCCATCTCTCCCCCCCTCTCGCGTTTCCGCTCGATCATGAAGCTAACGGGGGCAGTTACCCGAACTACACCCAATCCGCTTTGGACTTCTTCACCAACAACAAGGGCGAGTACACACTCGGTCAGCAGAGTAGGTCCCTTTCCACCCCGCCAGCTTACATGCCGCTAATTCCCAGACACCATCGCCGGTACCATCATGCTCGACCGATCAGGATTCACCAAACCGGTATTCGTCATTACGGGTGACAATGACGCTCCATACTGCACGGCCAATTGTCAAGTCACTTCATTGGGCGACGGTCAGACTCAAGTGGATACCGCCAGAGACCTGTACCCCAGTGTGGCCGATGGTGATTTCGAGACTTATGCTGTACCGGCCACCGGTCACGCTATCAATTACCGTGAGTCGTGCCCTGTTTTGTCGGCTCTTAGCGATGTTGCACCGTTGACTGATGTTTCAGACCCGTCTTCCTACGATGCGTACCAGCGTATCATCGAGTTCGTCACTTCGCATTCGTCCGCCTAGGATGCGTCGCGGACTCGCTTGATAAGGTACGGCCGATGTCGCCAGAGAAGGACGGTAAAAGCAGAGAACGGCCTAACTGTGAATACAAGTATAATGTCAATGCAGATGCAGGTCGTGACGATATCGTGTGCATGTTTTTCTACCGGCTTCCTCTCCGCTGTGACGGTCCGTGCGACTTCCCAAGCTCAATCTTCAAAGACGTCCACCCTCTTCCAATGTACATGTTCCATCCTGCGCTCCGTCGTACCGCGATTTCTAAGCCGTTCGAAGGATAATGTGTACCCCAGAATCCGACTCGATCAATTCGCTCAGCTGTCCCACATCGAGCGAGTACGTGCCGTCCTGTGTCAAGTGATCAGCATATGTCCAGACTCAGGCACGGCCCGAGGCGCCATAATCTCGACCTAAACTCACCTCGAAAGCCTTCTGCATTTGACCCCTACCAAAGATACCCAAATCACCCCCTTTGCTCGCGCTCGAACAATCACTTTCGGTCGAAGCGATTTTCGCAAACTCCTCTTTCAACTGAGCGGGTGGGAGGGCGGAAAGTCGATCCCTATGAGCCTGGATGATAGACCTCGCTTCGTCGAGTGATCGAGTAATGTTTGCCTAAACCCCGAGTTCAGCCCACGTCCTTTGTATCGTTGAATGACACCTGACAAAGCGGAATGGACATACCTCTTTCCAAGAAGATGGACGTCGACTTCCAGCGTGTTTAGCGAGAATATGACTCGCCCTCACTTTCCCAGCTGTTACCGCCCCTCCCCCTCCCCCACCTGCTGCAGCACCTTGTTTGAGGTAATGCGCGCCCGTTAATTTCGCTACGTCCGCATCGCTCAATTCGGCCGGTTTCTCCCATACGGATTTGGAGGAGCTCGGGTTGTAGAAGTATGGTTGTTGACGCGAATTTGAGAATCTGATTTCCCAGCCTGACATGGTGGAGTTTGCTTGTATCAAGGAGAGAGAGAGGGGGTTGATCGTCATCAACGCTGGGGTAGATAGCCACGTTTATTCCACGCGTATAAGTTTGATACGTAATCTACTGAAATTTGCTTCCGCTGAGCGGCAATGATCCGAATGTGTCACCAGAATTTCCAGAATTCACCACGCAAATCTAGTCATTATCATTCGTTCAGGCTATATAGGCGTACACCACCACTTGAGAAGGGGTTCATCGACCTCTCACTTACGATCATGCCGCCCCGCTTGACACCCCGAGTACTGGGGATCAGCTCGTTACCGCTCGGTCCTAGTCCTATAGCTTCGACTTCGGCTATCCCGCTACCTTTGCCTGTTCAGCAACGACAACGGAGCTTGCATTCTGGCAGCGGTAGGCGGCCGAGGCCAGCTTCTCTTCCGGACCGACATGTATCGAGGGTGAGTCCGCTCGCTTCCTGGCTGGCTTGTATTGACACTAATTTCTAGGCATTCCACGCAAGTTCTAGGCGGGAGGCATCGGCAAAGGACCCGTACGAGGTGTTGGGCGTCAAGAAGGATGCCAAAGCCTCCGACATCAAGAAGACGTACTATCAGGTGAGTGCTTCGTTTATATATCCCGTGTGATCGATTTGCTCACCTCCGATAGCTAGCTAAAAAGTGGCACCCCGACTCGAACAAGGAGAAAGGGGCCAACGAGCGTTTCCTAGAGATTCAAAACGCCTACGACGTGAGTGACATGAAGTAACACATATGCATCGATTGTCGTCCGCTGACTCTGCTTAGATCCTGTCGGATGAGAAGAAACGGAAAGCTTACGATACGTATGGATCCGCCTCAACGCAAGAAGGTTTCGACCCGAACGCATTTGGCGCAGGCGGGTTTGGCGGGTTCCAAGGATTCGGCGGATTTGGAGGTGGAGCAGGAAACGCTGGTGATCTATTCGAATCTTTGTTCGGCAGTTCGTTCGGTCGAGGAGCAGGTGGAGGAGCCGGTAACCCATTTGGTGGTGGAGGAGGAAGGGCGAGGAACGTCAAAGGAGACGATTTGGAAGCTACCGTCACTTTATCATTCCTGGAAGCAGCGAACGGCGCATCGAGAAAAGTCAACATCGCACCCGTGGTCGATTGTAAACCGTGTACGGGATCTGGACTCAAGACTGGCGAAAGCAAGACTACATGTCCGACATGTAGAGGAACGGGTCAACAGGCATTGCAATTCCAAGGAATGGTCATGGCTAGTACTTGTTCCGCCTGTGGTGGGGCGGGGTCGACTATACCTCGACATGCGAGGTGTGGAGAATGTGATGGTGTTGGACGAGTCAAGGAAAGGAGGTCTGTCGATGTGGAGATCCCAGAGGGGATAGAGGACGGGATGAAAGTGAAAATCCCAAACGCAGGAGATCGACCTTTATCGTCTCAAGGACCGCCGGGGGATCTGTATGTTCGAGTCAACGTCAAGCCCTCGGCTATCTTCCGAAGACAAGGGACGAACCTATATCACGACGCAAAGGTGCCGCTGCATACAGCCCTGCTTGGGGGAAGGGTGAGAGTCCCGACGCTTGAAGGTGATGTGGAAGTCAGAGTGAGGGAGGGTACGCAGAATGGTGAAGAGGCCGTACTCAAGGGAAGAGGAGTGAAGAGTGTATTCGGGTACAGGGGAGGAGATAGGGGTGATTTAGTGGTCGGCTGGAAGATCCAGATCCCAAGGTCAGTCTCAGTGCCCCACCGTCTTCTGCCTCCTTAGGCTTTGGGCCACCGCTGACCTCTGTAGATCCTTGACGACGAGGCAGAAAAAGATCCTACAAGCGTTCGCAGACGATTACGAAGGTCGCGAACCGGACATTCATTTCGGTCCACCTAGTCCACCTCAAACTCCATCATCCACCAGCACCGGACCTACGGACTCAAAAGGTGAGACCACCCGCGCTTCCTCCCCACCACCACCACCGCCATTCGTAGAGCCCGACCAACCCCCTCCTTCCCACGACGGAGGTGGAGGAGGTGGGATCGCAAGTACCCTAGTCTCCGGATTGGGTAAAGCGATAGGTTGGGCCGAACGTCTTTTCGGCGGGGGTGGCGGGAAGCGGTGAGCGAGTTTTTTCGAAAAGGGTGGAATGTTGACAGGTGTGTCCTTTTTTTAGGCCCAACGGACGATGAACTTCGAATTGACGAGCAAGTCCCCTCGGCCGAGACGAAGGTAGAGGCCGACGTCGAGGGATCGAAGGCGAAGGCCGACGCTGAGGCTAAGGGCGTAGAGGCTGAGGTACAACAATCGCAATCAGAGCAAGAAGTCGAAGAGGAAGAGAAGAAGGCAGCTACGGGTTAATTTGATCATCGCACCACCACTCTTGCTTCACGCACAGTCAGCATAGCCATGCATCATCTCCCATCTATTACCTCATCTTCAGTTGCAGTCGTCCAGAGGCATAAACATTATGCAAGGTACCAAAAGCTAATGCACTGGTCTAAGTATGAACATGTTGATTTACGTTAGGATCATTAACAGACATCCAGTCGGAGAGAGGGTCGTCACTTTGAAGCCGAAGTAGTCCTCGTCTTGCTCCTGCTGTATTTCGGAAACACCCCATCCTCTTCCAATCGCTTCATACCCTCTTCACCCAATGTATCTCTCACCATCCTCAGAATGTCCGGGACGGCTTTCGCCTGGGCTCTCGGGTATGATGAAGGCTCGAAGTCAGGTCGGTCGCGATATGACAAAAGACCATAAAGTGAGGAAATCTGGTCGGCCTATCTCTTATCAGCTAACTCCCGTCTCTGGTCTCCAAGAGGACTGGAGTTCGACTTAGGACTTACCTTCTGCTCGAGAGTGTCGATCACTTCTTTCAGGTGTTCAGCTAGGATATGCCGTTTCGCCACGGCCGAAGCTGCATCGAGGATCTTGTACTGTTCCGCCAATTCAGAGTAGATCCTGATCACGCATCAGTTAATCTTCTCTTTGACATGTTGGTGCAGAGAGCGGACATACGACTTGTAGTGCTTGAAATCCTGTTCGAGCTCGCCAATCACCCTCGTCAAGACCGTCTGCGGCGGGAGATCGGCCTCGGCTCTTGCATCACCTCGAACTTGATTGTCCTTCGGCCGTCGCGGGGCAGCAGTAGCGGCAGTGGCGGCTTGACCCAGACTCGGGAGCTGGGCGCGACGCGAAATGTCGAAGAAATCCGCTTCGTCCTCTTCTCGAATAGATGGAAAAGGGGAGGAAGGCCCGTCCTGCCTTTTAGTCGGTTTGGACCTATGTTTACTCCGACCATGTGACGTGTCGGACCCGGGAGATCCGGACTGTTCGGCATGTGTTGGATGGAGGACGGACGGGTCGATCAATTCCGGATCGGGCGAAGCGACTCGATGTGTCCCCTGACGAAGTTTTGAAGGTAGAGGTTGTGTCTGAGTCTGAGTGCGAGGAGCAGGGGCTGATCGATTGGACCTTCTCTCGACGTCCTTCTGAACCCGTTGAACCTCTTCGTCCGAAAGACTGATCAGGTCCGTAACGCCAAGGCGAATAGTCTCCTCCCCTCTCGCTCGTTTACGTGTTTCAAGACCTTGTTCGACGATCCCACCCAATCGGTGAACTTCGGTACTGAGCCTTTCGACTTCTTTGCGGAGCGAAACGAGCTCTTTGGCGACTGCCGAGCGAGGCGGGGAGGCGGGTGTAGGTGGTGAGGCCTGTGCCGAGCGCAATTCGGCAACTATGGCTTTATGCTGCTCGAGCTCGATCGTCAAGCGGGAAAGCTGATTACGGAGCGATTTGACCAGATCTTCCAGCGCTCGAGACTCGGTCAGCTCGCCCGCCGCATGTCAACGAGGGTGTACAGCTTACCAGTCTTCTCTCCCAAAACTTCCTGCAGCCTGCCTTGTCCGGTTGAGCGAGCAGACTCCACCTCTGCCTTGGCCCTTTCCACCTCTTCTTCCAGCTCCCTCACTCTCCGACGCGAGACAGAGTTCTCCGTCTCTAGAGCGCGCAAGCGAGCGTGCAAGGCTGATAAAGTGTCCGGCACGCCATCTGTGAGAGGTCAGCTCGGCCCCACAGCCTGGATACAGATCACACATTGGGCATGAGCTTACCAGCTGCACCAGGTCCCGCTTCGCCATTTCTGCCAATAAGTCCATGCACGAGACCCTTGTCTGGCGTTTCCATCAACCCCGTCATTCCCGTAACGTCACCTAACCCCGCCCCTCGAGAGGGCACAGGTGCGGACATAGGTCGATATCGATTTTGATCGTGTAAATGCCCAAGCTTTTGTTTAGGTTTGGGCGTCTCGCCCACATGTACTTTACGTTGTGCCGGGGCAGGGGCGATATTGTGTACTGTCGATTCGCCTAGGGCTTTACGTGCGGGCTGGACTGTACGTGATTTCGACCCCGAGGAGGATCCGGAGCCTGATCTGGACCCGGCGCGAGAAGCTGGTGGTGAGGGGAGTGGATCGGCGCGATTGAGGGTGAATGAGAGGTTTGGGTTAAGTTGGGAAGAGGTGAATGGTGAGGGTGATCGAGGTGAACGGGTCGGTGAGAATGGCGATGTAGGTCGGTTAGACACTTGCTACAGAGACATCAGTTCAGGACATCCTCGTTCGCGAGATGTCGGGGGAGTGGACTTACACCCTGCATCACTTTACCCAGCTCTCCAACTAGCCGGCCGAGACTGCGATCCGGGTCCCACTCGCTCCCGCTCTCTGGGTCGTCTCCTCTCCGGCCAGCTCCCATAGGTCTGGCAAACACTCCATCAGCCAGCGTGACGGCACTAACATGATGATCCGCCGTAGAGATAGGTGAAGCCTCCATCAAGCTCCTCTCGCTTATCTTTCGTTGTTGAGGTTGAGCACGAGATGTCCCATGAGGTCCGACCATTTTTGGTCTGGATGTCTGTTGATGTGGGTGGATGAATGACATGTCTGAAAGTGGGATGTGAGGTCGGGTTTGAGTTTCGGCACGGGGATATTCGATAGTAGACAAGGACGAGAACGAAGTATCGGACCCAGCGTCGATATCGACCCTCGCGCCCCTCAATGCGGCGTATGGATCCTCCTCGTCCCTCTCTTGAATGGCAGAAGACGTGATAGTGGTGAGTGATAGCGAATGGAGATCATGGTCGATTGTCGTTTCGATCCGCCTTCGTTCGAGGTCAGCAGCGGAGAACGGGATCGGTCGAGCCTCCTCCATCGCGGGGGATTGTTTGTTTGCGTTTCTTTCGGGAATGGAGGTGAGACGTATGTTGTTGACAGATACGCTTTGGAGTAGAGGTGTATGATTATAGTGTAGGATGGACAATGGGATGGGATGAAGAGAGGATAGGTGAAGCAGAGCAAGGTTGAATGATGCGTTGTTGTTGGGTGTTTATCGCGACTGTCTTTGAGTGACCAAGTAGAATTGGGATAAATTACTAAAATCAACTACAAGAAAATAATCAAAAGACGCACCCATCCAAGCTACAAGTACAACATGCGAGCAACGAAAACGAAGACATTCACAAACGATTGATACCCATACATACATACCTTATACAGCGTCCCATAAAGCGTACCATTCGGTGGAACGACGTGTACCGCCTTGTGGCCGTTGACTGACGTACGGCCCAATAGACTTCACTGTTGGAATGAAACGCCCGCCAAGCGCTCGATAGATATGAACCCCCCGAATCCAACTTTGAAGAGTTCTTTTCAGCTGAACGCGGTAGGTATTCATTAACAATCGACTCAATGATCAGGGAATCGAGTGAACTCAAGACTCACGACTACTCTGCGTTTATATCTTATCTCTCTCCAACACCCCGCGCCGTATCCCGCCTGGATTGTTCTGGACGGCTCAACACGTCCCGCTCGGGAAGGAGGACGGATATGAAGTGGACGTAAAGTTCAATATCAATGATAGGTCTAAGGATGGAATGTTGATTGCCAACTTACAACTTACTTTCTCCATCAACGATCCCGAACATGTCGAAGCACGACGACTCCTTCAACATCCTCGTCGCTCAAAAACGCGGCCAAGGTATGTATATATACCTCCCCAACACCGGGCGGCATTTTCTTTCTCTATCCTCCAAAATCTTGTCCTTCCCATCTCATCCTTACTTACCGACCACCTGTACCCCCTCTCACCAACATCTACACGTTCTTTACCCCCTCATCTAATTAGGACACTTCACTATCTTCGCCATGTTCTCCCTCTCTCTCCTTACTGTCCTTCCGCTCGCGTTGGGCTTGACTGTCCCTCTCGACGCGTCTTTGTCGTCTTTCACCAACGGTCACGGTGATGTCAAGCTCGGTAGACCTGCTCGACCAGCCCTTGCGGATGTCAATGCCGCTTTGACTCACGTCACCAACCTCGACCTCGACACCGGCATCAAGCCTCGTCACCTCAACGTTGACAGCCACCACGCTTTCAACATCGACGGACACGTCGACGCGACCGTACACCACCTCAATACCAACCTGAATCTCGACCTCAACGCCCACGGAACCACCACGTTGGCGACGCGTACGACCGGTCTTTTGCCCGGTATTCAAGCCGGCGCTTCGTTCTGTATCACCCTCGCCACGGCGGTCACGCTTGATAACGGTGTCTACCTCGCTGCTGGCGTGTGTCTATGTGCCGATGCAGTGGTTGAAGCCGACCCGCTCGCGTCTGTCGAAGTCGTCTCGTCCTCGGGTGCAGTCATTACCGGTGCTGCCGCAGTCAAGCTAAGGAACTCGGTAAGTCGACTGCCCTCCCCTCCCCGACTGTCTTTCAGGTGGTTGACGTTACTTTCAGATGCTCTTCGCCCAGTTCGGCAACCTGTTTGACATCGATGGTACACTCAAAGTCCTTACAGGCACTTATCTCAATTTGGTCCTCGCCGGAGACGTCTGTCTTCAAGTCGACTTGTTTATCGATCACTCGGAGCACGACTTTACCCAAGGTCAAGGCAACTGCTGTGCCAGGCGTAAGTCGATCCTCTCTCTCTATGTTCTCCATCCTCCCTTTGATGGAGCTGACCTTGGCATCAGGATGCATCGCTCCATACGTTGAAGGGGCAAACGACCAATGTGTCTGCCCGCCCGCCAATCAGTGTCGGGACGAATGTCTCGCCGGTCCCGCGCTCGAATGTAATGGTCAATGTTTCCTTCAGTCCGAATACACTTGTCCGTCCGGTATGCCCGTACCCAAGCAGCAGCCGGGTAGGAAGAGGAACCTCGGTCTGTCTGCTTCTTGCAATGGGTACGGCAAGGAGATGTGCGCCGTAACGGGTAGTGTCGGTTGGGAGTGTGTCGACATCTTTGCCGATATCGAGTCGTGTAGGTCGTGCTCTCCTCCCTGGATCACATACAGTTGAGGACAAGCTGACGAATCCAGGCGGCGGATGCGTCTTGTCCCAGACTGGCAAACGAGCAGGAACCGACTGCACTTCTATCCCCTTCGTCGATGAAGTCCTGTGCCACCTCGGTGACTGCCTGGTTGTCTCGTGCGAAAAGGGCTACAAGCCCGCTCGGAACGGTACCCTCTGCGTCGACGTCAACCTAGACCTCGATATTAACGTGAATGCCGACGTATACGCAAAGACGGTACACCGACTCGACCTCGATACGTCCATTCACTAGTCGACCGTACCGCCTCTCTGCAACTAGACAGATCGACGATCCCGCCCTCTACGCGGATAGGACTACGGACAATGATACTCCTTCTCCGTGGCGTCACCACCTATAATTTATCATATACCACTACCAACCTTCGCATGATTGGGACTTTTCTTTGGGCCAAATGCATCTACTTGTCGTGTTACTCATTTGAAAACGCAGCACAGGAACAATCAACCTAATCTCGCTGATGCCCGGCGCGTCGTACATGATCTGCATGTGCATGATGGAATGAGTCTATGCTTTTTTGGTTCGTCCGTCGCTCCCCACTCCTCACTTCTCCTCTAGCCGTCTCGAGCGGACTGGCCCTGACCTCGCCTCGGCTAATCGTCGTCCCAGTGTCCCGACTGTTTCGGAGGGTTGATACCAGCCTGTTTCGAGACGATGATACTGTCTACCCTCAATACCGAAACAGCCGCTTCTGTCGCCAACTTCATTGCCCAATCCTTCGCCGCATAACTTTCCAGCACACCCTTGCTCTTGGCAGACATGACACCCTTGTCCCCCTCTCCATCAATATCGACTCCAGCATCGAATGACCCATCGGCATGTGACTTGTACAGGGCCGAAACGACATCTTCAGCGTTCAATCCGGCGTTTTCGGCCAGTGTGCGAGGGACAACTTCCATCGATTCGGCCCATCGTCGAATGGAATGTTGAGCCAATCCAGCGGTTTTCCCACCCAACGCCGCGACTCGGGAAGCGAGTTCAATCTCGGTCGCTCCTCCTCCGGGGACTAATCGGCCATCCCGCAAAAGTATACGAACAGTGTTGATCCCATCGTCAAGTGATCGTTCGAGATCGTCCAGGTAATTGGCCGTAGCTCCGCGAAGGACGATGGTGGAAGTTCGGGTTCGTTCGTCTTCTTGTCGAAGGACCGTTACTCGATCACCTCCAATTTCGACCGTTTCGAATACGTCCACCATACCCGCTTCTTCGGGTGTGGGGGCTCCCAATCGAGCTAGGGGCGTGGCACCGACCACTCGACATAGACGACGTAGATCGAATTTAGACAGGACTTTGATCACTCCAATGTTGAGTCGGTTGAGGTAATGTAGAGCCAAGTCGCCGATACCCGACCCAGCGATGATGAGCTTGACTCCGGAATCGGCGATCTCCTTGAAGTACTGTCTAGTGTCAGCACTGCTCACTCTCACGTTCGAGAGAGGGACTACTCACACCCTCGAGCTGCTTCTCCTCGCCTCGAGAGAAGTCCATGAGTTCGTCGGCCTTCTTAAGCAAGACCGTACCCTTGGTCTCGGTCTGCGAAATGTCGAGACCGCAAGTGTACACTGCCACCTTGGCTTTCGTCGCCTTCTTGACCACCCCTACGATCTGTGAGCATGTTTTGAGAACGACCAGTGCACTTTCGGACTCACCCTCGGGCTCTCGACCGAAGACCATCCCCTTGACCACCCTACTAGCGCTCAGACCACCTCCCATGACCTTGACCACACGGACGGAATCGACGTTGAAATCTTTCGGGTTCTTGGGCATCACCGCCAATGCAGCTTCAGCAGCGAGGGTGGAGAGGAACTGCTCTGAACCAGGTTGCTTGGATGCGAGGGAAGGGGCGATGGCAGTGGCCAAGTCGGAGACGGTAGGTAGAGGAGAAGGCGACAAGGTCGAAGCGACCAGTGCTGGTCCATCGTTAGCTGGGTCCGAATAGACTCTGCGTTTAGGTGTACCTACATTGCAATTCCTCACGACCCTTTTCAAGCGCCATCTCGTACCCCTGGATAACGTCTGACGGGTGCAGACCCATCGTCAAAAGGTGTTCGGACCGCTTCAGTAGTTCTCCAGCGAGGATCAAAACGAGGTTCGTAGCGTCGCCCATCTAGCACGAGTCAGTTCTCACGTCCATGAATTGAGATGAATCGAGACACTCACCTCGGTCTCTTGGGCGGTACTTGCCATGACCAACAACTTTGCAGCTGGGTGCGCAACCTCAATCTCCCGGATGATAGTTGCCGCATCGGAAGTGACGAACAGTCGTCCCAAATGATTGATAATGAGCTTGTTTCGGCCTACCGAATGTCGTCAGCCACCATTCTCTCCCATTTCCCGACACATCAGAGAAGACCAGTCAATCACTCACCATTCGGCCCAAACGAGGTCCTGACAATCTCGGTCAACTCCCCAACAGCCTGAATGTTCCTCAATACAGCCTCTTCCAAACCTGACATGTACTTGTAGCCAGATTTGAAGAGGTCCGGACCTCCAGCTTTGGGTACTTTGAGCGCCATCTTGAAGGTAGATGATGGGTTGTAGAAATGTTAAGAAAGTATCAAAGTCTGAGCGTGGAAGGAATCATGTCGCGCGCGTCAGAAACATGAGGGCGCCTATCGATAGAGCATGCGTCGAGAGGTGCCTATTTCTTCGTGGGACTGTTTGTGGAGACCCCATGATTCTGATAACCGGGTCTGTGCGTCGAGTAGTGAGTGGGTCGACTTGAACACGACTTTCCTTTCCTTCTTCCTTTACCTCCCGACTGGGCTCGCAGCGTTGCAGATGGATGCCGCACCACCATCTGTCTGAATCCATCATCCTTCAGCTCGACACCCACTCTACATGTGGTCATCTCCAGCTTCAACGTCAACTCCCCGACCTCCCTACGCCTACACCGAACCTCTCACGCCGGCGAAACGCGCCGCCACCGACTGTCCTTTAGACCTAGAACTATCAGCTAAATCACAACGACTCGATATCCGCGAAGACTACGACGGGGACGTGGTGATGGGTGATTTGGACGATGAGGAAGTAGGCACCAAGCCTAGGTTGTCGTGGAAGGATAAGGGCAAGGCAAAGGTGAGGCCGGTACCCGAGCTGCCGGAGGAAGTGTGGAAGAGGGTATTTGAGCTGTACTATGATCAGTGCGCTGATGGTGAGTCTCTTGCTTCCAGCGCCAATCCCTCTTTCCATCGAGCTCTTCAAGCCTGACGTAACCTTGGCCCATCTCTCTCACCTCCCTGCTTGCTGCCAGACCCGGTCCACGACTCTCTTCCTCCCTCTGTGTCTCGCTGACCGCCAGATTGGGGGACATCGGGCCAGATCAAAGGCGGCCTCCTCCCGCTTCTCATCTCGCCGACCCACGCCCGCGTCGCCACTCCGGTTCTCTACAGCCACCCGCACATCAGCACCCAAGCCATCGGCTCATTCATGAAATGCGTCAAATACCCTACCCGATACTCTGACGCACCGCCCAAGATCCCTCTGGTCAAACACCTGACTGTCCGACCTACACCAATCATGCCGGCATACGAGCAAATCATAGTCGAACAAGGTAAACCCGAAGTCGTCAACCCCCTATTCCCATCTCTCACATCCATGTTCTCCAACGTCCATTCTTTCACCTTGAAAGATACCCTGGTGTTGGGTAACGAAGATGCGAAATGTATCTTTACCGCCTTGGCGAAGCTCGCTCCGAAAAAGGCTAGGATCGAATTGAGGATGTGGGATCTTTACGATTCGGCTATTGGTCAAAGCCTCATTGCCGCCACTCGACCGAATGTCCATGCTCTCCCCCAGGCGACGGGAGGTACCGTCCCTATGTTGGCTTTTGGGCATGTCTCGACACAAGAAGCTTGGAGGAACGCCATCATCGCCGGGCGAGACCTGCACTTGACTCAAGAATGGCTCAACCCGCGCCAACTCAACAATGATAATCAAGGCAACAACAATCAGCCCGCCAATCCCGTTGCCCACAATGCGGCAGCTCTACGTCCAGTACGGCCGCCACCTTCACGTACGCGTCCGATCCCACTTCCACCACCTCCGGCTAATCGCGTTGGGGGCACGAATGCGACACAGACAGCCACGAGGACGCGATCCCGTTCAGATCCAACCTCTCGCGAAGCCGCGAGTCGAGCGGCGCTCATTGCTGCGTTCAGGCCGCATGCATCTCAACACTCCCAAGAGAACGTCTCTCAAGCTACAAATCGTATCATCGACATGACCGGATCTGATCCCGATATCGACCCCGGCGCTGGTAGTGATAATGAGCTCGCGGAAGATTGGGGTCTCGGCGATGACGGCGACGAATCCGATGCATCAGAAGGTCTAGCGCGAGCGATGATGGCTGATAATGGTGTGCCGGATGCGCAGATCGACATCCGTTCAGAGCTGGCCAATACGAGAGCCGAAATCCGACGAGCGGAAGATCGAGTCATGTCGTTGAGGCAAGCGATGGAAGATGCTCGCTATGACTTTCTTGTTCGACATCCATCAGGTGATGTCAGCGCAGACGACGAGGATATAACCGATGTGCGATACCGAAGGATACGAGCGGATTGGCAAGCTGCCGAAGTGGCCAGACGAGCAGCTGAGACTCGAGCTGGAGTGCTGCGTACGCGCCTGGCGGCACAGATCGCCAGCGATGCCCAAACCGGCTCTGGATCCGGCTCCGGCTCTACCAGTGCTGCGCCAGGAGCACCGAGTACGGCCACTGTCCCTGCTCAAGAAGCCCACTCATCGACTGTCTCTGCCACTCAACTTCCGGTCGCTGCGCCAGTCGGCGCCTCGTTAGACCCGTCATCGGTCACTGCACCGGGCGTGACGTCGAACGCTGACCCAAGCCGTGCGGCCGTTCCGACAGACCGAGGTGTATCGGTCAAGTCCGAGGGTCAAGTGACTGTCCGTTTGTCGGATGTTTCCTCTACCTTTACCTCTACCATCAATGCGAATAGCGATACGCCGGCTTCGGATGCTCCGCCGAGTATCACTCCTGCCGATACTGCCGCAGACGTCAACCCTAATCAGCCTGTCCAGTCGAACGAGACCGAAACGGTCCCCGATCTAGCTGCTTCACCTCTCACCACAGCTAAAGCTGGTTCGACGACGGACGCCTCAACGTCTACATCCGACATCCCTCGTTCCTCTGCCGTCGGCGCTCAACCGAGCGCTTCTACGACTCCCACGCCTGACGCACCTCAGACCATCTCCTCCATGGTGAGCTCCGGCTTGACATATGCTCAGAGGCGCAAGATCGACCATATCTACTTCCCTCCGCCTGACGAGGGCGGACCACCAGCGGCCGGACCGTCTGGCACCGGCGCTGCGTCCGATCTCGCTCATACCGTCGATCCGAATCATGTTCTTTACCCACCTTCCGCACCCATCAACAATTCCTCCGATTCCCATCCTGTCCGACTGACCGCTTGGGCCCGACAATCTAGAGGAACGTCATCCTACCTAGCTCATCAGATGCGCGAGATGTTGCTCGACCTGATCCAGAATCACTGGGCCCACTCCCTCAAGGCCTTTTCGTTTGTCGCTTTCGACCCGCTCGCAAGTCTTGTCGTCCGTGCTCCGAAACTCGATTTCTGGGAACATATCCCGATCGAACATATTCGAGTCCACCTACCCCGAGGTGTCAACTCGTTAGCGATCTTTAAAAGCGCTAAACAGAATGAAACAGATCATATCCGAGCTCGACGAGCGGCAGAAGCGGAGTCGCAAGAGCAGGCGGAAATCGGGGTTGACGAAATGGACGATGGTTTGGCGGAATTGACGAATCTCGCCAATGACATTATCCCGGATGAGGAGGATGATAAGGTCGTAGGTGGGGATGGGATGGGTGGGGGATTAGTGCATCCTTCGAACCGATTGTTTGAAATCGAAGTCAACACCGTCAGGGATATGATGGATGATATGTGGGTACAGGCCGGGTCACAATTACCACCCCAGGTCTGTCGAATTCTACTCGGCGAGCAGGACTGGTCAGAAGTCGTCGCTGGTGAGTCTTCTTTACCCTCGCTCAACAGGGTCAACGACGCGCGCTAACGAGGATTCAGGTCGAAGGCGATACCCCACGTCAGAGGTCAACGAGCCGGACGACTTTCCCTCTCCCCGAACGGCCGATTATGCCTCCCCGACCTACTCTTTCAGCTCTAGCGAGGAAGACGATGATGGCGATGTCGACGAGTATAGCCTTGATGAACAGGAGGGAGGATGTTACGATGCCGAAGCTGCCAAACGACAGGCAGAGCGTATGGCCGCTAGGCAGAAGCTAAGGCAGGGGGACCCGGCCGCCTAGGCTGTGTCAAACATGGCGAAGGAGTGCAGCTGTCCACAATCATACATCTATACATGTGAGTACCATCGCGATGAACTGTGCATGTCAGCAAAGAGGCATGTGCGTTGTGTATCCCTGTGTGTGACCCTCGGCAATTCTCACCCCTCGAAACTTTCGGTACCTCGTTCGACATGTCTTACCCCCTTACTTCCGTGGACTGCGGACCGCTCCTGGCTGTCATGTCAAAGGATGAGTCCAGACTGACAGGGGGCCAACGAAGATCAAAGACGCGATGCGCAGTCGATCACAAAGGAGTCAACAAAGTCGAACACTAGCGTCAGTGCTCATAAGTCATCGTTCGACTTTGACTTCGTTCGACGCGCCCAACCTTCGCTCTATCACCTTATAATCGCTTTCATCCTGCTGTGATCCTCGCCTACCTAGCAAGAACGAAACGATGAGTCCCAGTCGAGCTCGAAGCCCACCACCTCGAGGTGATGGGTACTCTCTCTTACCCAATTACACACCTTCATCCTCTCCTCCGCCGCTCGGACACGACGACTACTTCAAATACCCACCTTCCCACCTCTCCCATCGAACAAGACCAACTAAACGCCAACTCCTTTTCTCAACACTCTACGCCGCCGTGCTGGCCAGTATCATCGTATCGATCGTATTGAGGTTTAATAGGACTGGCGGGAGGAGTGAAGGGACGTATCAACAATGGCTGACTAGTAAGATGTCGTCACCCGATCCGTTTGATCAGTTGGGATCGGCTGCTGGGGTAGGGCCGGTGGAGAGGAGTATGTGGGGGTTACATGAGGAAACGGGCTGGGAGAGGGGACCGTTCATGATGGAGAAGGGGTTATCGGACCTAGGACCAGAGGCGAGGAAGTACAACCTGAACCATAACGATTCCGCGGCCGGCGCTCTCGAGTGAGTACAGCTCCGATCGTGATAGGCTCTATCTTCGTGATCGTCTGCTGGCCGGCAAAGTGGATGGACTAACGCGAGTCAGGTACTTTACCGACCTCCTTCATTTCATCCATTCAATGCCACTTTCCGTCCGACCTCAACTCCTGACATCACTATACGCCCACCTCCCACCCGCTTTATCCACCCACTTCCCACCCCTCCCTATAACGCACCAAGCGAAACTAGGCCCACCGGCTATGATAAATTACAAAACCATATTCCAAACGGACAAATCAGCTCTGGACGACCGGTCCGAAACGGCAAGTTACAATCGAAAGTGGCGGGAATTCAATGGGGTAGATGGTTGGGAAGTGGTGTTCATGAATGATACGCAAGGGGATGATTGGGTCCGCAAGCATTTTGGAGGTGGGCTCGTGGAGAAGGTCTGGGATGATTTGCATAGGGGTGTGTTGAAGGCGGATTTGTTGAGGTATCTCTTGATACTGCTTCATGGAGGGGTCTACAGCGATGTCGATGTGAGTCCGCCTCTCATCTAATCACTCCCTGCGTCCGACCACACCCTCACCCCTCAAATAGCTGCTTGACATTCAAGTCCTCGTGTCCACGTACTGGAGGACAGCTTGTTCTTATTGGCTCCCTCGCTGACTTTCGGTAGACCCGCCCACTTCGCCCGATCGAGCATTGGGGAGCCAACAGCGTCGAATACCTCGACATCTCGAGAACAGACGGTCCGGAATACATGTCGACCCTCTCAGCCCATCCATCAACAATCATCGGAGTCGAGACCGACGTCCCAAACCTCGACTATAGATGGTTCTGGCCTCGCCCGATCCAGATTTGTCAATGGACATTGAGCGGAGCGCCTTTTCATCCGATCTACCTTGACACGATCAAACGTGTGATCAACGCTACGGACACTGTGTTGAATAGTGGGATTGTATGGGATCAAGATGGTCGTGGGCGGAATGCGACGGGTGATGTGATCAGGAAAGAGGACGTGGTGAGCGTACTAGAATGGACGGGACCGCCGGTATTCTCCGATTCGGTCATGCAGTAAGTCCAATCCTACCACATCCGTCCTCTCCATCGCATTAGAGCATGATGATCCCTTCTCTTGAGCCTACTCGCCAGGGACCGCCGCTGATATCACGGCAGATACCTCCAATCACGCTATCGAGTCAGCTGGCACCGTCTTCGAGGTATCCGCCACCCAGTCCGGATTGGCGATATCCTCATTCTGCCCAATACAGCATTCGCCCCGGGGACACCAGCAGCAGGCAAGTTATGGCACATTCAAGCAAACGTCGAACATAAGTGTGAGCAGATCTCTCTCGTCAGTACATGAGCTCGGGGCAGTGCTGATGAGTCAGTCCGGGGGAGCTGGAAGACGCCCGAAGATGTGTTTTGACCGGGTTACCGTTCCTACATCCCATCCCATTTTTGTTCCTCCTCATGCGTGTTTAGAGTATCACGGATGTATAGTCATAGTTTCGACTGGCACATGGTATATGCTCAATCGACCGGTATGCGGGAGGAGACTATTGACCTCACTGAACGACACAAATCGGTCCAGGCGGTTTCGTAGCCCCAGCCTTCTTCTCATCCTTCTTCTGCATCACTATCGGCACCATCACTCCGCCTGGTAACTTTGTACCTACTGAAGTCAGAATCACGCTCTATTAGGTGGTGAGGAGAAGATCGCGAACTGACCTTGAGGAAGTGCCATTGGGAAGTCAGCGACTGATGACATTGGTAGCACCGCTCCGCCAGGTAAGGCCGTGCCCGTCGGCAGACTGTACGATCAGCAGCAATTCCACTAATTGGGACTTGGCCGGCCTGGAGGCTTGCTGTATGATGGGAAACACTTACAATACTCCTTCGGTAATTGTGTGATAAGCGTGATACTTGATTCCATAACCGTCTGGAACGATTGCATTCTACCCCAAAGCGTCAGCCTCGACCCCCACTCACATTGATGGGCGATAGACGACCTCTTGACCGCTTGCTTAAAAGCAATGAGGAGGGACGTACCGGGACCTGCGACTCGACAGTCACTGCGAATGGATGGGCGGGCTTGCCGGCCCCGATCCCATCCGGTTCTTTGGGTGCGTGCGAGGCCATCGTTTTTGATGAAGTTGACTATTGATATGGCTTTGAGCCAGATAAGTATGTCAGAACAGTCAGTACATTGATGTAGCCGGCTAGTGAATGTCAATGAGGAGGGTGATGAAAGGATGTCGTCGATCAGCAGCGATCCGCCATTCCTCGATACCCATAGACGGCGGACGAAGCATGATATGCAATGCAATGTTGTTCGTAATACTATACACCCGCCGTGCCCTGATGTCGTTACTGAATCGCATCGACCCGTCTTGGTTTGACGCTGGATATTTTCGGGAATCCGCCCATCCCATCTGGGCTCGGTTTCATGACGAGTTGATTTTGGGAATACGACAGATTGCCCAAAATCAACCCCTTTAGCCGTTAGCTCGAGTACGCATGGCCAGTCTGAGGGAACAGGGTCACTCACGTGATCAATACAGCTGGCGATGATGACGATGATATCTTCCAGCTCTATTGTGCCATCTTCAATCTCGCCCGTCCCGTCGAAAGCCCGACGTGTAGCTCTGAGAAAGACGTTTGTCGGACATCGATTAAGCGGAGCAGACGGATTGGCCTGATAGTGCAATCGCAATCTGTCTCATCAGCTTGAAGTGACTTTGATTGACGAGGGAACACGGGACTCACGCTCGACGAAGAAGATTACGCCAGACGAGAATCTCGCCCCGCTCGTACAGTATCAACCAGATACTCCGCCGTCTATACCATTCCCGCTTTTGCTCGAGCTCGCTACGCCAGCCAGCGACGTTGCCTGTTTTGAAGTGGTGTATGAGCGATTGGAAGATTGTGAGCGAGTATGCCCTTAGCAAGGCCGGATCGGGTAGGTGACCAAGAAGGAGATTGACGGGGACCAGGCGGATCAGGATGGCTCTTATTCGGGGTCAGCATTGGGGCGGAGGAAGTGTAGTCGTGAGAACAGGCGTACCTCCTCGGCTGCCAGCTATCTTGAGGACACCACGTCCAAGCCAGATCGAGCCATGTCTTGGCGTTCCGCATGTCCAGCAACTTGACTCCCAACCTGCCTCGCCAATAGTAGCTCTGGCAAATATCCGTCGACCGTATGTATCCCGCGCGGGACCGTATACGCATATCCTCCTCGGGGGCGATATAAGTGAACGTCCTCATAAGCTCAGCAGCTTGAGTATGGAGTTGACGCTAAGTCAGTCTCAGCTGAGATCCTCTTTCAAGCGGAAGAGCTAGCTGACCTGGGCGAAAATACGCCATAGCATGTTACCCAATTTCCACAGTATGTCCCCTACTACTTCACCTTGAGAAGTAGCTCTTGCCCATTCGTCCGCGGTATAGCTTGTTGACGCGATCTGCATGGACCTTTCGAGCGTTTGACGTGTCGTGTCTCTGATGTTTCGAGGCGAGCGAGGGTTCTTGATAGGATGGGGCGACATGCTGGCCGCCTGCAGTCTGTCAGCCGTGGTGGTCATTGCACGAGCGGGGCTACAATACTGACATGGCTGGACAGAGCGATCAGACGCCTTGCGAATGCCAGAATGACCGGGTTCAAGCAGGCACAAGTGTGAATCCCATCTGAGACAGTCGCATACACCTTGTTCACCTCACTGTCCTGTCAGACCCACTTCTGCGGAGACACAATTCTTGGACTGACGTGTATGCACCGACGAGAGCTGTAAATTTGGCATGGACAGGCTCGAAGTCACCTCCGTCCGGTAACCGGATGTACTTGAGCAATGCAATGACGAAAGAGGCGAAGTTATCTTTCGTGTCGGCCGGTAGAGTCGAGACTACAGGAGCGATGAAAGATGTCGTCAAGCCTGAGTCAGGTACCTACAGACAAGTATTAGCGCTTTTGAGACTTGGCTACTACAGGAGAGTCGGGGCGTCTCACTGATTGCAGGGCATTCTGCAGTGGGATGTACGCCTGACGCTCCGGTTGTAAGGGGACGAGCGAGTGTAATTGGTCGCTCGACCGCGCTTGAAAGGCGAGGGCCAGATCACCGACGTATGCAGGTAGCAAGTTGGCCATCTTGCCCCACCACCACCAAGTAAGGGGAACAAGACACGGTACAGGATACAGACAGGTTAACTAGAGCACGAGTACTATTGCTTGTTGCTGTCTTCACTTGGTGATCACTTACCCCGCATTTACCCCACATCATCTGAAATTTCAGTTGCACCTGACATTAGCCTTGTTGACCCGTTCTACTGTTCACTTCTCAGTCTATGAGCAATCATGGCGCCACCGCCTCGACATGAGCGATACAACGCTAAAGCAAGAGGCTCGGTCGCTGGCGGCTCGTCACACAAGAAGAGGAAGAGGCAGGTAGCTGCCCCTGTCGAAGCGGAGGTCAGCGATGAGGATGGAGGCGAGTCGTTGGCGGCTATGGCCAAACGGATGAGCGGGGGCGAAGGGATGTCGACCAAGAAACGCAAACGGCTCGAGTCTTACATTGTGCGCATAGTGTCCTACTATGCGGTGGGGGAAGCTTAGGGACGGGAACTGACCAGGTCTAGACGAAGAAATTGCAGCTCGAGCAGAGAGACAAGAACATCCAACTCTTAGCTTCCCTAGCTCCGAAGTCCGGAACATCTCTCTCACTCCTTTCTTCCGCTACACTCGGTCAGAACCCCCTCGCGCCCACTTCAGCTCAGGAAAGGCAAGAAGGTAAAGAAGACAGGGTCGTGAGAAGAGGTATCGAGCGGTTGAAGAAACGTCATGGCGAAGCCGAGGGAAGTGGTAGTGGGAGCGGGAGCGACTCAGAGGAGGAAGCCAAAGGACGGTCAAAGGGCAAAGGGAAAGCCAAGGAGGAGGTCGTGGACATGGTCGATGGTCTCACGGGCGTCTTCATCCCAGATGCTCAAATCGGGTCTACCTCGAACGGCAAGGAGACGTCCCAGACCCAGAAGAAGAAGCGGTCAAAACAGGTGAGTAGATCCACCCTCTTCGCTAGAAGCCAGAGTCTG
Source organism: Tremellales sp. FJII-L8-SW-PAB2 (assembly GCA_022813505.1). Classification (NCBI taxonomy): domain Eukaryota; kingdom Fungi; phylum Basidiomycota; class Tremellomycetes; order Tremellales; species Tremellales sp. FJII-L8-SW-PAB2. Next base: position 240,382 of record JAKLMH010000026.1, on the reverse strand, counting down.
ACTTTGTCAAGCCCGATTGGAACCCGAACCTACTATCTACTCAGCCAGACAGCTCATCATCCGACTTCGACTCATCCGATTCGGAGAATGATAGTCAGCCGGAAGCTGGACCCTCGTCCCCTCGGTCTATCGCTAAAGCTTCACCTGCACCGGTATCTGCGGTGAAGGAAGCAACTCCGGGCGGGAGCGTACCGGCTGTGCCCCCGAGGAAGGCAGTGGCTGGTGGAGCGCTCAAGAAGAGCGCTGACGGCCAAGCAGCCCAGCCTCGTGTAGAGATCCGGCGGAGACATCTCAAGGTGAGCACCGGCTACTTCGAAAACGCAATGTAGTCACTGACATCATCAGCCAACGGCGCCTGTCGATGATGATGACGACGATGACGACAGCGACGGTGACGATGAACTGTCGGATGGAGAGTCGGAGGACGACGATGACGATGATGAAACTGGGGACGAGGAGGATGAAGACGAGGAGAGCAACTCCGGACCTGAGGAGGACCAATCAGAGGAGGAGGAGGCACCATCTTCACCGCCCAAGAAACGATCATTGGGATTCAAAGCCTGGGCACAACAGCAAATGGACCAAATCACAACAGCTCAACCTGACCTCCTCGCTGCGACCGAAACGAAACCCCAAATCACATCTTCGTCATCACCGAAGAAGACTTCTAACCCATTGCCCAAAACCGGCCAATTCGTCGGACCTCTCGGAGCCCAACTCAACGTCCCCTCCTCCTCACTGCTCGATCAAAAGACGACTCAATCTGCCCGACCGACCATCAAGCGTCGGCTGTCGGTCAGTGAAGCTAGGATGGAGTTACCGATCTTGGCGGAGGAACAGCCGATCATTGAGAGTATCTTGATGAACCCCGTTGTTGTCATTTGCGGAGAAACGGGATCTGGAAAGACAACGCAGGTTCCTCAGATGCTGTACGAGCACGGCTTTGGGTTCAAGGGGTCAGGTAAGTCCTTTCGCCCCTTTCCCCTTCTCATCGCGTGCTGTCACTGATGAGAACGTCAGACAATCCTGGGATGATTGCCGTCACGCAACCTCGTCGAGTCGCTGCTGTCTCACTGGCGACGCGAGTCAAATCAGAGCTCAACCTGCCGACCCACTCGTCCGTCGTGGCCCATCAGATCCGATACTCCTCCACGACCTCATCCGAAACCTCAATCAAATTCATGACCGACGGTGTTATCCTTCGAGAACTCGCTTCCGATTTCTTACTGTCGGCGTACTCGGTGGTAGTAGTTGACGAAGCGCACGAACGAGGAGTCAACACCGACGTCCTCATTGGAGTCCTTTCCCGCGTCGCCAAACTTCGAGAAAAACGATGGCGTGAAGATCCAAAGGGCAACGTCAAACCACTCAGGATCGTCATCATGTCAGCTACACTCCGAGTGGACGATTTCACTTCGAACCCCTCTTTGTTCCCTACACCACCGCCAGTCATCCACATTTCGGCTAGACAACACCCCGTTACGCTCCATTTCAGCAGGAAGACAGTGAGCGATTACGTTTCAGAGGCGTACAAAAAGGTTTGCAAGATACACTCTCGATTACCGCCTGGAGGGATATTGGTGTTCATGACGGGTCAAAGTGAGATCATGGGGTTGTGTAGGAGGCTGGAGAAGAAGTATAGCAAGAAGACTCCGGCTGGTAGGGCTATCGCAACTGGTCATCGAGGTCGGGAGAAGGACGAGGTGACAAGACAGGTCGCGCCTGAAGGTGGGTCATGTCGCTCTTGCTCCTGGTTTCCTTCAATCTGATAGCTGACACAAAGGCAGTGCCAGAGGCGGAAGATCTGGACATCGGCGAACAGAATGACCTGGCTGCTGATGTTGATGACGGTGACGAAGACGCCGCCAGCGATCCGGAAGGTCTGGACAGTAGCGACGACGAGGAACTAGGTGATCTCGACATGATCGATGAGGAATCAGAAGGTGTGACTCTGCCTCGCCGCCATCAGCTCAAGTCAAAGCGCCGCTGACCTTCAGTCCCCATGCACGTACTCCCGCTCTACTCGCTATTACCCAACGACCAGCAAATGCTCGTCTTTAAGCCCCCACCCGAGAATCACCGCCTGGTGATCATATCGACCAATGTCGCCGAAACGTCCCTCACCATCCCAGGGATCCGATACGTCGTCGATTCCGGTCGAGCCAAAGAACGATCTTACGATCCCCAATCTGGCGTTCAATCATTCTCCGTCTCTTGGATCTCCAAGGCTTCGGCATCACAGCGAGCGGGTCGAGCGGGCCGGACAGGCCCTGGACACTGTTATCGCCTCTACTCCTCTGCGCTTTACGAAAACCATTTCGAAAAGTTCTCAAAACCCGAGATTCTGCGAATGCCAATCGAAGGTGTGGTGCTCAATATGAAAGCGATGAACATCGACTCTGTCGTCAATTTCCCATTCCCGACTCCTCCGGACCGATACGCACTCAAAAAGGCTGAAGATCTCTTATCCCACCTCGGCGCATTGGAACAGCCTACGACTACGAAGATGATTGCGGGTGCACAACAGGCCGGATCGGCCGGTGGACGAATCACGGATCTAGGAAAGAAAATGGGAGGATACCCCGTCTCTCCCCGATTCGCCAAGATGCTGGTCGTTGGTGAACAGAACGGGTGTCTGCCCTATGTGATCGCGATCGTGGCTTGTCTGTCGGTCGGCGATCCGTTCATCCATGAACAGTTGTTGGAAGTGGACGAAGATGAGGATACGACCCCGGAAAGTAGATTTCTCAAGTCAGACGAGTTAAGGGAGAAGGAGGAGAGGAAAGAGACCCGGCGGAGATTCTTCGCCGCTCAGCAGGTACGTCCGAGTCAAGCTGGAAGGGCCATGTCGTGGAGCTGACTGAGCGTAGTCGTTCACGGCGTTGGGCGCTGGATCGAGCGACCTGTTCAAAATGCTCTCGGCTGTCGGCGCGTACGAATACGAGCCGACCGTCCATTTCTGCCAAAAGCATTTCCTTCGACCGAAAGCGATGCAGGAAATCCAACAGCTTCGTCGTCAGATATCCAACATCTCCAAAGTGGCCATTAGCAATCTGGCTCCCCCGGACGAAAACAAGGTAAGCCCACTCTCTGCATAGTCGAATTGCCGGAGCAAAAGATCAGTCAGGCTTATTACACCCCAGCTCAAGATGTTACGCCAGATCGTCACTGCCGGATTCATCGACCAAGTAGCGGTCCGACACGACCTCTACCTCAAAAAGCCAACATCATTCACATCGACCCGAAACGTCCCTTATCGAGCCCTAGGCGTTCCCGAGCAAGTCTACATCCACCCTTCTTCAGCTTTGTTTCATAAATCCCCACCGGACTATATCGTCTTTTCGGAAGTAGTCCGAACTTCAAGAGTATGGGTCAAGGGAGTGACAAAGATTAACGGATCTTGGTTACCTCAATTAGGAAAGGGGTTGTGTACCTTTTCACGACCTGTTGAGATGCCCGGACAGTTGGGCGGGAGGGTTCAGAAAGGTGATGAGAGGGAGGTGGTTGTGATCCCTCATTTCGGGGCTTTGGGGGTGGATCTGCCGCCTATCAAGAAGAAGCAGCGGAGAGAGGGCACCCGCTGGGTCCTTGTGGACTAGTCACTAGGCCTATACAGTTGTACATCTGCGCTTGTATGCAGCGCCGCTTCCCATAACTGTGAACAAAAGTGCCTACACAATGCCACGTGTTTTGGTCTGTGCGTCATACGTTCGGATCAACATCCATCAACTCGAAAGTCGCGATCCGTCTTCCTCATCTTGCATCCGTCGAGTCGCATCAGCAACGCCTGGCCCTTGTCGGCGCCGACCAGGGTCTCATGCTTGAGGCCCAACGACCCCGCCGACTGTCTGCGAAACGAGCAGCGCGGACGGTCAACGACAGGATATTTTGCACGACGCGTTGAACGACAGGGTTTTACCATCAGATCCGAGCGAGCCGTAAAGAATGATGGCTGCTTCGGTACACGCTGGACCTAGTCGGATGCAGAGTGCGGATAAAGGTGCAGGATGGGATGAGCAGATCGTTCCCGTGCTTCGAAGACGTGAGTACAGTCCATTACCGCGTGTCTGCCGCAATTGCAACCGAGCGCAAGCTACACCTTCAATGGCTCGTCCCAAGATGTTTCGGCCAGGTGCTTACGGAACTCAGGTCTCGAGTCGGAGTCGGCGTACCTCTCACATCGATTGTCGGGCGCCTCATTCTCCGAGATACCCCACCCGCTCGTGCAACCCACGACACCCGATCACGCCCCCCGAACGCGGACGAAATCAACGACATCTCCCGGTTCTTCACGTATACCCACCAGATCAATCGAAAAATCTCCACAGATGACCCCACCTAGTCCGCGCTCACCCCCACGCCCATCACGTATACCCATGCGTCCACGGTCTAAATCCAACCTCGCCCCTCGACCTTCCGCTTCCGAAATAGCCAGACCAGAAACGGAGGTACCGCCCTTACCGACACTGGCACGCCGGGGGTCACCGGATCTGATGCCTGTGATGAGTATGGATGAAGGATTCCTGAAGAATGAATTACCGCCTTTCAAGCTGAGATCAGACGAGGCCATGCGGATAGCTCAGAGGGGACATGGTTTAGATTCGGACGAGGAGGATAAAGCTGCTGCAGAGGTGTCCAAGCGGAAGAGAAGGGAGACCATGCGCGTGAGCGAATCAGACAGGAAGTCGTCCAAGGGTAAGGGGAAGGATCGAACGACGACTGGAGCTTCGACTTCCTCAAGTTCCGGTATGTCAAGATCAGCGACTGGTGATGTCAATCTCGGGCTGGGTATACCTTCATCCCGACTCGTCTCTATGCAATCACCAAGAGCTTCTTCGTCCCGCCAGCCGAAATCTAGTCACCTCACAAGTCCCAATTCCACATCTACACCCCGATCCGAATCGCTCAATATGCTCGCTTCGCATCCTGGTAATTCACCTGGATCCAACTCTTCCGCCCGATTAGGCGTTGCTGCCCATTTCGTCCCTCCAGAATCGACATACACACCGCCAAAAGGTCAAAATTGGGACGAAGTGATTCTGCCTACGGTCGCGAAGAAGTTGGGAATGAACGAGTCGACCTCGACCGCGGGTACCGGTATGGACGGAGCGAAGGAAGGGGACCTAGCTGTAGAGTGGGATAAGAATGGTACGCCCGTGAAGTGGATCAAGAAGGAATCGGTCAACCGCCTGGGCGGAGCGAGCGAAGCCTCGAGACTGATGAGAAGTGTAGGTCCCAATCTCTCTCGGGTACAGTATGTTTGATTTCAGCTAAATGATTCCAGAACTCCGGCTTGACCAAAGACGACTTTATCACTCGTGACCCCTCACCTCAGATCACACCCAACCGCTCCGGCTCAGCCTTCTCACCGACTTTCGAACCATCACCCGATAACCCCCTCGCCTCTCCTTCGCACTTAGCAGTAAAACAACGCCCATCCCAATCATCACTCAGCACACCCATCCGCACTTCGTCCGGCCAATACACTCCTCTCGCTCGTCCTTCCCCTCCACCTTCACCAGCTCCATTCTCGCAAATGCAACCTAACCCTCATCGCGGTCCTCGGCCAGTCGCTTCACATTCGTCGTTGGGTAGGAACGGCTCAAACTTGCCTAATGGCACACCCGGCTCACGCGAGGAAATGAGAATGGGTCAAAGAGGTGGACCGGGAGATCGATACTTTACCAATCCTAGACCGGCACCTGTAGCTCAGAATGGGGCCGTTTACGACGGACAACACGGTCGGACCGAGACTGCCGGGGTCAACGGCCGTCGGCAAGACATTCCCGAGATGTCTGACGGCAAGAGGAAGCACAAGGACGAGCACACTAAAGGATGCGGGTGCATAATCATGTAGCATATACAGTGTAATGAGCGTGAATTGAATCGAATCATTTTGAGGTCAATCATGTATCACCATCACGATCATGGCGGCAGCATCCTGCTTTCGGGGTGTTTGGCGGGTTCGACAAGACTGTAACAGGAACCGCTTCGCTCCCTCCGCCTACCGCCTGATCTCATGGCTCATGTCGAGCTTCTCTCCCAAGCTTTTTCCAATACTCCCACTCCTCTTTCTTTGCCTTTCGTCCATCTCGCCAAGCCCTCCAACGAGGTACTCCGGCTGCATCCCCGCCCCGACTCTACTGACAGAATCGACACCCATGCTCGCGGTGGGGTTGGAGAGGTTCATATTCCCCATCGCCATGGCCGCTGCGCCAACGTCAGACGATTGGGTAGGCATACCAGGCCGAGACGCGTGCGGGTCGATCTTCCTGAAAGGGGCGGTGGGTGATCGAGAAGGTTCAGGTCCGGGTGTAGGTGTCGCACTGGCCGAAGCGGAACTGGGGGGTTTCGTACCATGATGAATCAAGGACCTATAATATCCGTCAGCCAACGATCCCCACTCCAACACTGAAACCCAAAAAGAAAAAAACAGTACGCCGACTTACAGCTCCTCGAGCAATGTGGCGTGACGATAAGCCAGCCTGATGGTCGGGACGTTGGTCTTGTGAATATCGTTACCGGCCGCTCCGGGCATATACCATTTCTGCCCGATCCAGTGTTTCTTGACTTGCATCTCCCAGCCACTCTGCAAGACGGAATTACGAGCTAGCTCGCACATGTCGGCAGGGGTGAGCTTGTAGATCTGCGCAGCGCACGAGTACTCTTCGAGCAAGTGCGAGGCGGTGAAATGGAATTGCAGTGGGTCGTCTGGGCGTGTATCAGCTTTGCCCCAGACTCGAAGACCAGCACAGGACTTACCGGTAGAGAGAGAAACGTTGAGGCCGACTCGGAAAAAGTCCTTGAATGGGTTCCGCTCGTAAGTCAAGAACAAGGCGTTGTTGGATAAGGGTGACATGGCCAGGCCGACTTGTTTGAGGTAGAACAGGTATTGCAGGGCAGGTACTTTCCGAAGCAAGATACCGTGCGCGATCGAGTGAGAGGTGAGGAAGGCAGAAGACAAATGGTCTGGGTCACCAGCTTCACCACAGTGTGGTCGGAGCACAAACGTGTCTAGCAGTACGCGTTAACACTTGCCTACCTGGATACATTCAGGGACTCACTGAAGCCGCGAGATCGGCGGAAGCCATTCAAGCTCGCCATGTTGGCGTACATGTAATACAGCCTATTCAAGTCAGCTGAGTTTTCACACGCATCAAGGGCCGACTAACCAGTAGCTATAAGGCGGAGACTGCTTCGTGTCCCACATCCTCGCCGTGGGGAACTTCCTGTACAGCCGTCGTTCAGGCTTACTCTCATCATCGACACTGTCAAACCCAACAACCCGCTGAAGGAAGACATGAAGTTTGGGATGAGACGACGGGTCTTTGGTAACCTCAAACAGCGGTTGAAAGACATCTATACGAGTCAGGGTCGTTCATCGTCTCGTTCAGAAAGATTGGCTCACTCTTGACGACGTCTTCGAAGTTCTCCACCAATCCTCCACCTTTGAACACCTCGTACAGCCTCGGGACCTGGATGAGCCATCGGACATTGTGCGAGATGAGCTTGTTGTTGATGACCCATCGAGCGAGTTTGTCCCATTCATGAATGTTCCTAAACTTGTCAGCTACTCGCTATCCCTCTTCGGACGGGGGACGATCTAGCTCACCTTCCGTAGATGGACAGCCGCCATTCAGACTGTTGGTACTTGCTCTGCTCCAGATCGGTGATGAGCTCTGTGAAATCAGCACCTGACTATGTTCCCGATGAAGTACTAACCTTGGGTGAGCTCTGCGAGGTATTTGCCCTTCAACAGATTGTCGGTCTTCAAGAAGATCTCTCGAAGTCGAGAAGAACCGGTGGGGTTGTACCGATCATTGAATCGATCGAATCGGTGGAACTCCTATCCCCTTGTCAGCTGCTAATCAACCTCTTTGGGCGCAAACCAGCTGACCTGATGGGCGTGCATGTCGAGCGTGTCGATGGACAAGTCGTAAGCAGTCAAGTTGAGTGAGTCGAACACCTCTTGGAGCGTCAGGTCCTTTCCGTCTCGGTGGATGACAATTTCCTGTCAACGAGTCAGCTCATGCGTCTTCGCGACGGTGACGACAGCTTACGTTTGGGTTCTTCTTCAGTTTGGACTTGATGAACCGCAACAAGTGTTTCTGATTCATGCTTGCCGAGTGGTGGATGTGGGTGTCTACCTTCCTGACATTGTAGAAGTCACTACCAAGTCAGTCAATCAGTCAAAGAAGCCGGACTTTGGCCTACCGGTGTGGAACAGCCTGTCAGATTAGTATGAAAGCCGACAATCTATACCACGGAGGGTCACTCACCTTCATGTCGGCCAGTTCCTGGTACTCGTTCAAAAGACAGTACAAGCTCCACTTGCTTCCGAGGTACTTCAGCCTTCGGAAAGCGAAACTCTTGGCCGGTCCATCCGAGCAAACGCCAAGGAGGTAATCGAGATCGGTGAAGTATTCCTTGAGACTGGGCACATGTTGAATCTTCTGCTTTCCCTTCTTCAACTCCGAAGAACCCGTATCGGCAAGGGGGCCAGTAGCCGAGCCTCCGTTAGGAACTTGATCGTGATTGACAAACACCTCGTAGACGCCTTCGTCGTTCAGTGCGAACTCGGCACCTTGAGCGACTGGTGGGATCTCGCAATGCTCGAATTGGAAGTTCTCCATGTCTGATCGACCATTGACCAGTGGAGTGGCAGTACCGGATGCACCGCCGCCGGCTGTGGATTGAGAATTCTGGAACTCGACTTGAGGTCCGTTCGGTGCTGGTTTCCAGTGCCAGTGAGGCGGTGGTGGAGGTGGGTAGATATTCCATGCCGGCAGGTCTTGGGCGGACGATGAGGAGCTGGGCTTCTCGCACGTCTCGGGATTGGCATCGGGCTTGAGACCCATGGTGTCGGCTGCGGTTCGGGGGTAGAAGCCGGAGAAGGTGCCGTCGTGATCTCGCGGGTTGTCACCGAGCCGTTGGTGCGAGAGGGCGAGGTACTTGTCTCGAAGAGCAAGACACTTGGCGAAGGACGAGCTGAGGGGGCCGTCAGCTGAGGATCTCCAAGATGATAGTTGGGATTACTCACTAGAGCTCTTCAAGCTCACTTCCGATACCGTGTTCTGCAAAAGCGATCAGCTGAAGCTGCACCAGCAATTGTTCTCCCAGAGGGTCATTCTCGAGGGCTGGGGACGGTGGTTCAGTGACGCCAGGAGTGACTGGAGAGGTATCTCCAGACTGTCGCCGCGAAGCAGGAAATTTGGGACTGTGGACGTCCCCAAGAAACAAGTTGGGATCGAGCATGAGGGGAACTGACACAAAGCGGGGGGATGAGAACGGAATGGGATGGGATGGACACTCGGCATACGGCCGGATTTATGGGAAACGTCCACCTGCTGGTGCCAATAGAGCCATCCCAGTATCCATTGTCATGGTCCGACCCGATGTATTGAGTGCGATGAATGGAGTGAAGGGTAGGTGGGCGGACGCCATCGCCACAGCGCACATTCGCGAGATGAAGAAGGTGGCGAGACAAATGAAAATGAAAGGAGGACAGAAACACCCACCTGGCTGGACTGCTGCGGCTGCTGACGTAGTCTGGCCCGCAGTCTGCGCACCGACGAACCCTTGTCCACTGAGCTCCCTCTCTCGCCTCTCCTCTTCCAAATCCAACCTTTCTTGATCATCGAGCTCTTGACGGTGAATCATAGCCGGTCCGGGGTCCATATCTCCCATGAAAGCAGGCGACAAAAGGTCTCGATGATCCTTCTCCTTTCGTACACCCGCTCGAACGTGCTCTCCATCATCGTCTTCATCGAGGGACATGCTCCTTCCGCCCCGTTGCAGATTCGGCAGATCCAGCTCATTCCGAGGAGGATGGTAAGCTGACGGGCTGGGATCCATGATCTTGGACTCGTGATCCATCATGATCTCTTTCGGCGTGGTCCGAGCTCGTTTAGGCGATGTCGACGGACCTCCCTTCGCTGCTCCGATGTCATCGGAGGTGTGAGGTGGTAGTCGCGGAAGGTGGTGAGATAGCCAGATCTCGTCTTTTAGATGCAGTCGACGTTCCTGATGGTAGTCGAAGGAAGGTGATGATCGTGTCTGACGCGCTTGGTCCTCGTCGTCGGCCGGGGGAGTCAGGGGCGCTACCGTCGGCGACGGTGGTCGGGGCGCGGTCTCCTGGACCGGTGATGTGGTATAGTCCGCCATAACGGGTTGATGGTGATTCGCACGCAATGCGGAGCTGAGACAATGATCGCTGTAGATTTATGTCTAGCTCGGCGAGGTCTTGTACAGTCGTTGAGCCTATCGCACAAGGTCTTGGAATGCTTCTCGTCAAAGGAGCTCGAAATGAAACTCAAAGTGCAGATACGATGGGAAATAACCGAGACCAGGAACACGTGACCCACGTGGAGCCAGATCTGACAAAAAGGTAGGATTGTTTAAAGTAATATTCTCTGTTTCAAGGGGGCGGGTCTCCGCATGTTGCCTGCCTCAATTTCCTAATCGGGTAGAAAAGTCTAATACGCCATTGTCTCGACGTTTCTTATTGTTCGACCTTTCTGTTGTCTAGCTGAACGCTTTGTATAAAGGTCAAGAGGCATAGATAGTCGAGATGTAAATTCTCATCGCACATCAGACTACCACCATGCTCTTCAGCAAGCTCGTAATCCCGCTTATCGCGCTAATCACAGCCCCATTCGCCTCGGCGTCGGCTGCTGGACAGTTCAAGCTGGATCACACCGAAAACGCTTCTCGTAAGTCGCATCTCCCTGAATTCATTTGCTTTGATAGCTGACGATCTGTCAGAGTGCTTTCTCGACTGTCATGCCCGGACTGTCAATAGCGTCAACTTACCTGGGCAACCGAGCAACTCGTATCAGGCATATGGACCGAACTGCCGCATGCCAGTGAGTCGCCAAACCTCAACCCCGTGCGGTAATATCTGACGCCATCAGGAATGGCAAAACTTGATGTCTCAATGCCTAGCTCTCGCTTGCAAGTCGCCTCCCGATGTCGCGTATGCTATCGAATACACCACTTCAGTCTGTAGGCGGGCCGGAGAGGAGGTTCAGTTGGAATTGCCAGAGGCGTACTTGCAGACGGAGGATGGGGCTTACTTCAGGTGAGTCCTCCCTGTGATCCGCCAACACATATGTAAGTCAGCTCATATGATAGTTCATCATTGTACCTCGAATCGAATGACGCGCCTCGACAGGCCGTATCGGCCGGGGCGATCGGGACTGCCATCGCCGTCGGAGTAGTTGGAGCTGCTTTGATATGACTGGGCTCCTGGGTATTCGGCTAGATGAGGCTGCAGAGACTACTTTGAGGGATAGTGTACATCGGTATGCATTGTCTAACAACATCGTCGGGAGATCTGGTACATCGCTACTGGATTAGGCAAAAAGGGTTCTCGGCAGGAGGAGGCGCTTTCTTCTCCTCTTTCTTCTTGACGACCGAGACCTGCTGATCAGCTTTCACCTCATGGAGGGACAAGAGACCTCACTGGGAGCAGGAAACCTCCAGGGACCTTCGTACCGATCTTTCGACATATCAGCTCGGCACCTAACGACGATATCGGACAAAAGGCGAGCTTACCGGGAGGTGAAGGCCGAAATCGATGGTCGACTGCATCGCGAAGTTGGCGCCTTTCGGCAAGAGAGTCCCGGCTGGTAGACTAGAAGTCAAGGTTAGCTCACGCCGTGCTTGATCAATAGCGAGTCTCGAATCTCACAAGACACCTTCAGTCAAGGTATGCTATCATCATCAGCTCTCGATCAATCGTCCTTCACCACATCTCACTCACATACGCGCCGAACCTCTTGACCTTCGAAGTTTCAGCCCGACGCCTAACAACTACTTTGAGGAACTCACATAGCCTGGGGTTTCGTCATCTTTTGGCTGAGGTGTCAGCAATCGTACGCCGACCACCAGAAAGTGAACATCTACTTACATCGTGAGGAGGAGGGCTCGCGCCAAATGGGTTCAGAGGGCCGTTCAGGCCATCATGCCATCGTGAAGAACTCGGAGCGTTCATGATGATGTGAGTAAAAGATACACATCAAAATAAACGTTCTGACCAGTTCAGAGGGCTCAACGGTTCCCGCCCTAGGGCGGATCGTACACAAAGGATGTGGTTTGAGATCGGCATGATTGTCGTTATCGCCCAACGGCCGAGACTCGTGAAAGTGGCGGGTGGCAGAGTCCTCTCGCAAGTCATGGGACAAGGCAGTTGATCCCCGAGTAGGTCACGAGTCGCCACATAGTCGGGGCATACGAACGGCGAAACGTGCTGTGTCGGAGTCCTTACACGTCTGACTCCTTCATTTCACACGCATCCTTCGACTATGAAGCGTCTTGAGGACAGGCAGCTCACACAAAGCTGTCATATGACGCAGTCAGGGTACTGAATGCTGCTTTTCTTCCTCCTCCCCATTTTCGATTGACAGTTCACCGACGTGACACCATACCGCATCACTTTACCAACATGTCCCAAGGCGGAAGCTTCGGAGAGCGCGACATCTACGTCGTTATGCCTTCTGACGTCTCTGTCGACGATCCGACCTGGAAAGACCAGACCAAATCTTTTCGCCCTACGGTCTGCGGCCAGACGGCGACTGTCTATGGCCCCGAGCTCTCCCGCGCCCGAGACGAATTCGACCGAAAGTGTCAGTCTGGTCTGTTGAAGAACCAATTTGAGAAAGAGGTCAGCACCCTTTACGCCGCTGCGAGGAGCGATGGGTGGACGGGCGGGTCAGTGAGGGTTGTGAAGGACAAGGAGACTGCTGCCTCCGCCCTGCAGGGGAATCGCTGGATCGAAGGACGAACCGGACCTCGAGTCAGGGCCGCAGCCAAATCATTGTAATGTCCAGGAGGATGGGACCTCACCAACACCATCGGTGTCAACGTTTCCTTGGCGAAACGCAGCAAGACTCGCTCGTCGCGACGCAGCACCATCCGATGGTTCAAACCCAGTCACATTGCGCTCCCTCAGATGCGCTGGGAGGTCAAAAAGATCGTCGAGGATTTCATCGCTGATCCTTCACAAGATATCGAGTCTCTCACCAACAAGTGCCAACAGGTCCCGGGCGGCCACGGGTTCCGGTTTGGCGCTCTGACGGGCGACGATGTTGCTGATTTTGACAATGTCAAGCAATCCCGAAGGACGGGGATCACGGACATCACTCCGCAAGGGTCGCAATTTGTCTCACGCTGAGCTCGATCTCGTTACATCGACTCACCGCTCCCCTCCAACCCATCATTTGCCCCACTTGTACTGTAGTACAATTCGCCAATTGCAGTACATTCGTATCAACACTCCATTTTGTACATACATATCATGCATCGAACGTGTCAGTGGCTGTCGGCGTTGGAGAATTGACGTTAAATGCAGAGTCAGAGCTTGTCGAGTGATCTATCTGTTGAGTAGCAGCTCGAGTGGCTAATCGAGATGAGTCACACACCAACTACCCGACCGCCATACATCCAGGTTTACGTCTACGGCGTCAATTTCGAAGGAATGTCGCATTGTCTAGCGACCTGCAATCGTATAGGCAAGCACACGAATAATCTGTCGAGGGTCGGTGATGTCTTGACACACTTTCCAGTGGGGCACACCCATGTGGCGACCAGTTGCATGCGCAGTATGGACTTAAGCTTGGATCGCCTCGTTGGAATATCGCGCTTTCGGAAGTGATAAAGCGCCGTCACATGGCGATAGCGGTCCATATGGCTCCATTATTCGCTGTGAGAATGCACGCGTCGTCGCGTTAGGTCGTGATTCGTATGGCTTCAGCACTTTTGTGCATGAACGTCGCCCACAGTAAGCGGTTGGGCTCGTCTGGAGTTGGATGATCGTATCTCGGAGCAGGGTCCTGGAAATCATCAGTGCTCGCACGAAGCGACCATGCAACAAGTCGGCCTCGATGTGGCGACTCACTCGAAACTGTATGTACCCTTGACTGCCGTACCACCCAACGTTGCGATTCGTAATCGTCTTGTCCTCTACCCAGTAATCCCCGCAACCCGAGCGCGTGATATGGTACGCAGATGTATCCAGCGTCACCTTCGATGCGCCGTGTTCTGCGATGGCGCCTTGCTCGAGGATCTGTAATGCACGCTTGCCGTATCCCCTTCCTTGGTATTTAGGTTGGATGAAGAGGGCCGCTAGAAGTATCAGCCATGACAGCGTTCCGAAGGGAGAGACGACAGGGTTACTCACACAGTCTTACGACGCGGTCCTCGCGCGATGCCAGAAACAATTCTTCTGGCATATGCAGAAACCATGCTCCCATGCCCACATCCTCTTGTGCGCCGTTTATCGTCGCGTAAAACACGCAATACGATCGGTCCGGATCGTTCCAGTGTGATCGCAAGTCCTCCTCGCCCCACCCACATTCTCGGCGGTACTCAAGCAGTTTTGGTAAGTCTGCATCTTGGGCAAGTCGGTATTGGAGATCCGACATGCTGCAGGCAGGTATGTACAAGGGTATGGAAAGCATTGAGCATTGCGAGATCCTCTTGTCAGTCGGCGCTGCAGCGCGCTGTTGATCTGTGGCGCGGGCCGCGGCGAATGTGGCTTGCGAGAAAGTCACTGTGAGCCATTTAGCCGTTGCGTGTCCATCAGTCTCATCGGCTAGTATACCGCTCTTGTATACGTGCTTGCTCCCTGGAGCTTTTTCGTATAAGAGCGCTGAATTCGTCCTGATCCCTGAAGTCTTTTCTTGGGTCGTGCAGGTCATACAGCCCCATGTTGTGTACGCTTCACTGCTCACCCTATGGTCCCCTTTCAACATCGCGCTTCTTTTCGATGCGACACAGCCTAAGTCATAGTATCTCTGAGACTTCCCATAGTCGAACTGGTTGTCCGGAACTTAATGACCGCTGCAGTCCACGGGAAAGGGGAGTTTAATGCCCAAAGGACATACAGGGTGGGCTACAGACTGTCCTGAAAGGACGAAGAGCTTGCATATCAGCGTCGTTCCGGTTTCGGCGCTACACTCATTTTCTCACTTGACTCTCAAGTCACAGACGTCTTTCCTACTGACGCGCTGACCAGCGATGTATGATTGTCGTGAAAGCGGGCGCACTGAGCGAATCACAATCAGCACCTGGTTGAGAACGAACGCCTGACCGGCGGTACCTTTGACGGGTATCTCTCGCGTCGCAAATCGTGACATCCTTACAGACCGCCTTCCCTGTCAGCGGCAAGGAAGACCACAGCTTGCTTTCCCCCGTTGTCTGTATCTACGCCCCTAATGAGCCTTTCGCATCCGTCAAGTTTTTAACGACGGAACTTGGTATCGGCTGTCGCTCACATCAAGCAGCGACGTGCAACCTTGTCAGGCGTTCGTTTGATCATGATCAAAAGTCCAGCGAGCGAGTCAAAACTCGATGAAGATATTCCCAAGGATCGCGACGTTTCCGACCGGTCGATCGAGATACGCGATTTCCAGCCGGACAGTGTGGGAACCGATTGCTGTCTACAGAGCGGACAGTATCCGACAAGACCCCGCACAAAGAAGAACAAGTCAAGCTGCGCTTTTTGGGCTTGGCTGAAATCTCTCAGCAGCACAGAACAGCGCGACACTCAGAGTGAGGGCACTTCGTTCCTCGGGGGGCGATGTCCACCGAGTATCGGTATATATTTCGCCTCGATGAAAGGCGATTCCAATGACGACTCCCAGCTCGACGAGAGCAAGGAACTCGTCGACAGCATCCAGATATATCACTCCGTGCAGTGGAACGCACCTGGCCCAACAGCCGAGGAGCGTACGGAGGAGCTGTCCGGTCAAATTTACCCATCGGCGATCGAGTCTTTGATCAGCATTGCAAAAGGCGCACGGGAAGACGGCTCGACAATGACGCTTGGACAGATGCGCGAAAGGCTCGCCAAGGTCGACAGTATACCGAGCTCGAAAAGATCATGGTTGTGGCAGTGGAGAGAACATTACGACGAGAAGCTACGTGTCATGGAGCTGAGCCCCACCGATCTGGAAAGGCTGCATTGCACCACATTTACCGGTTTCACCCCACTGTCCGCGAAGGATTTCGAAGCGTACCGGCAACCCAATTCATGGTGGAATCGGGTTGACGCCTTGATGGGCCTACCCTCGGAGCTCAGTCACTTGTCGAGGAAAGCGATCACTCGGTCGAAAGGCACATGCGCTACATCGACGACGGAGTCGGCAAGATCATACTCCTCACTCGAGTAGCCACCACCTACGCGACTCTATTGTCTTTCAAATGTGGGGACCGCGGTAGTGGAGGGAAAAGCGGATGAAGGTGGAAGGGCGGGGAGGCGTTCATCTCCCAAGTTATGGTCGAGGGAGCTTCTTTGAGGCAGAGAGGTGATAGAGGGGGGGAGGGAGGCGGGGAGGCGCTCGGGATCTGGGCCCAGAGGCGAGAGAGGGTGTCGACGAGTTGCCACGAGTGATGTAGTCACTCACATTGACCAACGCCTACACGTATACACATCAGCAAGTAGATGCAGTTCATGGTCAGCTAACTCAGAGCGACGGGACACTCTGATCGTCAAAGGCGACTTAGCACAATTGTCTCTTCTTCATCTCAGCATCGGTTTCATAAGGTGAGGGTCCGCCACCCCTAGACTGCTAAAGTATCCGCTTTGCCTGCTGCTAGGTGAGAAGACAATCGTGTCCCGATAGAGGATGTATGTAATCTCAGATTGAGTGCGAAGATGGCACGGAGCCTCAGAGATGCTGCCTCGGCGGTCACCCCTTTGCAGCATAGAATCCCACAGGCAAGGGCGAGACCGTGACAATCGCAGCACATGTGATCGCACAGGTTGAGAAGCTATAGCAGACCACCTCGCATCTGACGACTGCTCGGTTTGCAAGTATCACTGTACATACCGCGAATCATCTCACATGACTAGCCTCTTGCCTGTTCACATGGCTTCTTACGTCGACGACAACAGCCAGTACAAGCATCGTACGCTCGTGCTTCGCTCGTGCTTCGCTCGTGCTTCGCTCGTGATTCGCTCGTGCTTCGCTCGTGATTCGCACTGCCTCGTTCCATGGATGTCCGTCGTGCACACTGGGCACAGCGTCCGGGGAGGACAATCTTTGTCGGTGCAACAGTCCCAAAGAGCTACGCCAGGTCTATCCTTTCACAATCTGACACCCCTGGACTCTCACAGGACCAAGGAAAGCCCATTGCGTCACCTGGAGCTCCTTTCATGACAGGAGATCCGGACTTTGTCACAGCGTGAGAGGGGGAAGAGTCCCAATACGGCCCATTTACCCAGACCCCCCAAGCTGTTTTTATCATCACTTCTACTCGTTCGACACAGAATACACGACACCATGCCGCTTCCGCGCAGCAAATACAGCGGATCCGATGACAACGACTCTCACTACCCTGCCGCATCTGATCAAGACTCCGACGAAGATTCCGACGACGACAAGTTCTACTCCGAGGCTGAAACATGCAGCGGATGTTTGTGGAAGGGTGTTCAGATACAGCACTTCGGCACAAACCTATCGCAGCCTTACTCAGCCAGCCAACAAGGCTGTCATCAGTCCTAGGAAACGACCGCCCCGGCAGACACATCCGTCTCATCCCACGCCGTTTCGCATGCAGCCCCCGCGTCGTCAGTATACGATCGACTGGCAAACGAGACCAACAGCTTCGGCATACACCTCAAGGACCCCGAAAAGTGCAGCAAGTGGACGTCGGTAGCAGATTTTCACCACCATCGGCAAGCTACTTCGGAGGGTGAAACTCCTGAACAACGTACGACGGCGACGCTGGAGAGTATGGGCGACGACGAGCTCAAGTATCTCTTGTATCTGGCTACTGGGCAGAGGGTAGACGGGGATCCAATCAAGAGCGAAAAGCCGGCAGATGAGTACGTCGCCAAAGTTCTCAAATCTGCGGCACTCACGAACCATTCGAGTCGGGGAACGGACAACTGGAAGTGGAGACCGTCGTTCATCAAGCTTGATGACGCGGCCGTCAAGAAGATTGAAAGCGAAAGGAGCAGCAAAATTGAAACAATCTCTGAGCAAGACATAATCCAATACTGCAAGAAGAAAAGGTCGAAGGTCTGGGCGTTCTCGAGGCTGAAGAAGAATTCCAGCGAGCCAGGAGACTCTGAGAAGCAAACTGCCGCATCTACGTAGATCCCCTTCCCGCTCCTTCATCTCATGAACGACCCGACCGATCGCAGATCATCATACCCCTCCCATCTGTCTGAATGCTGGTCCACATACTGTACATGCACATATATCATCGTTGGCTCGGTATCAAGATCCCAATCTTATGTTCCCACCTGACTCCCAGACCCCATTTACCTCTCCGCTGAACCCCAGCAAGACCTTCGACCTTCTCGACCACTTCCCAACCTTGACCTTCCCACGACCGCCAACCATCCGTCACTAATACATCCCACTCGACTCCCGCTTCCTTCGTACCCTCTGGTGTAGATAGGGATGGATCTTCGGACTTGTCGTATATCCACCCCGGCGGTCGAGGTGCAGGTAGAGCAGGTGATGTAGATGGTGAATCGGCGTGGAGGAATGTGAATAGTGATGCACCAGTCTGGAGTGGGTAGGTAGTGAAGTGCACCGTCACTGTCTTATCAGCAACGCCACGTCGGGAAGCGGTTTACGTACTGGTATCGTTGCTGCCTGACTTAATGGAAAGGTCTTCGAGAGCTTGCCAGACTTGTCCGCCTGGGTAATTTTGCATACTGAGAAACGTCGAGATGCCGGTAGACGCCAGATTGGCGAGGACGATGCCAACCAGACCAAGCCTGACCAGTGGTCGGATTCGCTGATAGGGCAGGTCCCACCTAAATCACTTCATCAGCAATGGGCAAAAAGGCGTTTGTGAAGGACATACAGCGCAGCAGCGGTGATGGCCGCGATGAGGACAAGTACAGGGACGCAGTAAATGATGAACCGCCATTCCTGCTCTCGATCAGCCGATCTCATTCAACAAATTCAGGGGTCGCAAGCAACGAGTGCGAGCGAGAACACACCTTATGCCCAATCAGGCTCATGCCGCCTACCAACCCCGCAACTCCCGGCCCGAAAGTCCATATCACCTCTCCTACATTCCTTCCCAGCCCCCTCGACCACTTCCCACCAACGCCCATCAAGCGGGAGATCCAGATGATCCCGCCCAAGCCTAGCGGTAAAGCAGTACCAACCAGTAATTTGGGAAGCGAGTTGGTGAAGTAGTAATGTTTCGACATGATGCCCCAATCGGATGCTTTATCATTGACGAAATTGAACACTAGTCCAGAGAATTCCGGCCAGATGATCTTCGTAGGGGAGTTGAATGGGAATGAGGGGTGTGAGAGAGTCGGACGCCAGAGGAAGTAATCGATCGGTGCGGACAAAGCTATATCCATTCAGCGAGGCAGTAGAAGAGAGGAGGGTAACACGTACCTAATGAGCCGAGTCCACCTATAAGACCGTACGTCAAAGCTTGCGATAGAACCAGACGACCTCTCACGACTAGAGAGAGGGTGACGGGTAAGAGGAACAACGCGATCTCCAACCTCACCACCGTCGAGACGGCAGTGAGCATGACGACAGCGTTTCTCATCCGCCTAGTCTTGATCTTGGCGGGTATAGACAGTCCAGCCGAACGTAGAATGAGCGAGATCGAAAGATTGACTATCCGTTGTATCAGTCTTTGCTCAAGGATCATGCGACGGAGGGACGCACCGATAGGCAAAGCAAGGAAATTTGGGATTGTCCGACCGGCGTAGTATGGGATATGAAAGCTCGACAGCGTGAGAGCCACGAGCCACCATCTCGTCTTCCCGCCAAATCGGAATGCGACGGTAGATGAGAGGTGATGGAATGTAGCTGAAAAGACAGTCGCCAGGACAAGACGGACTAGAGTTCCTTGAGCTGTGATTGGGGCGATGTTGTAGGTGTGTACGCACCTAGGATCTGAACACCCAGCTTGGTCTTGATCCATCCTAGCCATACTGCCATAGCCGAGAGAGGGTAGGTGAGTCCGCCGAGGATTATGGGCGGGATGAAAGATCGTGGTACAGCACCGGGGAACGTGATGTGGTCCCACTACGCCGTCAGCTCCCAGTACCCTCGAGTCTTTCGCCCCCGATAACAAGGACTCAATGCGACTTACATGACTGAGCAAGCTCGGCTTAGGACCAAAGGCAAGTACGTCGTGTACCGCATGAAGGGTGAACGATTCTTCGACTTTGGTATATGGGCTAAGCAAGATGTGCGTCCAAGTAACCACCAGCGCGAGGTAGAGCGGTAGTGTGTTGATCAACTTCCGCTTGATCGATCCTGGCATCTTCGACTCCACCGCTGCATCGTCCTTCGATGTATTGGTTGACATGGCGCCTTCCTAATATCGTTGCTGGCCGAAGCGTTATCGCTGTCTACCGGCCGAAAAGTCAAAATCAAGTGGACGCGTCATTCGGCAACTTCCGGCCTGATGCAATATCGATACATGATGCTAAGACTATGCGAAATTAATGCTAGATACTCCAGACTCACTGCCTCCTGCTCCTACTCCTACGCCTAAGCCAGCTCATCCTCGTCGTACTCGTCTGCAGCCTCAACCAACATCTTGGTCTCCCGCATGTTCTTGTCTTGATAGCTGTACACTGCGAATTGGCCAAGGACGAATAGATCTTGAGCGATAGTTGCGAGCGCGCCAACGAGCCATGAGAGGTTGGCGATGATGTATCGAGGCTCGGTGGATGTGAGCAAGATGGATGCGGAGTACGTCACGTCTGAGGAAACGGTCAGTGATCCAGCCTGATGTAGTACGAGAACGGACAGATGGAACCCACTGCCTGAGATGGTGAAGAAGAACATCGCCAAGGACAAACCCGAGCAGCGCGTCTTACTGATTGATCAGCTCTGCGATCCATATGAGCTTGAGAAGAGCGTTGTACTCACAAGTTGTGGATGATCTGGGGGAACCTGCTTCCCAAATAAAGCACGGCCGACGCCCAACCCAATGTCTGAGACTTCCACTCCAACTCCACCTCGCCTCCTTTGCCCGGTTTCTCAGGAATCGACACCTCATCCCCTACATCCGTCAAGAACCACCCCACCAGTCCGGCCAGAACGATAAAGAGGAGTAATAGGGGGTACTCGAGGTGAGGCGGTAAGAGCGGTTTAGGTTGTCCTGAACCTGTCGCTGCTGATGCTGCCGAGGTCGTCCGCAGGAGGGGTGTTTCTTCACCTTCGGGTGCTTCCTGCACAGATATACGTGATACTGTCGATTCGCCAGCTTGAGGAACCTGGAGCGGTTTACCGTGTCGTCGGTAATAGTATATTTGGAATAGCAGGATAACGTCGCAAGCGGTATACTGAGAGATATAAGCTCGGTCCACTTGCATTGCCGAGAGAGGAGCGAAAGACACTCACGTAGAGAGCGAGGATGATGACACTAGGTATCAAGCCAGCCATAACACTTCCCGCCAGACCCGTCAAGTCGCCTGCCAACCACAAGATTACGAAAGCGACTGATAGACCCTCGCCCGATTGGAGCTGGTAGTTCTCCCATACTTGCGGCGCGTAGACTACCATCCAGCATGCCAGCGACATCGATCCGAACTACCCGATCAGCATACATGCCTTGCGAAGCTATGGATTGCCTACTCACGATGTTGGACCAGACATCTTTGGTGAGTTCGGCCAGGACCATATTGCGTGAAATATACAGTCGTTTCGCTTGAAAATGACAGGGGATCGACAGCCGGTCGATCAGTCGGATCCGATAGGGCGGTGGTTACACTTGATTATACTTGGACTGCTCGTGTATGCAGCTCTGTCCGATGTCGTGTGATGTAAACAGATGAATTTTCAGGTTCCACCTAGTTGCTCCGCCCGACTCGGAATCCCATATGCGGGGATCTCGGCTAAATCCTACCCCTTTTAAAATGACACGTCATACTGGCAATACGCGTCATCCGTCGTTGCGTTGGGACACCACAGCTCCCCCCATGTGACTTCACTCCCCACTTGCTTCACGGCGCACCACTTACCGCCATGTCGTCTCCTCCGAACCCATTCGCATCGTCTCCGAACTCCTCACCACCCGCTTCCCCAGCGATAGCCCCGACTCCAACACCCCCCCGCTCGGTCCTCTCTGCCGCTTCGGGCTCACCACCACCGACGCACCGCGCTTCGTTCCCCGATCCGTCCAAAGAGCCTCGAGGTGAGAAGCTCGGTGATAGGCTAGTCGGGCCAAGGGCGAAAGAGGGCTTCTGCTGCGATAGGGATAGGGAGATACATCATGGTGAAGAGATCAGTATTGTCGATGCGTACAAGACGACCGAAGGTGGGAAAGCGAGTTACATCGCCTATGTCATCCGCTTAGGTGTGAGTCAAGGCCCAGGACACTTTCGTGTTCAGACAGAGGCTGATGGACTCAGTCGCACCAGACGAAACGCCGATACTCGTCTTTCTTGAGCCTGCATCAAGCGCTCACAGGTCTTTATCCCGTATTGATCATCCCGCCTATCCCCTCGAAACAGTCTTTGGCAGATTACGCCGTCAAAGGTCAATCGAAAGCGAAAGAAGACGCTACGGTGATTGCCAGGCGTAAACGACTGCTCGAGGACTTCTTGAGGAGGTTGGTCAGGCATCCGATTCTGGGTGGTGAACATGTCTTGCACCGCTTTCTAGAAGATGGTGTTAGCTGGGTACGTCCACCCCTACCTTTAGGTCTGAGGGTCCGTCACTGACCGACCCCCTTAGTCTGAAATGATCAACTCCCCACCTGTCTCCTTGCTTCCAAAAAACCCACTACACACCCCCTCACATAACCCGACTTTCCAACCTTCATCACCCCAATCTCCCAATTCACCAGGCGGATCAGGTTCTAGCTCAAGCTATATCGCCCATCACCTCCTTCCCACTCCGTCTCCTTCTCATCCGCTCAAACATCCCGATCAGCGATTTCACGATTCAGAAGTGTTTACCGATAAGTTCGAGAAGCACTTCAGCGGGACGATGGAGAAGGTGAATAGGCGGGTGGTGAAGCGCTGGGGGGAGAGGGCTCAGGACATGAGTGAGCTCGGAGGGGTTTGGAATGGGTATAGTTTGGTCGAAGGTGGGAAATTGGGTTTGGCGGTCGAGAAAGTCGGCCAGGCTGTGGATCAGGAGTATCTGGCTACTGCAGCGCTAGTAAGTATCGACCACGCCCTTTTTGAAAACGGACTGTACACTGACCTCCCTATCAGTTGCAAGCTTGGGAGAGAACGACGACGGAACCTTTGCACATCTACTCGCAGTTCGGCGCCTTGATCAAATCCCGCCTCTCCTTCCGCCACCAAAAGCAAGTGCAATATGAACTTGTCCAAGAAGCACTAGAACACCAAAAGGACAAGCTCGACAGCCTCGAGAATGCCGAACGCGAAGCGAGGAGATTGGAGGAAGCGCTCGAACGTGGTGGACGTGGATTGAGCGGGAGCAGCGCCAATATCAGCGACGAAGACCGAATCAGGGAACGCGAAGTGGAGAGGGAGAGATTGGCACAGCAGTCTGCCGCTATGGGCGGGAGTCGACGTAGTGGAGCGGCTGGAGGATTTGGACTATTTAATGCTGTCAAGCATAGTTTGAGCGGGATGATGGATGTTGATCCGGAAGCGACGCGGCGGGCAAACATCGGTAAAACGAGGGATAACATTTCGCAGGTGAGCGATGGTTCGCGAGAGACTATTGGGTATCGTGCTGATGTACTGCTCAGCTCGAGGACTCGCTCCAGGCTTCCGCTCAGGACCTGAAATACGCCTCGACTACGTTACAAGCGGATCTCGATCGGTTTCAAAGGCAGAAAGTCGCCGATCTACGTCAACTTGCCATTCAGCTATCTCAAGTCCACCGAGAATGGTGCAAGCAGGTCAGTCGAGTCGCAAGCCCCCTCTTGACATTGATACTGAGGTTGTAGAATCTTGAAGCGTGGCAAGCGGCTCAAGCTGCTATTCGGGACATCGAACCCCACCCAAATCAACCGCCATCATCCGCCGCTCATACCCAAGTGACCAAGCTCTTTGATCGATCTCAAGCACCCCCAGACCCATATCCATCCTCGTCACCCTCCTCATCTCCATCTCAACCGCCCTCGGCCAATTCCGCCATGTCCCCATTACACATGGGTGGACTGAGGGACGAGATTGATAGAGTCGAAGCTGCCAATATCCCTCTACCGCTGCCTACGGACGATACGGGTACGGAAGCAGCAGAGAGCAACCCTCGATCTCCTAGTGGTGGTGTGAGTAGTCCATTGGGACCGTTGTAGATTTGTTAAGCCAGATTATGTACGAGATAAGATAACGATGCAAACGTCACGTCTGACCCGTCCAAGATCACTCGGCGTTTTAGAGAAATTAAATCGTATTGCCGCTGCATCGACTTGATTAAGACATTTTTAGTCGCTGCAGACTCGACGGGCTGTAGGACCGGCGGCGTTACAGATTGATTAAACCATGATGCCGCTGCATCGACAAGCTTTCCCGGCTCAAGAATCAGCTTTGATCGCTGCAGGATCGACGGCGCTGTAGAATCGGCGGCGTTATAGATGAATTAAATGATAATGCCGCTGCATCGACTGGCTTTCACCACGTAAACGTCACATTTGCTCGCTGGCTTCGGCGGCGATCGCCGCTGCTTTGCTGTCCGGTTGACTCCGGCTTTGGTGGAATTTCAGCTCGTCTGACGTCCGCAATCGTACAGAAATCAGCAAAGGAGCATCCTTGGTGCAAAGTATACCCTTGTATACATCCATTCGACCCACAGCACTCTCGGCACATACAGCATACGCACATATATCGCCAACACAACGAAAAGGAGACCTAGACTTCCTCGAGCAATCGCGTCCTCTTTCAGTCATCGGCCGACGCTTTGACCATCATGTCATACACCAATGGCCACGCTGGCCCGTCTTCCGTTCCGGCACCTATCGCCATCCCACCCCGCTCTCGCGCGCCCTCTTCACCCAAACAAATCCTCTCACCCAAGTCCCCTCAGAACCTTCCATGTCGACCAGGAGAGTACCCTCCTGACCACCCGAACCCACCTACGGATTTACCAGAAGTGACCATCGCCCTCCAAGGTCCACAGACGATTCACGATCTCGATCCTTCGCAACGAGAACGAACGATTATCCTCGGTACTCGCCGCTCAAACCTCGCTCACACTCAGACTTCACTAGTCCGGTCAGCTCTTCTCAACCTCCACGAATCAGGATTGGACTTTATCATTTCTTCCCATTCTACCGTCGGTGACAAGAATCAAAACACCCCACTTCACCTCTTATCGCCCTACTCATCCGCTCAGCCTGCCAAGAGTTTATGGACGGATGAGCTGGAGGCTAAGTTGCTTTTGGGCGATTTGGACCTCATCGTGCATTCTTGTAAAGATGTACCGACGACTTTGAAGGATGAGTTTGAGATTGCTTGTATGCTGGAAAGAGAGGATCCTAGGGACGGGGTGGCCATGAAGGAAGGGTCGGAGCACAAGCGATTGGAGGATCTGCCGGATGGGAGTGTGGTGGGTACCGGGAGTGTTAGGCGGGTCGCCCAGCTCAAGAGGGCTTTCCCGAAGCTCGTCTATCAGGATATGGTGAGTGCCCCTGGCTATCATACGAGTGATTTAGTACTGATGGATCTAGCGTGGCAACTTGTGAGACTTTAGCCAATGGTATGATGATGCATGGACAGCCGCTGACTAGCAGGAACACCCGCCTGAACAAGCTGGACGCCGCTTCTTCCCCCTACGCAGCCCTCATCCTCGCTTACTCCGGAATGCACCGCGTCAACCTTTCCCACCGTATTACCTGCCTAGTCGGCTCGCCCACGCTGTACCACGCCGTCGGTCAAGGCGCACTGGCAGTGGAGATCAGGCGAGGGGACAGACGGACGAGGGACGTACTCCGTCAATTAGGTCACTGGCAGACGGAATGGCGAGTCGGATGCGAGCGAGCCTGTATGCGAGTCTTGGAAGGAGGATGTTCCGTCCCTGTCGGAGTGGAGACGGAACTGGTCGAACTGCCCGAAGGAACCGAAGTCGAATCGCCAGAATGGACTGCGTCCGTACCGAAACTCACGACCTCATCACCCACACTTCACTTTTCCGGCCTCCTACCCCTCAATCAAGATTACCCTTCACCCACCGACCACAAACTCCCACCACTCACCCCCCGTCGGGCAAGGTTATCGCTCAAAACTTGCGTGACGTCCCTCGATGGTGAACGTCAAGTCATCCACGCGCCCGAAGCGGTCATAGTGAAATCTTACGCTGAGGCGGAGAGGTGGGGTGAGCTCTGCGCGGCTCGGGTGAGGGAGCTGGGTGGTGGTGAAATCTTGGATGAGATCAATGTCATAAGGGCAGAGAGGGAGAGGGTGGATTTGGAAAAGGCTAAAATGAGGAGTCAGGTCGATAATGTCGCCCCGGCCAGCAATGGCATGGGGACCAATGGACATGGAGCAGAGGCGGGAGCGACGGCTTGATGCTAGGTCGATCTTGTATAGACATCATGCATTCAACTCACACCGACACACAGGTCATCGGTTGACGCGTTTCAGACTGCCCCTTTGCAAACCTTCTCCTCGAAGTCAAACATCTTCCCTTGACTTTGCATCTCACTAATAGTCCATCGAGCTCTCATGCGGTCACCACCGGATAGCCCGTCAGATAAACCAGAGTCGGCTGGCCAGCCATTAACAGAAATCTCGCACGCCCTCATGAACGCCACGCCGCCACCGAACAGCCAGTCGGAAGTCCCGGAGTCGGCGGGTCAGCGGTTGATCGCCGATGACAACCTCCTACTGAACGTCCTAAACTTCCTCAGCAACAAGGAGATCGAAGGCACCTTGTCGACCAGTCGAGCGTTTCTGGAATGGGGCAACGATGAGCTAGGAAGGAGGTTGGACGTCGACCTGGATTGGGTGCTGAAGAGCGATGAGACCAAGGTGAGCATGCCCTTCCAGAGGCGATTGACCTCTTTGAGAATTGACGTTTCGTCCGCCAGCTTGGGGCCGCTGCCAGATTGAGGTCCATCCGTACGATCAGCGCCGACAACGCAGTAGTGCGAGCGGAGAGCGCGGACCTGCGAAAGATTCACTTTCATCGAGTGACGCCATCGACGGTGAAGAGGCTACGACGCAGATGCCCCAAACTCCGTACAATCATGTCGAAGAAGGCATTCATGGGTGAGCTATGGACGATCGACCTAGCCGACAGCACGATTCAGCTTTCGAACTCTCGTCACATAGACGATGCCTACCGAGATCTCCAGCAAGGCGAGGCCTACTTCGACAGCGGTTGCTACATCGGGTCATCGTGGACCGAGTTCACGATTACTCCAAAGACCAAGTTGAGCTGGCCGCCCACGGATTATGGATCAGGGCCCAATGTGCTCGACTGCCTGTCACCGCTGTTACGAATGAGGAATGTGGCCGGACTCGGCCTTGCGAACCCGTCAAGCAACTGCATCGACGTCGTGATCCAAGGTCTTCAAGCCCGAAAAAAGATGGGATTACCGCCTCTCGAAGTGATCTCTTTTCGATATGGCCGATCGGCAGACCTTAGACAGCGACTTCTCGAAGCGTGTGCCGGCACTTGCCGCGTTCTGGAATATTCCGAAGACAGCACCCTCGGTGGGCGTGGACATGTATCGCTCTCGAGTCGTGACGAATTGCCGCCAGCGGGTACGACTTTGCGACTGGTGCGCGTCGATCGTATCCACACATAAGAGCCGCTACCATTGGTCGAACGACCAGCCTTGGATGTCCACTCGGACGATGCGGGAAACATCGAGCTGGAATGGGCGCTTCCCGACAACGAGGAGTCAGACGAACGCGTGATATGGAGCCTACCGACCTATTGGCTAGGTCATTTGACCAGCCTGGACATAGTAGGCTTCGAAATTCCAGACCCCGACCCTAACGACGACTATGTGGAAGGCGTTCCATGGAGTACCGCTGGTGACATTGTCACGTTTCTCAGAGAGAAATTACCTGCGCTAAAGAGACTGAGTCTGGGGCTAGGGGTTTGCAGGGGGATGCCCGGTCGTTGGCCGGTGCCGACTTACTCCTGGCCGGGACCTTTACACGACGTCAAGCTCGTATTCGTCGCGACGGGTGCCTTCATCAGCGAGCAGTCGACTCCGTTTATGCGATACGAACCCTACTTTGATATCGCCCTGGCTTTGGCGTGCATCTGTGCCAACGAGGACGCACTGTCGCTCGATGTCTGGGATTCCGTCTACTATTGGCGACAGGAGGATCCAAAAGATCGCGTCGATCAAACCGAGTTCAAGGACCTTATCCGCTGGCTATTCAGGTAAGTGTGGCTATGGCCTCACGCTTCAATTCTTCCATCGGGAGTTTGATCTGACAGAGTCAGCCTAAACCCACGACAACAGCACCATGTTCGCGAGTTGGACTTGAAGCAACACGGCCTCAGACCCGACATCGAACCGTACTTCTGGCGACATATCACGTTCGACGACAATGACGAAGTCGTACCGCCGTGATGACGAGAAGTGCGGGGAGAAGGGATGCAGGAGAAAGAATTGGGTTGCTAAGCAACAGAAGCACGGTCGCATGTAGACTATGGAGGCGGTAAGCAGGCCTTATGCGCATCGGTCTGTGCAATAGGAGCCGCAGTAGTAAACGGCCAGGTCGCTTCCTCATAGTATCCATGTAAATCATAACGCCTCTCAACAGCAGGCGCGCAGGTGATTGAGTGTACAGGACACAGCTTCAACATCCCTCCTACCGCTCTTGCTGACCAAAGGCGGCCGTGATCTCCGCCATTGCCCATCTCGCGTGTTTCATGTGATCGTCCCTCGGATTCGAGCTGCTAGCTTTTCCAAGGAGCTGACAAGTCTGTTCCACCGCCACGCAGTAATCGAAAGGGATGATATTGTCGTCCTCGTCGAAACGAACGCTTCGCCACGAATACGGTGAAGGTCGAAGTGGGTCCAGACCGTACTTGAAATAGTCGAGTGTACGCATTACTTGTTGCTGTCGTGGATTGAGACTGAGAGATGCTCAGCGCGGAGCGAAAGACTGTCGCCTGTGGGCCAGCACTTGTACTCACTCTTGTAGCCATTGAATCAAGTCTCGAAACTCGGGCTGATCCATTTGCATGTCCAATTCGATGTGTCCGGAAGCATCTCCATGTTGACCGATCTCGAGCGCATTCCCGTTTTTGCATATGCAAGCCAGTGCGATCGCCATGTCGAAGTAGGGCAGTTCACCGTCGTCGGTCATCGGAATATCATGGCAAAAGAAAGCAGTTTGGAGCTCGACCTCGACACGAGCGACCGTGCCCGGCCATGAGTAGGCTGGAGCTCTCTCTAGCCCGTCCTGCAGGTCTAACACATGCAGCACCAGCCTCAGTCGGTGCAGTGCAGGCAGATGCCCTCGCACGGTTTCGATAACGCGGCAAAGGAAGGAGGATGGGTCGGGTATCTCCTCGCAGCCAAGTTCGAGCACCGTGAGATATTGACCAATCGAAGTCTGTGAGGACAGAAGACCGGAGCCCATCAAATCGATTCCCACTTCTTCGATTTCGATCGATCGGTCTTCTAAGTGTAGCGGATTGGGAGAATCCCCGTTCTGGTTGGCAGGATAGCTGGGCTCATCAAGCCGGTCGTAATCCGCGTAACACAAGACGGTCCCGGCCGGCGGAATCACGTCCGGATCGATTTGCGACTCGACACAGCAGACCACCCGAAGACACACGCCAGCGCATGCATCGAGTAATTTTCGTAATCGCTCGGAAGATCCCGGATCAGACACCGAGATTTCTTCGAAACGGCCGCCGATGGATTTGCGAGCAGTCAGGATGCGGACAGCCGTGTCCAGCTCCTCTTGGCGGTGGAGGCCGAGGAAGGAGATCGCCCGTACACGTCGGTCCTTGGCGATCGAGTCAATCCAAGTCGAAGAGCACTCTGCATAATCCGGGCCGTGCGATTCGTGATTGAGAATTAATCTGGTGGATCGTTCGATCGAATAGCCGGTCCAAGCCTCGGCGATTTCCACATCTTGCTGACCCCGATTTAACGATGCTTCCCTCGCGACCTCTATGATTTCAGCGACATGGACAGTCTTGGTTCTCATATCGATCTTCCATGCTCCGATTGTGACCACGCGATCTGGTAGGACTGAGTCGCAGAGTACGAGTTGGAGATTCGGGCATGCCTCGCGGAGCTCATGTAGGTGGGAAAGCGCGAATTCACCGGCGACAGGTGACGGTCGAGGGCAGGATTGCAATGCATAGGTGGATACGATCGTTCGAACTCCCGCTAACATGGACTCATACAGCTTCTGAAACTTCAGTGAAACCTCGATCATCGCACTGACCTTTTGCGGCCCACAAGCAGAAGCGTCAAGCCTGCGCATTGCAGCTTGCACCCGGTAGATCGACATCGGCTGTCTGCGACCCAGTGTATCGTATGCGAGTCTGAGGCAAGCCTGATCGACAGTACGAATCTTGAGGATGTTTTTGGTGTCGAGCTCGTCGAGGATTGCGGCAATGAGCTCTGGAGCCTCGTACACCCTTCGAGCAGCTGTCGGCTCGGCGACGGCGTACATGGTTGACGGTGAGCGATCAATAAGGAGTGTGAGGAGTGCAGAGCGTAGAAAATTAGGTCAGGCGAAGAGGACGAAAGCAAAGAAGCTCTTGATCAGGTTGCGAAAATATCGTCGAGACGCAGTTGATTGACTCGCATATCTAGACCGGCTGTCGGAAACATCCGATATCACCGTTTAATGACGAGGAGCCATCGTCGATCCTCTTGCTCAAAAGTCCGCGACTTTGTACATATCAGTAGCAATACTGACTGTACGGGCAGACTGATCATCTGAAGAATGGGGAGAGAACGCCAGAGAAAGGCATTGGTCGTCGGTGCTGGGCCTGTGGGCGCGTTGACTGCACTCAGCCTCCATCGCCGCGGGTGGGACGTCGAGATCTGGGAATCGAGGGAAGGTGGGTCGGGCATCATGTCAGGTCTCATGTGTGTGAATGAGCTCACTCCGATCTAGATCCACGAGGCAAAGATACCGCAATCACGAATCTCCGGTCGATCAACCTAGCAATCTCGGCACGAGGTCTCGAAGCACTGCGCAGCGTTGATCCTACGATCGGTCAGTCTGTCTTCATCGCTGGTCACTACGATATGCAGCTGAACTGCTCAGCCGAGCACTTCTTGTCCGAAGCTATCCCCATGAAGGGTCGAATGATACATCATACCGATGGCAGACAAGAATCTCAGATCTACGATCCGATCAGCGGGCAGGTGAGACCTTCCGTTCCTCGACTATGATTTGAGCTTCGATCTGACGAACCGGCCAGTGTATCAACTCGATCAGTCGTCCGATCTTGAATCAGCGTCTTGTCGAATCACTCCCATCCGACATAAAGACCCGCTTCGACATCAAGCTATCACGCATAGACTTCAAGTCACGCCGCGCATACGGCTTAACAAGTCCGGACCGTCCTGCATTTGTACCGGGTCAAGAGGAATCGCAGACGCAAGGAACCGGAGGCGACTTGGAGAAGACGGGTCATGGGAGTAAAGGCAAGGCCAAATCGAACTGGGTCGAAGATGAGGAGGGAACGCCGTTCGACTTGGTGGTGGGATGTGATGGGAGCTGGTCGAAGGTCCGTTCAGAGATGATGCGCGTTGAGCGGTGAGCTCTCTCTTCTCTGTCCGTTAGGTGCTAACGAAGTGGAGTCGATTGCTGACTGACCAGGATCGACTTTTCGCAATCGTTCATCCCTCATGCGTATATCGAGCTACACATGCCGGCCGATCCATCAAAGCCGTATGGGTTCGCCATGGACCGCAACCATCTGCATATCTGGCCAAGGCATAATTTCATGCTCATCGGTCTGCCAAACAAGGTGTGTAATCTCTACCTCATCCGATCCTGGTGCTCACACGCGATAGGACGGCTCGTTCACCCTCACGCTCTTCGCTCCATTCGCATCTTTAGCCACGATACAGTCCAGAGACGAAGCACGCAACTTCTTCAACGATAACTTCCCCACTGCGGTCGCTATCGCCGGAGAGAAGCGGTTGTTGGACGACTTTGAGATCAATCCCCGCGGTAACCTGGTCACCATTAACGTGAGTTAGCAGGCCAAGTGTCGCTCGATGTAGCTGATGCGGTAGGCCTATCCAGCTTCTTGGGCGTCACATGCCGTGCTACTGGGTGATGCATCGCACAGTATGGTACCGTAAGTCAAGGACTACGCACTCGGCCATTTGCTGCTTGCTGATTTCGCAGCTTCTACGGCCAAGGGCTCAATTGCGGACTGGAAGACGTGCGAGTACTCAACTCGTACCTTCAACAGCACGACATCTCCGCTACGACCGACTCCCCGCTTGGAGAGACCGACCTGAAGCTGGAAGCCGCCTTGGCTGCGTACTCGACGGACCGCAAAGCCGACCTAGAAGCGATCTGCGAGCTAGCCCTGAACAACTAGTACGTCCACCATGCCTCTCTCCCCTTTCAGTACCCGCTTACAGGTCAGCACCGAGATGCGCTCAACGGTCCTGTCTCCACTACATCACCTTCGCAGACACCTCGACTCATTCCTATCTTCGATCCTACCCCGCCCAAAGATCACCTCGCTCGGTCTCACCTCGCTTACCAATCCCTTCCCGACTCGAAGGGTCAAGGGATGGACGAGCTTGTACGAGATGGTCACGTTTAGGCCTGATGTCGGATACGCCGAAGCGCTCCGGAGGGAGAGGTGGCAGAAGGAGGTTCTGGCCTGGGGGGTCTGGGGGAGCGGGATCATTGTAGTTGGTCTGGCGGGACTGGGTGGGTGGGCCGGTCTGCGAGCGCTCAAGGCGAATCGTTGAGGGTCGCCGGCGCCCTGTCATGCCAGCAGCCTGCCTGTCAGGCAAATGCATCTTGATCTTTCAACCTTGTCTACCTACTCTACGGTAGTCACGGATGGCACGGATGTTTCCGAAGTCGCGTCGATTGACTTCACCATCTCGTCCAATTGTTGTACTGTATCTACTGCATTCCCATCATCGCTCTCCACCTTCACCCTCGCCACCATGGTGAGGTCAACGAGGGCGGCGTATCGGCAGCGGCTGCTCAGTCTGCCAGCCGAAGGGTCTATGAGACTAAGGATCTGCTTTTGTCAATCCTCCAGCATCTGCACGACTACGAGATCATGAAGGTTCTGAGCGTCGACCGAGCGTTCCTGTGGGCTGGTCACGATGTGATCGGGCGAAATGAAGAGTACTTTCTGGAAGAGATACGCGAATGGGACTCGAAGAATGTCTGTCTTTCCTCCCCTTTGCTCCATGAAGCATTGCTTCACTTGGTCAGTGCTAATAGATCACGCAGGTCTACCAAGAAGCACTTCTAGCTTCAGTCCGGGTGGTCGACGCGACCAAGCCTCTGCAATGCGAGGTGCGCAATCGACCGCTCGCATCCCAGTTCTCGCCGAGCAACCTCAAATCGCTCCAACGCAAGTGCCCAAACTTACGAATTGTTCGCTGTCGGTACGTCGAGGCAAAATCGCAAATCAAGTCCTGGGAGATCAACGTCAATGACCGAACCGTATCCGTTTCAGAAGTCGAATTCATCCAAACCTCCAGGGGCCTTGAGAAGAAGTATCTCGAGCGCGACATCGGTCTTGTGTGGGAGGGATACACGGCGACGCGCAAAGTCAAGCTATCATTCACATTTGCCAGTCCACAGTCGACTCTGCTTGAAGATGCTGGCGAGTGAGTGGGCTGTCAAGGTGGCAGATTCGCGACACGTTCGAGTCATGTCGTTTGCCGAAGTCATGTCCCACTCTCGGGCTTCGACTCGCCAGACAATCGTCGACGCGGCCGTGCAAATACTCGACAGTCGCAAAACCCTTGACGAGCCGTTCGACGAAGTCACTCTCAGGGGGCCATATGAGTCCTCGGAGCGATAGCGCTTGCTGGATGCTTGTGCTGGAACGTGTCGACTTCTGGTGTGGCGTGATACGTATCGTTTAGGCTTGGTGCCGAGCGTGGACGAAGTTCCGCCTCCTGGTACGACCTTTCGCGTGACGGATCGACTCCGAGGTTCGGAGCCGCTTTCACTGCTCAGAACAGAAGGAACGTCCGATGCCCTCGAGACGACGACTCCACCCGCTATAGAAGTCATCGGCTGTCGGTTGACTGTCAATCCCACAGGAACGTGGGGTTCGAGAGGAGCGTGGGGTTTGCCGACGTTGCCGACACAACACCTCACCGTTCTAGAGATCGGACCAAATAGTGAAGACTTTGAGATTCAGGACGCACCCGATACGACATTCCTCAACACGGTCGTCAAGGCCGTGCGTGAAGATATGCCATCGCTCAAAGTGCTGCGCTTTGCCCTTTCAGTCGAATCCCTCGGCAGACACGCTGAACACCTCACCCAGTGGCCTTGCCTGCCGTACTCGTGACCCGGTCCGCTGGACGAGGTGACCGTGACTCTGTGGATGGGACGACTCGACTACGCCAGGATACCTTACCTCGAGCTCGCCCGAAGTCTCGCAGCGTTGTGCGCCCGTCCGGAGGGGTGTAGTCTGTGGCAGATCAGAGACGAAGATAGCGACATTTACGACTCGTCATCCAACGATTGGGGTCGTTCCGAAGCGCTTGACCGAGTCTCGGCCGAGGGTTTGGAGAAATCATGACATGGCTACTATCGTGAGTGTTTTCTGAAGTACCATATCCTCCATGTTGCTGCGGCACTGACAACGCGCTCAGCCTGAACGAGCAACAACAACAGCAGATCCGATCACTCAATACATTCGAGTACGGCTTCTACCCTCTACCTTCCGGATCGGACGCGAGTGCACTTCGACAAATCAAGTTTGACGATGAAGACCGTATCATTCCTCACCGATACTGGACTTTTGTCGATCAATACCGCCAATCGCGCATTGACCTGGACAGTAGTGATCCCAAGGAGGTCAGTCACGCTCAATGGGCGCTGAAGCAAATCGGGCAGTCAGCCTGATTCATGACGATCAAGGGACGCAGGATGTGGTTTACGGGATTGATGATCAAGATCTGAGAGAGCAACACGATAGATGACGATGAGACGACCAACATGCATATATGATGACCTTACGATCTGCCGAAAGGTCAATTCTGTGATCGGATACCGATACGCGGTCAACGCAGGGATGTCCCGCAGGCACAAATGACGCCAGGACCTAGCGACAAGACAGGCCGAAGGTAAGAGGACCGTCGGGGCGGGGCCGACTTACAGTTGGTCTACAGGCCGGCAGTTTCGAGTAGCGATTTGAGCGATTTGAGCCGTCTTGTGGCCCTCGCCGCATCTTCCGGGGTGGACTGGCTTTCAGTCCCGTTCCTGGCAGGTGGTGGGGGTTAAGGTGGACACGACGTCGAGGGAACATTGATTGGTCACGATCTCGATCGCGGGCGGGTCTGGGGTAGGCGAGACTGGGGTGTTAATGCAATCGAGAGATGGCGCCTTGATGCCTATGTCAACGTCCTCGTGGTCCTTGATGTGATTCATCAGGCGAAGTACCGTACCTTCGGGTGGTACCACCGTCCCCGTCTCGTCTTCCAACTCGGGTCCAAAAACGATGACCAAAGCTCGACATGTCCCCTTGCATGCGGGCAGAATGGATACGAGCTTGTCACCTAGGACCTCTCCAAACATGTAGATCTCGTCGAAAGGCTCGAGGCCCGCCTCTCGACGAACTTGCATGGCTTTTATCGCTGCGTTTGCCCCGGCTTGCGTCTCGGAACCGTCGCCATCGTACACGCAGAAATGGAAGCTTCGTACGTCCGGCCGTGAACCGATTCGGCCGATCCAATGGGTTTCGTCCATCAGCTTCGGAAAATACGAATCGTAGTCGAGGCATATTTTGATACGCCGTTCGACAGTGTAGCCATCCCAGCACTCCTCGATACCCCGGCCATCCTCCCGGTAAGCTTCCGGGAGGTCCGTCCTTTGCGCGACCGTTTTGCGCTCGGCGACTCGGATAGAACGGTCGCGGACATTGAGACACCAGCCTTCGATTTCGTTGCCTGCTGATCCCCATGGCAATACCGTGCCGACGTTCCAAGTCTCACGAGGCGCTGAATGCACCTCCCGCAGCTTCGGACATTTTGCGAGGGTCAGGGCAAGCGTTTCCGGCGAGAAGCGAAATCGAGGGGATTCGGCGAACGACTCGGCAGCCTGGGTAGAGCTCGTCGGAGATCCTCCTAGCCGTTGACGCACCGTCAGTATCCTGATAGCCGCTAGCTTTGCAGCGTGGTAGGGCTTAAGGGTCAGCTGGAATGTAGGCGAGAGGGAGTCACATCGCTCCGCTCAAAGTCTTCTGCAACCGTCACGACTCACTAGCGATGCATCTGAGTCCTCTACCCAGCTCAATGGACACGTCTTGCGCTTCCCAAGTAACTCCATCCCTATCTCCAAGAACGACCGGCCCGTACCCAACTTATCTTGAATAGCGCTGTCGGACATATTTTCGGCAATGATTATCAACAAGTCGCGATTCTCGTAGACTTGCTGTCCGGCCGTCTTTGATGTCGAGGGTCGCAGCTCGTTGGAAGTAGCGGCCCGCATTACGGCTTTCCCGCTTCAACGTAGCGTCGTGATGGTGAAGACAAGGATAACAGAAGCACAACCTTGGCCCATTACGTTTCGCTTCAATACATCCGGCCATCGCGTGGAAACGTCTATTCAACCGCAATCTTGACTATTGTTCATCCTCTTCACGGTCAGCGGGGCGTCATGAGCGGTTCGTCCAATCCCGCCCTTGCAGCCCATCAGACTACTGGCAGGCTCCACGGCAAGTATGCAAGCCGGCAGGTGCTTCATAGCCACGACCTGATGTTGGAGATGATCGGGTATTTGCACCGCTTTGACATCCAGAGCTTGGGAGAGGTTCGCCCGCTTTTCGTCCGAGCTTGCTGGGATACTCGTGGACAACGTCAGGAGTTCTGCTTGGAGTACCTGGTGGGACCGGCGGGACCGGTCGAGTACGCGGGGGTGAGCTCTTTCTGGGAACCTTCTCTACCAGGGATGTCGGCAGCCGGAGTGAGGGAGAGGTGGCCAGATAACTATTGGATCGATTGATATGTATGCATGATGATCACCCGCGAATGGGCAGTAGCTGAGGTGAAGGCGGAGGGGAAGGTGGTAAAGGTATCCTACTGGCCAACTCGATTTCTCCAACGGGGGGCGAGGCCGCTTGCGACCCCTGGCCGTACTGCATGACTTGCGCCATCGACCTTCCAGCTGCCGCTTGCCAGAAGGGTCGTATGCCGGGATGGCTCGAGATTGATCGATCCAGCAGGGCTACCCATCAGCATAGTGATCGACGTGTGAATTGACGTTAACACACCTCCTTGCATGCCCCGCTTGAGAGCCGCCTCGACCTCCAATGGATGCCCTGTCCCACTCTGGAGCAGCGGTACCACTTCCCGCCTGAACTCACCGACCGCTGTCATATTAGTCACAATCCCCTTATTGCGAGACGAATAAGACCTGCCATCAACTTCAATCGCCCTGGCCGTGGTCGTTGCGGCCGCCACAGCTTCTTCAGCAGTGGGCGTCCTCGTCGACCACACTCCAGCCAGCTGGCTGATCCCGATACTCAAGCTGGTGAACAGGCGGTGCAGAGTCCGGATCTGGAGGAATTGCGGTTCGGCAATGAAGGATCTCGCCGCGAAGTGGGCGAGTAGTCGGAAGGGCCAGAAAAGCGGGCTGAGCATGTAGTGCAGAGGTGGTGGAAGAGAGGGAAGAAGGGCGGAAATGGCGGTCATGAATGGCGCTGGTGTGGGCGAGAGCACAAGTGTGAGCTCGGCTGTGAGTAGGAGTATGAGGAGAAGTAGGCGATACTGCTCATCAGCACACTGCCCAGATCGCAACTCATGGGGTGCCCTCACTGAGGACCCCTCCCTCGCTGTGCCCATCACTGTCATGGTCAGCTCACACCGCCCTGCACTGGGAACGACGTACCAGCTAGGGCAGCCATGATGCCTCCAGAGAAGATGTAGAACCCCACACTCCTCATCAGACCCGCCAACACCCATTCCCTGATCCCTACTTCCTTCTTCTCGCCCGTCCTGCTCTCCGGTCTCGTGTCATTCAATCCCCATGCGTGTATGTCGGGTCCGAAGCGGTCGTATGCGAATCGAGTGGTCGGATTTGAGAGCGTCTCGTACGCTCGTCGAAGGGTGATGAACACGTTCTCATGGTCTGGGTCGGACGAGCGGTCGGGGTGATAACGACGTGACCTAACGCAAGATCAGCATCAACATGAGGACGAGCACAGTACCAAATTCACAGTGTGCGGAATGCTTTCTTGAGGTCGTCATCCTCGGCCCAGCGCGGTACACCCAGCAAGGCATACCAATCATCACTGCTGTCTCCTGACGTCCACGTCCATCCAAGGTATCCTACAATCAAGCCCGTATAAACCCATCGATGATTGCGCGCGTACTGTGGTGACCCTCGCGGTGCTGCAGGAAACAGTGCCGGCAGCAGTTGAGTGGCATACGGTAGGAGGACGCTAGCGAGTTGTGAGGGTAGATATGACCATAGTAATGGCGATAGGAGAGACATGTGGATGTTAAGGAAAGGGGTCACTGAACAAGATCCAAAGTCGCGTCGCCGAGTAGCGGAGCAACTTCACCCCGCGTACGGTAACTTCCGGCAGCCATCGGTGAGTCTAGATCTTCCCTCTGGCATGCATATCATCATGAGTCAACCGACGGATACCAGCAGTACGAGTCACAAGGCCGAGATCATCGCTCAGCATCTACGGAAACGATGCGAAGCGCTGCATGTAGGAAGTGCGAGTCGGCCATTGATGGTGTCGATGCAAGGCCCGCAAGGAGCAGGTGAGTGTCCGCTGGTGGCTTAATCCCTCCCTGCAAGTTGGGAGGTCGTATGCTGATTCGACACAGGTAAGAGCACACTGGCCGCTGCTCTGGTAGGACTGCTTGCCGAATGGGGTCTCAAGACGGCCGTGGCCTCCTTAGACGGTAGGTGATACCTTATCGTAAACAAGAGCGCACTGAGCCCGAGCTGACAGGCTGCAGATTTCTACCTGACTTACGCCGG
Organism: Tremellales sp. FJII-L8-SW-PAB2; assembly: GCA_022813505.1. Lineage (NCBI taxonomy): Eukaryota > Fungi > Basidiomycota > Tremellomycetes > Tremellales > Tremellales sp. FJII-L8-SW-PAB2. The sequence goes on along the minus strand of JAKLMH010000026.1, from coordinate 201,345 downwards.
ACTGAAGAAGCTGGCTCAAGAATACCCGGACAACGCTCTGCTGCAAGGTCGAGGTCCACCGGGTACCCACGACGTCCCACTTCTGTCGCAGACCTTGACGGCAGTACGGCAGATCAACGACCCTTCCTCCAAACCAGTCGGACTACCCTCATTCGACAAATCCCAGAACGCAGGCTTCGGCGACCGTTCATCCACTCCCTTGCCCTTATCAGCACCACTAGACATCTTCATCCTCGAAGGCTGGTCACTCGGTTTCGCCCCTCTCCCACTCGAGACCGTTAAACAAGTCCACTCTTCCGGCCGAGTCGCATCCACCCACCCTTGGTCGACGATGGACCAGATCAACGCGAACCTCCGTTCCTTCGCTGACGAGATCAATGGTCGATTCGATTCGCATATCTCCATCAGTCCACGGTCGTACGACTATGTGTACAAGTGGAGACTACAGCAGGAACATGGAATGAAAGCGAATAATGGTGGGAGAGGAATGAGCGACGAGGAGGTGGAGAAGTTTGTGGATAGGTACATGCCAGTGTATGAGGTGTACAAAGGAACGGATGGGGAATGTGGGGGTTTGAGATTGGTGTTTGGCGAGAACAGGGAAGTCCTAGACGTCGAGGAGTTGTGAACTTAGGATGGAGCAGCACGAGACCTCTCGACTGGTCGCGCGGAAGCGGCTACTGAAGCCTGTCCAACCGTACGACTGTGGAAGCACACGACCGCATATGAAATAATCATGCATGCAGGCCGTAACAACATTCAGTACGCCCGATTCCAGGACAGTGGAACTGGGTCATGTGACCATGATTCCAGTAAACGCCACTAGTCGGTCTCGATGACGCTCTCGTTAGCGAATGATGTCACCCTACAGACCCATATCTTTTACGTCGTCCACCTATAGTCCTGAATAGAGTGAAGACAATGGCAAAGATGATGCCTTCGTCCTCACTTCCACCTGTCTATCATCTTGAAAGAGGCTCTGATCCACCAAGATGAGCGCACAGAACCGACCGAAAGTCCAGCGATTAGCGGCGTTCCCCAACAACTACGAATGTGAGTCATTCGCATCCTCAGTGACGATAGAGGCTGATAGGAGGTAGGGGGACCCGTCGGTCAAGATAGCATGGCGGCGCGATATGCGCCGAACGCTTCGTCGCCCGACTACAAAGTAGACAACAAGCAGCACTACGCCGAAGTGAGCTCGACAATACCGACCGCAATTCATCGGGAAGTAGCGGCTGACGTGGTCACAGCTGTGGATGGGAACTCACCCTACCAACCCATCCAAGATCTACGAGACCGGTCAGCTCTTGTCCGAGTACTTGTCCGATAAGAAGGACTGGCTAGGAGCTGCCAAGGAATTCCAAGCGCCTTTCGACGGCAAGAAGGCAGAGGAGGGACATGTCCCGTTCTTGTTCAAGATCCTATGCGCCAACCAGGGTGAGCCATCTCTCAATTAACTCGGCCAGCTTCATTTCATGGGTGGAGACTGATACGTCTCCATAGCTCTACCTCTTCAGGTGCACCCGAACAAGGAGCTGTCCGAGAAACTACACAAGGAGAACCCGGACCAATTCCAGGACAAGAACCATAAACCCGAAATCGCTGTTTGCCTGTCCGACCGATTCCTCGGGTTCGCAGGTATTCGACCAATCCAAGAAATCCGCTCCTTGCTCCTCTCGACACCCGAGATCTCACAATTACCATCGAACGTCAAGGACTCGATCAAAGCGCTGATCACTTCTCCTTCTGGCGGAGATAAAACGGGGGATGTGACAAACGACAATCAATTGATCAGGAATGGGTTCGAAGCTTTCATCTCTATGGAGGGCAAGGAAGTGGAGAAGGCAGTCAAGGCTTTCTGCTCGAGGGTGAAGAAGGAAGGAGCAGATGCTTGGAGTCAGGTCGGAACGGACGTGTCGAGCAGGGATAAGGAGAACTTGACAGAAGCTGTCGGGATCTTGGATCAGTACAACCCCGGTGACGGATCCATCTTTGTCTCTCTGTAAGTCTGACTCTTGCGATTGGGTGAAGCCTTGGCAGCCCTGCTGACTCGGCAGATTCTTCATGAACCTCATGGTGCTTAAGAAGGGTGAGGGCATGTATGTCGGCGCCGACGGACCTCACGCATGGTTGAAGGGTGACATTGTCGAACTCATGGCCATCAGGCAGGTCGAAGTCCAAGTGTTCTGGCTTGCCTTCATGCTGACGGACTTACAGCGACAACGTTCTCAATGTCGGCTTCACGCCCGACAAGGACTCGACCAGACTAGTCGCCAAGACAATGACAGCCACCCCCAAACTCCCCGAGTCTATCAAGCTCAAATCCTCGACTTTCGCCAAGGGCTCAAAAGGTCACACGACAGTGTACGCCACGCCATTCGAAGAGTTCTCAATCATGCGAATATCGGGGGAAGAGACGCTCAAAGCGCTCAATGGACCTGCTATCGCTATCGTCACTGGAGGTGAGGTGGCCATCACCGAATCGGGTTCTTCGGGCAACAGCGGAAAGGCTGGGCCGGGTTCGGTCTACTTCCTCGGCGCAGGTGCCGATGTTGACTTCTCGGCTGGCGGTGAAGTTTGGGCGGCGTTCTACGATGGCGACGAGAACAAGCAGGTCGGAAAGCAGTAGATGCCAGCAGGGCAAATGTTACAGGAGAAGCGAACCTCCGATAGTCAAGTCGGTAATGTAGCGTTAGTAGACGGATGATGCAGTCATCTCATCATCACGGATGATGTAGAGTACAAGCAGACGACCAGAAGGGTTTGAGGTCTTGCGTGACCAGGGACGTGACCGACTACATATTCCGTGCTCTCGAACTTTGGTACGAAACGAAACCCCTCCTGCAGACCGCACCAAAACCACATCACCTATCCGATCAACCAATATTCCATTGAGCTTTCGTCTACACTCGAGAGTCATTCGGTCCAAGTCCGTGCTCTTCATGTCCGATAGCCTCCTTCTTCGGCATAGTGTCGCCCTCTATAAAACTCTTCAGCTAACGCCATGGTGGTGAGATCGAGCAGGTGACTTACCAACAGCGAGCTGCCTCTCCCTATCGTGCGATCCGACCTTGGAAGCTTGAGAGAGGGGTACAAGCCAGTAACTGTCTCGGAAGTACTGGTCCATCTCTTCAAGTGTTCGGCCTGGTTTCCAGTCAGCCTATTGATCTCACCACTCCGGCAAAACGGCGCAGACTCACCCTTGGTTTCGGGGAAGAGCATGAAGAAGAGCAAGGCGTTTGTGAAACTGCAGACGGTGAAGACGAGGTAGTAACGCCATCCTTTACATCATCAATTTCCAGCCAGTGCGAACGATGTGCTGTCGACTTACCGATGTTTTCGAAAGCGGTCGGGGAGACTTGACCAATCATGAAGTTGGCGATCCAAGCCGACATGGAAGTCAAAGCGGTAGCCTTAGCTCGGATGGCAGTGTTCATGATCTCGACAGGGCTGAAATCATCAGCCTCTCGATCAATGACCCAAAAGACAATTGTCGCGATGGACTCACTAGACCCAAGAGAGAGGACCGATACAGGCCGAGAAGAAGATGTTGTAGATGTAGATACAGGCGACGAAACCGATACCCTGCGCTCGGGTTCCGGTACCGACCGCAAATGACCTAGCGACGTATCTTTCACCGGGTCAGCCTTGGCGTACAGACGTAAAAAAGTGAACATACGTGGCACCGATAAACATGGATCCCGCGACAATGTTACCGCCAACCAAGGGGATCCGACGTCCGACTCGGTCAAGGAAAAGAACACAGATGATTTGTCCAACGATACCCATGGCATTATTTATACTGTTTATCAAAAGGGCGTCTTCGGCAAATCCAACCGACTTGTAGACGGTGCTATAGAGCATCAGCTTCTCACTCCTGCATGCTGGTGGACTGTCGAGAGCGGCTTACTCGGCGTAGTACTGCGGAGTCAGCACTACGTTCACCTGGGTTCCGGAGTTAGAGAGAATATGGACCTACTTGGATGGCAGATACACCGGTCATTTGGACGGAGAATTGAAGGATGATACCGTAGAAGACCTTGCGGAGGTTATGCTTGTCCTTGAAAATCTACAGTATGTCAGTACAGTCACTCCCAGGCTGAAAAGCCGCCATGAGGTGATCACGACTTACCATAGACCAGCCACCCTCAGACGTAGCCTCCTCTTGGACCTTGGCCTCCATCTCTTGGTACTCGCCCTGGACGAAGAGGTCGTTGATGTTTCCCCTCGAGTGCAATCGAGCGAGGTTGCGGAGTGCTTCTTCGTTTCGTCCCTTGATCATGAGCCACCTGATTCACCAGTCAGTAGAGTCCCCTCAGAACCGGCAGTAGCGATGAAACTTGCCTCGGTGACTCGGGGAAGAGGAAAGTCAGGAAGACGAGCGGGATAGCGGGGGCCATCTGCAGTGCCAGCTATACCATTGTCAGCGAATATCCCGCGTAAATCTTGGATCAAGCGGTTGACTCACGGGAACACGCCATTCGGCTTGTGATCCAGGAACACCCTGCTGACATCCGTATCCGATCCAACCAGCGATGAAAGCGCCGATACCGATGAACAGCTGGAATGTGGCGGTCAACCTGCCTCGGTTTGAGGGGTGCGCTGTACCGTGTCAGCTCATAGTCCGATGTAGCAGACAAAAGTGGTCATACCGATCTCAGACTGATAGACTGGGGTGATATTAGCTTTGCGTGTCGTTGGTGTAGAGATGAGATGACTGACGAGGTGCGAGGACACCGAGGAAACCAATACCCATACCGGCAAAGAATCGACCGGCCAGCATGGTCTCCTTGTTCTGGCATGCCGTTTGGAGGACACCGCCGAGGATGAAAATGACACCAGCCACCACGACTACAGGCCTCGTTAGCTGACGTCTATGTTTACCAATCGTGGCCGACTGGAAGGACTTGCTAGCAACTCGTCGACTGAACCTGTCGGCGATGAGTGAGGCAGGGATGGATCCGACGAATGCACTGAAGTCATGTCAGTGCTCCTGATCCTTCGCAAGGACGACATGGTGTCGCCTCAGTAAACTCACCCGAGCAACATCGAAGAGACAATGAAACCCATGTAATTGGCATCGGGGTTGCCGGTCGTCCTAAGGAAGTCGGGCGCCACTGTACCCATCAGTCAGTGTTCGACCACCCCACTTGGAACTCTGGAGTTACGAACCGATAACGTAAGCGATCACACCCAAATCATATCCGAACAAGCTTGCGCCCATGCTACAAGACGTGAGAGGATGTCCCAGCAATCGGTAGGGCCAATAGGAGACTCACGCGGCGAAGCAGGCGCACAAAAACGCGTATAGCTTTGGCGGCAACATCTTTCTTTCTGTCTTTCGTCGTCTGGCGCGGGCTGGGGCGGGTAGTGGATGTGTGTCGGGTCGGGCACAAGTCGACAAGGTGAGGAGGAAGAGATCAGCCAGCCCGAGGACCCCATGGTGTCCTTATATCAACGGGTCATGACCACCGAATTATCCGGATAACCAACAACAACCATACAACCTACCCGTTCCGCTCAGGCGACCCAACATAAGCCGGATATTGAGCAATGGCAGAATGAGGAACCGAGGTACCGGCAGAAACGGCCCGCCGGGAGAAGAGCCAGTGATGAGTTATAGCACCACATGGGGCCTGATGTCGGAGATTGTCAGTGGCGTTCGATGTCAGCAGGAAATAGCAGCACGCCTCGTCGTCATCCTGATTGCTTGCCAAGAATGAACAACCGCCGGATATGGGATTTGCTCGAGTAGAAATGCCAGAAGTAGAATCGATTAAGAGCCGTGCCGAAGCCGTTCTTCCGTAGGTTGGCGACGCTAGGCTCGTCAAATCATCAGAAAAGGCGCGCCGGAAAAGAACGCTTTTTATCGATAACGCCGCTGTTTTCTGGGGTGCTACTAGTGACGCGCGAGGTGACACCGGTGACATGTCACCTCCTCTGAAAAGCAGCGGAGTTATCGCATTATTCCACGTGGTCGCGTGCGACGTTAGTTGCCGACCATCGCGGTGACTTTGAGTCACTCAACCATCCATCTGGTGCAGCCCAGTGTTGACAGGACCAAGCGACAGCCGAAGGTTGACTTTGCTTGCCCGCCCTGATCAGTAGAGGATGCCTCAACCAACCGTTCGAAGTGAGCCCGGCTCATCTCAGCTGATCTGTCAACTCGGCTTCACCCATCTCACCTGATCATCTCATCTCACCGTGCTTGCTTATTATTCTGGTATTTGACCATCGCCCTCATCTTGCTGGCCTCTCTTCCGTATCCCTTGTCCTCGCTTACAATCATGCCGTCCGCTCAACGCCAACCTGCTAGGTCCAGTCGCCTGCCTATCAAGCCCTACTACTCAACCCGTCCTCGACCCGTGTAAGTTCACCTTGACGTTCAATGTGAGTCGGGGGGAAAAGCTGAGAGTCAGTCGAGACTGGGCTCCGTTGACTACCGCCCTCGCCGCAGCTAAGGCTCAGCGCGTCTTCCCGGCATCGAGCGCGGGACCGTCTCTGCCGGACAGGGTGCACCGGGACACCGTTCGACTGGCGTGGTTGAAGTTCCTGGAATCCATCCCGAGTCTCCGTTCCGGCCTCGGAGATGAGACAGAGTGAGTCGACCAGGTCGACCGCGCTCAAAACACGACTCACAGGTCTAGTTCGAGCTCGCCAGTCAGCGAGGCCAAAGCGGAGCCGGTCTCTTCTCCACCTCGAGCCGTCACTCCACCCACATCCCAGCCTTGTCTTCCAACTACGCCGTCGCTCATCCGCTCCCCGTCGTCTCCAGGTCAAGACCTTTCCAATCTGGATACGCCATCTCCTCCTCCTTCACCTCCTTCTCAACCCGAAGAACCAGGACCAATCTCTTCTTCCGCTCGTTCACGAAGCCCAACGCCATCCTCGGCTATCCTTCCGAACGAAGTCGCTGTAGACAAGGCTGCTCATCCTATTCGTTCTCGTGTCGACATCGTCCCACCCGCCATGCCGTCCACGGACTTTGCCGAGGGGATCAAGATGCTCCAACAGGCTTGTCGGCTGATGGTCACCGGGCTCGAGCCAACACTCTCTTACCTCGACTCTCTTCAGACCCCAACCCACGCCGATGAGATCAGTCAGTCGACCTTGAAGAGCAATACGACAGTCGATCAACACTCCGACGCCATCTGCGCTGCTTCTGCTGTCGATACGACCGATCACGAGTCCGCCATCGCCGAACCGGCTTTATCTCGTGCTTGCTCGCCATCGAGCGAGATGATCGTCACGCCACTACTAGGCAGATCCTCCCCCGACAGACTTACCGATACTGTCGAAATGCCATCTGCCTCTGCTTCAGGTAGGCTGTCGGAACAGCAACAAGTAGCCGGCTCGGCTGATCTCGTCGCAGTGAGAGTCAATTCCCAGCGCGCGATACAGCAAGAGCGTCAGTCAAGCGCACCTTTCAAGCGTCGGTCTCAAACTTCACCATCCACGTATACCCCCATCCGCTCGTCGGCACTCGTTCCGAAGTCGCTCTCTTCTCAGATCACACGTCACAGGCCGTCGGCCCTTCAATCCGAGCGACGTATGTATCTATCCGCTGAGCAGCGCGCCGAGGCATGGCGCAAAGCAACGTGAGCACTGTGTACCTCACCCTCGGCGACAGTAGGGCTGATCACACCAAGTAGAAAACCTGTCGAAACCTATCGTCCGAGATTATCCGTCGAAACAAACGATCCGTGTGAAGCATCCGCGGCCGCTTGATTGCGGACATGCTCAGATCTTCAACCGCTCTGCCGAGCTGTTAGACTGACACTCATACCTGATTCTGTCTTTCTACGTAACCTGTAATCCAATGCATGAGTTGTGAACACTTGGTCGAAATCCTCGCGCGGCGGTCGATCAGGCACGATTCCGGCAATGTCTAATGACGCGTGACGACTTTTTGAGCAGGTGACGTCTGCTGGCGTGAAATGACTTGTTTACCAGCTCAAGCTTATGTTCATTGTCGTTACACCTCATCCACGCTGCACAGTCGAGACAAGCCATGACGACCACCAAACCGCTCCACATAGTCGCGCTCGGCGCCTCTTTCGCTTCGGGCCCAGGGATCAAACCACAAGTCGACCTCCGCTCGATGCGATCAGGAAACAACTACCCCTCTCTCCTCGCCCGTCGTCTCGGCCCGGAAACCAAACTCACCGACCTGACAATGGGCGGAGCGACCACATCCCACCTCCTATCCGAAGCTAAAGACAAGCATCATCCACCCCAACTTGACCTTTTCCCCGACGCCGAGGTGGACATAGTGACGATCAGTGTGGGGAGTAATGATTTCGGATACATTGGGAAAATGACTCTTGATTCCTCTTCCCTCGTCCCGTCATCGGCAATATCCATCCCGGATCCACTTCCTTCAGTCGAAGAAGTCTCGGAGAGGCTAGTAGCGGTGCTCGATCATATACGGAAGAGCGCGCCAACCGCGAGAGTGTTTCTGGTCGAATACCAGACGGTACTGGGCGACGATATCCGACCGGGTGAAGATGTCGATTTCACCCCGGAACAAGTGGACGACTTCCGTCGACGGTCCGATATGATTCAAGCGATGTATGAGCGTACGCGAGAGGCTAGAAGGTGGGTCGAGGTGGTACCTATCCGTTCGATCAGTCGGAATCATGGAGTAGAATCGGATGAGCCTTGGGTAGAGGGATTCAAGTTTTCGGGACTAGTAAAGGGGAAAGCGCCTTGGCATCCTAATCTCGAGGGGATGGAGGCGGTCGCCGAGGAGATCTACAAGATGATCGTGAGAGGAAGGGACATTCCAAATTGAAGGGGCGATCGTTTTTCACGTCGGGCACCGACGTGCGACTGCTGAGTGTCCTCGATACCAGATAGGTACATTATGTGGTAGGTTTCACTGTTGTGAGCTGTTGCAGTCTCGATCTGCCTAGCATGATACGCCCGCACAAGCCATGCACAGACGCCGCTATCGATACATGCAAACAATCGTGCCACAGTACTCTCGCCACTCATCGCTGCACTTTCCTTTCTTCACATTACTTTGTTCGCAAATTCACCTCCTCACCTATGGCATTAATGCCTAGACCCCCTCGACATGCTCCTGGACATCCTCCTCGCTACATCAATATCAATCTTTTCGTCTGCATGATCGTTGGTGGCGAATAAAGCGGGTGGCTCGACCGCGTCCTTCTTGAAAAGGATATATCGCCTAATGAACCAAGGGAGCCACATTGTCATCTGATGCTTGAGGAAGGTGCTTCTGGGTATAGAGAACACTTGATCGAGCTCCTCGAGTGTAAACCTGGGAGATAAGAGCTGTTCAACGTGCTAATACCGGTGAGAAGACCCACTGCTTGGTCTCGGGAACGAGACAGAAGATTCCGAAGAAGGCGATTAAGTTCAAACCGGCGTAGAAGCAGACTGTACGATCAGTCTGACTCTCAGTTCTTTTCGGTAGGGCAGACTCACAGGCTCCAACCTGACCCATAGCAGCGACCATCGGAGGGAAAGTGAGACCCAAAACACCAGCGAAGAAGGTGTTGATGCAGACTGCCCACGCCATACCCTGCTCTCGATGAACGGTCGGGAAGCTATCGAGCGTTCAGCTGTGTACTGTGGAAATTCTGACGAAAGCTGAATACTCACACCTCAGCACTGTACTGGAAAGCAACTGGACCTTCGGTGAAAGAGTAGAAGATGGTGAAGATATAGATGAAACTGATCGCGCGATCAGCTTCGCCTCTTGCCGCCACTCCAGGATGATATGCTTACAGAGCGACTAGACCGGTTCGGAGTTGACCTTGTTCCCTCGGAATGATGAAGCACAGACCAGCGCCTAGAAGGAAGATGCACATCATCGGGAATCCCTGTTGTCTGGTCAGCACGCCATCGACTGCGCTTAAGGTTTACTACCACTTACGAAGAGCAAGAGTGATCGTCGACCAAACGAGTCAATCAAGAACAAAGCCGGGATGGCAAAGACGCTGAGTCGTTCAGTCAGCCGATACAGCGTCGCATGACGTGTCAACCCACAAGTTGAGAGCACCAAAGCCGAGCGAGGCGTAAAGCGCCTGAGTTTCGGAGAATCCCCCATCGACGAAAACAGTCGACGAGTAAAATGAAATGACTTGATACGTGAGTCAACTTTGACTGAGACATAGACAAGACAGTGGGGATCGCTCACTATTGATACCGCACATCTGCTGGGCAATCATAACCATACCCGAAGCCCACGTTCCTCTCCTGATCCTCGGCACCGTGAACAAGTCGGCGAATCGCTCGAAGAAGTTGGCGCCTCGAGCGGCTTTGAGTTCTTCCTCGTAAAGGACGTGCGAGTAGTACAAATCTCGAGCGGCGATGATGGGGTGCATCCTGAGTTTGAGGAAGCTTTGGAATGCTCGAGGGTACTTGTTTTTCTTCATGAGCCATCGAGGCGACTCGGGGCAGAAGAAGATGCCGAGCATGAGCGGGACGGTGGGGATGAAGGCGGATCCGATCTGGAGTCGCCAGGCGATGTCTCCGGTGTCCTGGGCGTTCAGTAAAGGTAGCAAGCTCGATCTTACAAGACTGATTTACCTTGACGGCGAGATTGGCAGCGTATCCTAGGAAGATACCAAAAGTAACCCAAAGCTGCCAGAACATGACTGATCGGATCAGCACGGCAGCAGACGTGTCGGTCGGGAGGACGTACCAAGAGCACCCCTGACCCGATGCGGAGCCATCTCGGACGAGTAGACCGCCACACAAGCGTTCTTCATACCCAGACCGATACCCATGACGAACCTGGCCGCGAAGAGGCCTTGCCAAGACTGGGCACAGGCGGATCCGATCGGCGTACAGAAGAGGATGACGGCAGAGATGAAAATTTCACCTCGTCGCCCGAATAGGTAGTTGAATGGATCCGACAGCCAGCAACCAATGCCGCCTCCGACCAGGTAGATGATCGAGTTGATGGCTCCGACTTTCCAGGGGTCAGAGCCGGTCGTACCGTCGATACCAAACTCTTTCGGGAAAGACAAGTTGGCGGCGTTGGATCCGGTCTGATCCCATCCTTGAGTCCTGATTGGGTGTTAGCGGACTCATGACATTGCCTTATGGAGGCGGCCCAGGACTCACGCAGCTCCGACGGCACACATGATGATACTGTACCAAAGCCAGAAGGTCCCCTTGAACTTGTTTGCCTTTTCAAACTCAAGCGCATCTTGTTCCTCCGGGGTGAGTTCCTGGATTTGCGAGAACTGGTTCGGGTTTCGAGCGAGCAAAGCGGCACGGCCAAAGAGAGCGATGTGCTCGGCCAATCCTCGCTCTTTGCAGAATCGCTCGACATCGGCAATGACCCTTTCCTTGTCGTGTTTCTACAATCCCGCTTAGCAGATGAATCCTCAGACGGGCATCAAGACCGGACCCACCCTCAAGGGGTTCTCGACGATGTTGACGGCGACGGCTTTAGCGTGATGATCGTCGGCGGAAGGGGCATGCTCCAGCTGGCCCATATCCCTGGCCTTCTCGTGATGCGACTCGGCGAAGGTCGCGTCAGTCTTATCTGCGCTCATGGTGGACTGGTAGTACTGGCGATTGATACTGGTTGGAAATCGAACGTCAAGGGGGATCAGCAGGTGCAGAAGAGGTTATATATGGCCAGGGGAAGTGGGGCATTCGTGTGACCCGCCGGGCATTAGGGACTATCCGCAGCCTTCACACTTCTCACGGCCGAGGTCCTCCACACTCCAGCCGCAGGACCTTGTCCGCCGCTAGGACCTGCCGCCCGTTGCATCTCGCTCGCTTACTGTGAGTCATGCTGTCAATACGTTTGCAATTGTATTAAGTGTGAAATTGCCACTAACAGTTAGGTTGCCGAGGTTGATTGGCATCGAGGCTGCTATTAATAGATAGTTAGCGTCATTGTCGTTGTGTGCCCCCATCAACCTCAACTTTATTGAGCCCCGAGCTGATCGGGAGACCCCGCATTCTCCGTTTCTGCTGACTGGCGGCGTCGCACATGGTGCGTAGGGCTTAAGAGGGCAAACCGTTCCGCCGACTCCGGATGACCGAGATTGCCCTCAATAAGGTTTGCCCGCAGAGTGTGCCGCATATTGCTGCAAACTCTTTTCAACAAGAGGTGCTGCTCCGTCGGATAGACTCTCGACCTTTGGTGCTCTCAGTAAGCAGTACTTGTACTGTAGGTGTTCGAGTACGAGTGTGGTAGCACGATTACCACGTGTAGCTCGGTTTATGCTCAAAAGTCGAGTGTGTCGTGTGGGACAGAAGCGGCATTGCTGACGGTCAGGTAACTAATAAGCAGAAGAGACCGCCTCCACCGGATGGCTCTAATCAGCCGGAGTCAACCGGATCGAGGATGTTGCCAACGTGCTTTGTCGACCTCGAATTCCGGTCAGCTGCAACGCAAGCGACGTGCGGTTTGGCGACGATCGAGAATTGCTGATCCCTCTCGCTTCGCTGCCGGTAGCCATAATTTACAAAGCGCATCTAAAGTCGCAGATGCCAGCTTTTGATCGCGAATGCTTCTGTTCCCGATCTCGATGCCCTGCTGGGCGGCTTGAATCGGCGATTGAGCTCTCTGAACGTACGCCTGATTTCCCCCTTAAATCCCATCTTCAACTGAACCTCGGATCACGCGCCTGACGAGCGAGATCGGGTGGCGGGGGGCTGCGATTCCCCTGATTTCATTTTTGCTGACGTGAATGCTTTTCTCGGATTTCTGCCGTTTTGCACTTGACCCCCTGCTCTCACGCCCGAGGCTTGGCTTGCAGGACTCGGTCCACACCAAGGCACCACAACCACCGTAAACCGTCGTCGGCCTGACCTCAACATACCCACATCGAATAGAGCCATTCCATCGATGCACCACATACTACTGCTTCCGGGAAGGAAGCCCGAAAAGGCCAAATCCCACGATTGCATGATGTTCGGTTTCAGGGCGAGGCTCAGACCGCGCCCGTGAGGTTAGGCAGGGCGAAGACGAGAGGCTGTACGATCAGGCATCAAACGTCAACAGTCCGGTGGTGATCATGATGACTTACAGGTGATATTGGGGCTTGGTACTTTCGTACAGCCCGATTTGTGAGTTTCCCGGGTTCTTGGTCAACAACAGTCATAAGAAGGGATACCGTTTCAATTTCTCGATCTTCAATCGGCAATTGAGGAGGAAAAGTTTCCTCGCTACCATTATATCGAGCTCGTCTCAGCAAGTGTACATAAAGGCCTGCCTCGTCGCGGAAGCAGCCTGACCAACTTCGCCTCCTCGGATCCTCCTCTCCACCTCCACCGACACCTACCTGTAGTCGATCAACCCCCTGCTCCCGCTCCACTCGCGCAGCCAACATGGACGCCCACGACAAGCAGACTCGCGAGGTTCACACCGCCCCCGCCCCGGGTCATGAGAACAAGTACACCAACCCCGCAGGCGGGATGGACGATGACCTTCATGCGCTTCCGATCGACCATGCCCCGCCGCCAACGTACGGCGCCGACAAGGAAAAGGACCTTGATAATTTTGCGACGAAAGCTACGGTCGATACCGCCTCCGAGCGATCGATGACATTCGGGACGATGCTCAAGGGTGATGTTGCTAGTCGAATGACCGTGTTTGAAAGGAAGGCAGCTTTGATCAATGCGTGAGCCCGTCTCCTGCAGGCCGTGATCGCAAGGCGACAACACGCTGACGTGCCATTTCAGTGAGATCGATCAAATGGGTATGGGTCGATACCAGATCTGTATCTGGTTCCTCACTGGTTTCGGCTATTTCCTCGATCTGTCTTGGGCGCAGGGTGTGGGTTTACTGGCTACTCCAATTTTGTGAGTCTCACGGGTATCGTTGCAAACAGGACTACTCTGACAGATCTTTCCAGGCAAGAGATGTTTATTGGAGACGATCGATCTGGTCTGCTCCCCACGCTCGGAAATGCGGGTCTTGCGTGAGTGCCAGCAGGCCAACTGCCGTTGACCGAGGGGCCTGGAGCTGACTAGGCAGTATCGGTGCTTTCGGTTTCGGTTTCTCGGTTGACATTATTGGCAGGAAATGGGCTTTCAACCTGACCTGTCTCATCACTTCGATCTTCGGTACCTTGATCGTGAGTCTCCCTTCGTTATTCGTCAGGGCACTATAAAGGACACTGTGCTGAAGGACAGGCTGCCCCCAAGTACAACTGGGAAGCCGTTTGCGCCCTCTATTTCCTTTCGAGTATCGGTTTAGGCGGAAACATCCCGATCGATGCCCTCATTGCACTGGAGTTCTTGCCGCAAAACCGCCGAATGCTCGTCTCGCTACTCTCAATGTGGCAGCCTATCGGTGTGACGGTCGCTTCCGGGATCGCGTACGGTACAGTGGCCAAATACCGATGTGACCCCACACTACCTTCTTGCGTCGCCGCCGACCCAGACTACGTACCGGGTGAACCTTGTTGTTCAGTCAGCTCAAACATGGGTTGGAGGTACCTCGTCATTGTCCTCGGTGCCATGACGTTAACCATCTTCTTCCTCCGATTCGCCGTTTTCAAGTTCCACGAATCGCCCAAATTCTTGCTCTCAAAGGGTAAAGAACAAGAAGCGATCGACGTTCTGCACAAGATTGCGAAATTCAACAAGCAACCACCTCCTCAGTTGACCGTCGAGCATTTCCGAGCTATCGATATCGATGCCGGTGTCGATATGGCCGAAATCCAAAATGCTCGACCCCTCAACTGGAAGGAATCGACAGGCAAGGCATGGAAGAACTTCAAGGACAGCATGACCAAGCTCAGCGGGTTGTTCAAGAACAGGGTTCAGACGTTCATCTTTGTCCTTCTCGCCGTCGTCTACATGGTGAGCCCCCATTTTCACCATCCGGTTGATAGACGCTGACGCTGCTTCAGGGAGACTACTGGTCATTCAACTTGGCGGGCTACTTCATGCCGATCATCCTTCAGCGAACCAACACTTCAGACGGACGAGGAACCGTACAAGACACCTACCGACAATACGTCTACATCTACCTACCCGGGATCATCGGTGCCGTCCTCGCTCTCATGTCGGTCCAACTACCACTACTCGGTCGAAAATGGTCCCTCGTGTTTTCGGGTATATTGCAAGGTCTCGGTATGGCCATGTACACCCAAGTCAACAGCACAGCCGGATACGTCGGTCTCAACGCTTTCGCCTACGTCATGCAGACGGTCAGTCCCCAGTCTCATTCATTGTCAAATCGTTCCGAGCTGATGTTTGATAGTACTTCAATGCTGTCCTTTACGCCTCTGCGCCCGAACTGTTCGCGACTGCTTACAGAGGAAGTGCGAGCGGTATGCTCTCCGCTCTAGGTCGTATCGCAGGTATTGTCGCCCCTTTCGCCGGGCAACATTACCTAGCCACAGACTCATCCGGTAAGTCGCGGTTCATCTCCTCGGTAGCGAGCTCGGACGAGAGCTAACTGCCTGATAGGTATCCTGTGGTTGGGAGCTGGCGGTATCTGGTTAGCCGCCATTATGTGTGTCTTCATCCCGGTCGAGATGAGGAAGAGGCAGATGTTCTAAGGCGCCGAGAGGAGAGACGGACATCTTGTCGCACGGCGGCAGCTTCGCGCTTGCGAGTAATCAGCTTGATTCGGCTCGGCTCGTAGTCTGTCGGCCCTATTATAATTGCCAGATATACACGAGGGTCTCAACGCGAGATGTTAAAAACGCTGCGTGCAATCGCGAGATAACATTCTTTACAGTTGGGATTCCGGCCGAAGCTCGCGAGAGCCGCCGGGTCAAGTTTAAGCGAAATGACGGCGCTTATCTGATATTGAATCGAAAAAGTTAGATTCAGCCTTCTGTTGTTCCGTTTCTTGTCGTTGTCGTTGTTGACAGCCTTGAATATTCTGTCACTACGACTATGATGGGCGGAAGATCACCCCTCTACTACCTCTCTACACCACTCATCTCACTTCTCTCATTCTTGCCGGCACAGTACATCCACTCCGCCCAACCGCCCATCCTCTCGCACCATCTAGAGGTGACGTCGGATACCACCCTGCAATGTGGTCTCGGGTCAGCGAGGATGATGAGCGGGTACGCTCATATAGATAACGGATCGATGTACTGGATGTACTTTCCCAGTCCGGACGAGAACGTGATGGGTTTGACGGTACATCATAACGGTGGACCGGCAAGTTCGATGGATTACCCTTTTATTGGTGAGTTCCTGTTTTTCAGTGATGTCTCCGCCGGCCCGGGACTGAAGTCTGGCCATGTCATTTGGGGCTGGGTACTGACGGAGGGAATAGGAGCTGGCCCGTGTCAGCTGACACCGGATGGGGAGCTCGTACAAGCCCCTCACCCTTGGACGGACGTGACGAACCTGCTCGTTCTGGATATACCCCTGGGATCAGGATGGTCATACGCCAAGACCTCAGAGAACGTAGCTAGCGATTCTGCATGGGCAGCTGGCGAAGTAGACGACGTATTGCAAGTGAGTCACACTCAATGTCCAGCTCTTCCGGACAGAGTCTATACTCATCGGCCTCGCAGTTGTTCCTCAAGCGTTTCCCGCGATATCAACAGTCAGTACCATCCTCTCATGACTCGCGAACCCCCTCCCCTTCGTCCTTTCTTGAATGCTGACGGGGCAGTGAGCCGATACTTTACCATTCCCTTTCATATGGCGGGACTTACATCCCCCACGTCCTCGACAAAGTGCGCCATCGTAATACGTACAGTGGGGGCGACAGAGTCCGCAAGACTGTCGATCATGTACTCCTCACCAACCCATTCTCAGATATAATGACCCATATGTAAGTCCAGTCTTGGTCGTTCTCTGCCCAATGCCATGTCATCGTCCGCTATCCTCCGCCGAATTCGGCTCAACTCGAGACTCGACGTGCATGAACTGACTGTTCCCAGGCGATGGTCGCATAACTCTTCCTGCCTCACCGAGCCCGCCCTGTACCCTTCAGAAGTATGCGACCGGATCCTCCAACTCTTACCGGCCTGTCAAGACGCTCTGGACATAGCCCTTGCAGAATCGACGTTGATTAATCGGTTAGAAGCTAGGGACAAGTGTGTTTTACCTGAGGAGATCAGGTCGGGGGAGATGCTAGTGAATGGGGCGGATCGACGGAAACCGAAGGTGCGTCGAGTCAAGTAACGAAGGTCCTGTAGTTGACGGCGGCAGTGTAAAGGCATGAGCGATTGTTATTGGTGGTGGGATCCACTTCCTATCTTCCTCAACAAACCAGACACAAAACGACTGGTGCGTTTGCATTGCAATCCTTCAAGACCGCCGGGCTTCAGAGGGAGACTGACGACCCCAGCTCGGAGTCAAGGAAGATTTGACTTGGTCGTACGTCGGTAAACCCGCTTATCGATTCTTCGAGACCGCCGATAAGTGAGCACGGGGTCCAAGCTACTCGAGCGGAATTCCGGTCCAACGCCCCAACTGACGCTGGCAGTATGCAAGCTGCTTATGCGATGTTGAAACCTGACTTGGAGGATGGGATGAAGTTGACCGGTAAGCCCCCGGGCTTGTTCGGTGGCCAGGGTTAGAGTCAGGCCTGATTTGAGCAGTAATGAGCGCATTGGCAGATACCGTTTGTCCATGGCAGGGCAACCTTGCATGGGTACGTCTACCCCCTCCCAGGGCCGAGTTCCCGACGTCAAGTATACATACTGATGATGGGTAGATGGGTAAACTGGACAGTCCCCATATCGAATCGTTCCGCCAATCCCCTATACGCAGCTTACCCCCATCGTGGCCAGATGGGTGGAGAAAGGGAGAGGAAGGGTATCAGATGATCGCCCTAGAATATGGAGGGCATATCGTACGTCCTGTCGTATCCTCGGCGGCGGAGCTGACGATACAGCTCGAGATGGATCAGGCCGAAGTGATGCAGCGCGTAATAGGCCGAATAGGTCGAGGAGAGCGGATCGTCGACTCGATGGCGGTATAGACAACAGGGCCAGTCGAAGTGATGGCCGTATACTATGCACATACGGACCAGTCGGCCCGCTTAAGTAGGAGCGGTCGGGTCGTAATCGAAATCGATGAATTGGGAAAAGTCGATATCTTCCGGTTGTGGCCACATATTCCAACTCGAAAAGAAGTCGTCTGCCCACCCCATCGCTGGGCGAGGCTGCTGAGCACTGTCGTCAGGCGTATCGAGTGGGACTTGTCCCCCAGTCAAGGAGGTGGGGTCGAAGTCCAGCGTTTCCACGCTGATCGGTTGACCTGAATCGGAGCTTTGCGCGGGAGGCGAGAAGACCGATGCCGCATCTTGATTCCACCTCTTCTTCCATGTCGACATGATACCATGGAGGTCGCTCACCAACAGTCCCGCTCCAGCCAGTATACTTCCTTCACCTACTGTCGAGCCGTTAGCGAGAGATTCGAGCCGCCTGGCACATTCCTTGATAATGATGAGATGCGTATCGACCCGATCATGAAACCCTCCCCATCCTTTCAACCTAGCCGCATTCTGCTGAACCAAGTGGTACGCCGAATGCAGAACCTCCGAAACGGCAGTTTTGGTAGGCGGCACATACCCCACCTCGCCCAGGGTGAGGTTCTCGGAGAGATGTAGGAAATCCGTTAATTGTTTCTCGATCTCGTCGGCCGTGGAATGACCGTTTACAGTCATGAATTGATGTACCCTATCCATCTCCATTGGCGCCTTTAGGTGATCTTCGATATGATCTGTCATTTGGGTGATTTCTTCGGGATGGAATTGAGCGTGTTGTCGGAAGTAAGAAGGAGCCATGACTGCGAAGAACATTGCGGTCATTTTGATCGAGAGATGTTGTTTGTGTAATTCCCCATCGAGGAGAGCGAGGATCACCGCCGAGGTGTTCTGGTCGGCAGTCGCGGTTGCGCCGGGAGCGAGTAGCGCCATGGAAGACGTACGGAATATGACACCGTTGGTGTGATCCAGCTCGATGATGGCCTGCAAAGCCGTCAGGTCGCGCCATGACTGAAACATGTCGATCCGGGTTCGGGAAGATCGAATCGCAATGATCAGTTGCATTGCCCTCCAGTGTGCGTGGGAGGGGACGGATTGGTCGACAAAGAGTAAGTGTTCGAGTCGGTCGATTGTCGGTTCGATAGATCCCAGCCAGTCTGTTTTGATATCCGAGCCACTAGCACCCATGACGAACGCCGCGTACCCCTCACTCATGACTAAATGAAGCCACTGGATCGTCTCGAGTATCATATCGGAAGTCACGACCTCTTGCTCCGACTCGGCGAGGCAGGTGAATGATCGATCCAGACCGATTTGAGTGGCGGCGCGTTTAGCGAGTGTGTAGTATGCGCTATCTATGAGGGAAGACGATGCACCGAGGTGACTAGAGACTAGAGATAGTGGTCGATATTCCGCAACGAGCTGGAAGAACATGACGGTATCTCGACGTGCGGGAGGGTTGATGAGGACGGCATTACCGTAGTGATATGTCGCTTGTTGCAAAGACGCCTTCAGTCGGGAATGTCTTTGTACAAGAGCACGGTCGGTATCGAGCGCCATGTCGCAGAGCAAAGCGAACAAGCTGATCGAGGAGGTAGGTGCTGGGTGCACTTGCAGACGATGATGGAGTGACCGAAGAGTGGGGATGTACGGGTAATACAGCTTATGCCATCCGAGTCTAAGCTCGTCAGAGCAGCCAAGCAGATGGTAGTGCTTGGGAGACTTACCTCGAGTCTAGGTGGTCAAGCAGGTCCACCGGTATGATGTCCGCCACGTCCATACTCGTTGACAGGCATTGCGGAGTCGACAACCGCCTTGCGAAACCGGGATGTCTGCCCAACAAAACAGCGAGGAACCGGAGTGGTGTCGATAACGCTTCACATACTTCCGAAGCTGGGATTTTGGGATTCCCAACCATTTCATAAGGTTTCGTCAAGAGGTATCCTCCGGTATAAGGCGACGAAGTCTGTTCCGACCCAGAACCTTCACTCTGTGGACTTTGTACCCTCATATCCGCTCTGACCCCTTTGGTCGTACCGGTCCTCGTGGTAGGTCGGCCCAGGATCGTACTATCGACTATACAATCAAAGCCGTTCTGTCGACAACGCTGACACGATTGATCGATCGTTTGAGGTTCGGCAGACGAAGACGGGCAAGTGACGGTCGGCGGTAAGAGGCACTTGATTTTGCGGGCTCGACAGCGGGTACAGATCAAGGGAGAGTAATGGCCTCGAGCCCTTCGGTGAGGGGGTGGACCTGACATGACTGGGTGCCGGACCGAAAGTGTAATGACGGATGCGAGGGTATGGCGCTGCAGAATGGGTGCGCAACGGCGATGCGCGGATGTGACGTAAACTGATCAAGAGATAAGACGATAGGCGCCAAGGGCGGAAGCCTAGTGAGGGTGAGATACGGCCTATGTCGTTGGCGTTCACGATGACAAAAGCACGGTACTGCTTGAGCTACCTATATGGTGGATAGAGTGATGATCGACAGAGGGCGGAACGGGACAGCCATGTCAAAGGAAGGGCGTGTCAGAAGAAATCTGGACATCTGTGGCAGTCTTTACCGCTCTCGAATATCTGCACACCACCATGCATGCAGCCGCTGCTAGCCGACTTGCATGACTTCTGAGCAGGATGACGTCGACAGACCTACGGCCCGTCTAGTCTCCTGGATCTATCCTGCTCCAGCTGCCGCCGTCGCGGCCTGATCCTCAGCCTTGGCCTGGTCCATAGCCATTCACCCCGCCTTTCCTTCCAAACTCGACTTTGTCTTCTCCTTAGCCTTGATCAACCTCTCCAGCCTCGCCTTATCGTCTATCCCATCATACTTCCCTTTCCCCGCTGACGCCGAGACCGGAGGCGCTGGTGAAGACCCTCCGTCGACTGCTAGTATGGGTGATCCAGGTGGATTGAGCGTAGTTCTCAATTCCTCTATCTCTCCATCTAGCGCTTCGAGCGTGTCCCTTAGATCTTTCAGAGCGACGAGCTTGACGAGCGAGGTGAGGGAGGTATTGGTCGTGAGACCTATATGCTGAAATCGGATTGGCTTGGCTGTTTAGCGGGTACTCCACTCTTTGATATTGCAGAGAGCCAGCTCACACCTATCATTTCGCCTCCGAACCATCGACAACATACAGTCAAGACGTCTACACCTTGACCGTCTCGTAATGCCCTCAACACTCTCTCGCCGCCAAACTTCTCCCCGTCATCGTTGAATGTCTCGAGGAGCTGATCCCAAATCAGCCTCGGTGGGCCAAGACAGAGGGGCCCCCTTCGAAGATTGACTCACTGACCTGGTAATCATCCGCACCTCCCGTCCCATCCCTACGTTCTTTCAAACACAACGTCCTCACCGCCCACATCCGATGATCAGGTTCTCTTATCCGCTCTTTACCCTTTTTCCCAACTTTTCCATTCCCATCCTGAAACGCTCCTTCCCCACAATCGAGCAACTTCTCACCCACTAAACCCGGAACGTCCAATTCCCTCACTACCCTCCTAGCCTCTTTCGCCAATGTCGACTCGGACGTAATGTGAATTGGAGGCAGGAACGAGATCGAAAATGCCAGGAACGTCGATGTGGACGAATGGAGCGGTGGTGATTGAGTCATCAGCAGTGGAGGTCTGTCGGGGTGTAGCCAGGCGTGGACGGATGGAGCTGGCTTTTGAGGCGAGTGATCTGTTCGGCGTCGTTTCGGTGATCGAGCTGCCGACGACAGTCCTTCGCCGTTATCGCTGCCCTCCGCTTCATCTTCCGACCTTGGTGGTGTCATGCGACGACGTGCGTCTTTTGGCCTGGTGTCGAGGATGGGCATGGTGTGAGCACGTATGGGTATGCATACCGAGTACAGGAGTTATCGTATGGTGACGAGTAAAGACCATCTCGTAACTGAGCTTATCACTCGCATGACTAGGAAAAGGTTGTAGAGATAGCATGACGTGGTATTAATTCGCTACGTCATTCCCTGAGCCCATCCGGCACCACCGCAACACCTCCCCCACGTAGACATCGATAGCTTGTTGTCGACCAGCTCCATACATCTCGTCACACTGGAGAGACAGGGTATCGCGAGATCAAGATGTCCGCACCGTCAGGTATCAAAGTCCCGACCTCCTTGGCCACGGCTTTCCACTCGGCGTTGAACGATTCGAGCGACGTCAGAGCGTTGGTATTCGTTATCGAAGGCGGTAAGTCCTCTGTCTCACATGACAGCGCAGGACCTACCTCTCAGCGTGGACCCGCGTTCCCACTGGCCTGTACTGATGATTTAGAATCCTTCAGCCACCTCACCACGGTCAATACAAAGGGGTCGTACAAAGATGATATCGAGCTCCTGGCGCCTACACTGCCCAACCCAAAGTCTCCGGCAAGTTTCGCTTACCGGCTGGACAGTAAAGAGGGTGGAAAGTACGAGTGGATGATGATTACTTTCGTACCGGACGATGCGGGGGTGAGTGGACCTCTGCGTCTGTGATCAAGTTGAACCCCGTCCCCGATAACCTCGACACAGGTCCGCGCAAAGATGCTTCAAGCCTCGTCTAGAGCTGGACTGATGAAAGCTCTCGGAGCGGGCAATTTCAAACACGACTGGTTCGCGACTCAGGCGGTAGGCCCACTATTCATCTACTACAAGCTCCTGCAATGCCAAAGCTGACTTTTGACCACAGTCCGACCTCACACCCTCGTCCCTCTCTTCTCACCTTAATCACATCTCCTCCCCTCCCCCACTCAGCGCGTCCGAGGCCGCCCTGGCTGAAGTGAGGGAAGCAGAAGCTCTCGAGGCTAAACGAGCGGCATTGGATCCGGAGAATGAGGCGCGTAGACGTAAAGCCGTAGTTGGGCTGGGTGGGAAGATGCAGTGGCAGGAAGGGATCGAAGAGGCCGTCAAGAAGGTATCGCAGAGGAGCGACGACGGGTGGATCGTGACCCTTGTAAGTTGTATTACCCGCACGCTCACTCCATGTAAGTGGTTATCGTTACTGACATACATCTGTAGGAGATTCCATCGACTAATACCGGCGCGATCGCTCTGCTCAAGTCGGAATCGTGCAAACCATCCGAACTCGCTTCGAAGTTACCCGAGAAATCGCCCTGCTTTACCTTCTACTCTTTCCCCACTCCTGCCCCCGCGTCCGCGCCTCAGCCGACCACTACCTCCTCATCCACATCAGCCCCTCGAAACACATTTCAAGCTAGCGAAGGCGGCATTCGCTCAGTTGCGACATCCACCGTCCCTGTCGAATCACCTAAACCCGATCAAACCCCTCAGGAAGGAGAGACGGATACACCGGACGTCACGGAATTGAAGATTGAGACTTCGCCCGAGGAAGAGAAAACTTCGTCACCGGTCTCGGTCTCGACCTCGGGTCCGCCCGCTAAGGGCCGAGTACTGTTTCTCTACACTTGCCCCTCTGGCAGTCCGATCAAGTTCAGGATGGTCTACTCGAGCAGTGTGAGGGGAGTACAGCAGGACGCGGTCGACCGAGTCGGTATGGAGATCTCAGGCAAGGTGAGCATCCCCCACTTATCTACTTTCACCACCCCCTGCATCACCTGCTGACATTGTCTAGATCGAGACATCAGACCTATCGGATCTGACTGAATCATACCTAAAATCGAATCTACAACCTACTAAACCTACCCACTCTTCATCCCTCCCCACACCCGCTCGAGCCGCTTTCGCCTCATCAGCCGCCGCACCGACTTTCGGCGGTGCTTTCGGTCGACCGCGTCCTAGTCCATCTCCTAAACCTACATTGTCGGCATCGCAGGTCCCGCTCCCACCATCGGAACCGGCCACTCCGGTCGGAGGCGATGATGATAGTAAAGAGAGTATTAAGCGGGCCTTTGACGCTTTCGGCCCGAGGGTAAACAGTGGAGGAGGGTTTGCCAGGCCCAAGCCGGCAGGTAGGCGTTAGCGGTGGGTTGAGTGGACGTTGGACAAGGGTGTGTAAACGTAAGATTTCTATCATGATATCAAAACTTGTCCGTTTGATGAACGCATGAAGGTTTTTGCTTGTCCGAGCTGACCTGCCGATGACCCATTGCTCGACACCAGGATTGAAGCGCAATCGACGAAGCGACAGGTCTCTAGAGGGGCGCTTTCTAACACCGAACAGGATCCGTCTATGCATTATACGCGAAATGCTCCCAAAAGTATGACCCTACGATCTACAACGTTAACTCATCCTGATTGCCTGACCCTCAGAATATCCTCGTCCGACTTGGCTTCTCACACCCGATCACCGTCAAGGTATACCCCCTCGGACACTCGAATTTACACTTCCCCTCGACGCACTGTGCCGAAGCCATCGGGTCGAAAGCGGTACAATCCTCTCCATCACCATGACTTCGACACCCTCCACAACTGAGTAAATCCGATGAAACGTCGATACATTCGAACCAGTTCCTTTGCCCACTCTTGACGGGACAGGCCTTATGACCAGGAGGACAGATCATGGCTGGTTGAGTTTGTAATGCCCTTTTACCCGTCAACTTCCCAGTCGACGTGGGCGTGCAGGTGGACTTGGAGGCGTCGGGGGCAGTACCGATCCGACAAGAAGTACATTGTGTGGATCCTGGTCCAGCGGCTGAATTGCCTTGACAAGAATCACAGTTCGATCGGCCAGGTTGGTTCTGGAATTGACCGGCTGGACATTGGACGGCGCAGCCTGATGAATTGGTGTATGACCCGGCGGGGGTGACGAAACATTGTGAGCGCGAAGTCGATCCGGCATCCGATACGGGCCACTGATTTCCGCACGAATCGCATTTCGTAGCTCCCTCTCTTTCGTTGAAGGTTCCGCACTAAACCAAGTCAGAAAGTTCAATACTCAGCACGACCGATTGGGACCCCCGACCTACAGGACAGATATCACAGTAAGACTTTTTCTGCCTTTCCTGCCAATACCCCCTAGGACATTTCTTACATTCCGTCTGACCTTCTCTGTCCTGAAAAGACCCAGCAGAGCACTCTTGACAATACGTCCTAGCTCCATTCGCGTACGTCCCCAATCCACAAGGAGTACAACTCGCCGAACCTCGATCACTGATCGTCCCGGCGTCGCACTGTTTACAGCTCTTTCCCGATTCAGAGTAGGTCCCGGGGTCGCAGCGCTGACATTGTCTTGAGCGCGATTGGGAGTATTGGCCGGCCGGGCAGGCTGTGCAGGATCCAGCGCCGTTGTCCGAGTAAAAGTTCTGTCATGCTCGTCAGCGGCTGGGGTCACAGGTGACAGCTTCCTCTCGTCCAGAAAGACAGAGGGGAGGGGTACTCACCGCATCGCATGGCTTACACTCGGTCGATGAGCCGCCTGGAGAGTATGTCCCTCCATCACATCTTCGACAACGACCATTCTCAACCATGTACCCTTCGGAACATGTCGTCTGAGCTTCAACGACGGCGAGTAGGAGTGTGAAACAGACGATCAGAGCGGACAGAAGAGATGTAGACCGCATCGTTGATAGGTCGGTAGAGTCAGTTCAGTCGGTATGAATGATAGCCTGACTCAAGTCGTCAAGTCCACTATATAGTCTGAACTTTTTACACTTCGTCTCGGCCATGACAATCACCATCCGAGCCGGCCGAACCGTAGCCTTGCCGAACAACGACCTGTCTCAGCCATGGCGACGGGACGTCACATCCGAGTTACGTATCAACGCCGAAGAAGGGGACGATGAGACCTTCTCGAGCAGGCGAGCAGGCGGACGAGGACGGGATTGAAGAGGGTGCCTCGTCGTGTCCCCCGCTTTCTGTGAGGTAAGCCGGTCTATCCTCATCTTGCAATTGTCAGTTCACAACCCTCTTCTCTCTCCGAAGGGGCGAGCGCGAAGACCGACCAGACGGCGAGTCCAGGAATCTGGTAAGCGGGTATCGGAGGAGCCGGTCGGCCGTCGTTGGTGTGATGACGAATCATTGTCAACCCTCCCTTCCGAACGGTCCTACGAGCTCTTGTCTTTGACCAGCAGCACCGGCTTGAGCTCAGGGCGAAACGTCACAACGCAACGCACGGTACCCGCAAATTCCGCCATTCCCGTAATTCGGTCCTGTACTCAATAAGCTTAAGATCCAAGGGGGATCTACACGTTCCTTTTCATGTTCATCCAGTCATCGTCTGTGCTGTTAAGCAGAGTTGGGACGTCGTCATGAAGCCTAAGCAACTCGGAATAACTTGCGGGAAGCAGAAGCGATGCTGACCCACAACTGCGTCGCGCCTGCTCCTGCGCGTAACGGGGTGCACATGAGAGATCCCGTGAGCCTACCCGGGTGGCGTTTTTCTTCAGGTTTCGGAAAAAGTTGCTTGATTGCCTTGCCTAGCCTTGCTTGGGCACCGCGTTCCGGTGCCGTGCGAGTACCCGACTTCCAGGTTTCCAGCAAATTGAGGTCTGGCCCTCGCCTCGGTGGTAATTTCGTGAAGCAGTATGCCGAGATTATTCCAGCCACTATATATCATTCCCACATGGTGACCTTCGGCCATCCCGGTGGCTTGATAGCCGTCACGCTAGGCACTACATGAATATGACTAATTGAGGGTCGATGAACAATGGGAGGCTTGGCTGGCGAGAAAGAGGCAGCGCTTAGCCGTGAGTCTGAAGAGAAGCAATTGACCCATGCGAGTGACACTCGTTCGTCTGTTCCAAACTAGGCGGGCAGGTAGCCTGACGCAATCACGTTCGAGTGGCGTGAGATGTGTTCGTGAAACGCCAAAGGTCTCTCGCTCGCATGCGTGGTGGTGTATTTGGCCAAATGCCGACAATTGCGGCTGAAAAGTTGTTTCAGTTACAACTGACGAATGCAAAATCTATCATCATGACCACGGTCAACGGTCCCACAACGTGCCTACGACCTGTGAGGTGAGGGGTTGAAAGTGCGAGACTGGGGAACGGTCACAAAGTAGTAATGCCAATGACGGTGACGTGCTCTCCGTTCTCACACCTCTTCTCGCGGGAAATGTCTCTAGTTTAGCACTCATGCTCGAAACAATAGTCACGCGCTTCAAGCTCAACAGACTCTGGTCGGGCTGATTATACATTTACACATGTCCCATGGCGCGTCACTCGCCCGCAACAGCTCGTCGGCACGATGAGTACGTTGACAGGACTAGGAGCTACCTAAAGGCCTACATTCCCGTTCCATCTCCCATAAGCCGGCGGACCTCGACACCGTCCTCTCACCCGCCTGAAAGGTATAACTCCCTCACCTCTCCTACCGCCTATCGCTATCGCGTACCGTCGTGGCTCTCGAAGTTGTCCTAGACATTGTCGGTGCGATTGACCGGTGTTCTGCGCCGGTGCCAGCGTGAGCGCCAGATGTCATCGTAGTCCTGGCGGTCTGTCGCGACTCGGATCTGACGGGTGCAGGTGCGGCGGTCGGTTTTGGTTTCTCCACCTTCTCCGAAGCCTTCTTCAGTCCTTGCAAGATCTTATCATCCAGCGTCTTGAGCTTTTCCGCCAACTTCATCCTCTCCTCGGCAGCTTTAGCTTCCTTCTCCTCACCGGCTTGACGTTCCTTGTGCAGTTTATCCATACTACTGATCCATCCACCCATCTGAGTCCTCAATTCGCCCAAATCTTTCTTTTGCGTATCGCGGTCCGTCGTCATTGCCTTCAATTTCTCTTCGAGCTCTTTGATTTTCGGATTCAGTTCAGCTCGGACTTTATCTTCCATCTTCTTGACGGCGTCCTTCTGGTCCTTTTCAGCCTGTTTCCGATCCTTCTCCCTAGCCTCTTTTTCCAATCTCAGATCTTCGTCCGCCTGTTCCTTCTTGTCGTCCGCTACTCTCGCATCGTCTTCGGCACGTTCCAGTGCGGCATGCGTACGTTCGAGCGAATGGAGGACGACTGGGTAATCATCGTACACCTCGAGCAGTTTCTTCAAATCGATGGCCTTGTCGCTCGAACGGAAACGGGTGTTTTCGGAAGTAGGAGACGGGCGGTGAGGCTGCGTGACTTGATTGCGGCTCGCAATCGACCATGAGCGGGGCATGTTGAGTGTGTGGTGGCGGGAGTTTCAAGCAAGTAAGGTCGGGGTCGAGGGAGGATAATCGGTGTCGCTAAGGTCTGACTTTGCCGGTACACCTTACTAGTAGTAATCGGTGCTTTCTCGAGGATGCACTCGGACAGGTCGCGCAGTCTCTTTGTCGGTGTCTCGAGCAGTACTTCTGTGCTATATGTCGATCAGAAAACACCAACGTTGTCGATGTGAATTCGAGGGTGCTTTCGGTCGTCGACGTTAATGTCAACATGAGTCCCTGACGTCATTGCCAGTTCTGGTAATTCATTCCACTTCTATTGTTGCTCAATCCGGTCATGGCCATTGTTCAAATCGATGAATCTGGACATTGCGCTCCCCAGCAAGCATACGGAGTCAGCATAGGGGATCTTGAGGGTCATGCCTGTAGACCAGCACGATGACCCTATACTACCATTGAGGGCAATTACGAGGACGGCGCAGGAAACAAGTCTGAGAGCGACCTATTCACTCTACGATCATTAGTCGCAGGACAATCGTGCTACTAAGCTAGACGGAAGGTTCCATGTGGGTCCCATCTGCTGCCATCTTCTGTCATAACTCTTGGAGAGTGTCAAAATGTATACGGTCGGCGACCGCAAGTCACAGATCCGGTCAAGGGCATCGGGACCCCTGGTCTACTATGCTACCGTACGGAAGGTAGGACGCACCCATCCACGGTTGATCGGTCCATGTAGTCGGTGCGCGCCACGTCCCCCAGAGGCTTTCGACGGGTGCCCAGCCGCTTTGATCCGCGACTGTCAGGCAGTGCGGCACAGCGTATGTACGACAGGATGATGTTCACCGCTACCTCGCCAACCTGTCAGCCGAGTATCACAGCACTCCGCTATCATGCTCGTGCTGCGCAAAGGCAGAACACCTGTGATAGGAAGCGAAGTCAACCTCCCGTGTTGGACCAAGGCACCACGGTCGGCAGACGCATCGGAGAGAAGAGTCACTACCTGCTCCGAAGCCACGAGTAAACTCCCCCGGAGACGATGTTATGTGTGCCACAGTGTAAACCAGCTTGTCCGAGGCGAGCGGAGTAGATAAATGTGTCCGACTCCGTCATGAGGGCATGAAGCGGTGACAAGGCCGTCTTCCAGTAGAAGTCGCGGGCGCCGAGCATGCCGTGCTTATCAGTGGCTGCGATCTCCGATCAGATCGGATCAAGAAAGGACGTCCTTTGCGGTCCTCACGTGAGGGTTCATGATGGTGTGCCTTGATCGATTGCTCCCCGCATCACACGATAAGCTACTCCGGTTTCCTCGGCTTGACCATGACTGTCCGTGACTGCAATGTCACCGGTATGACCAGTGGAACCTTGAGCATTGCCGGTATGAACTTACAACCGACAGTCAGGCCTAGGCTTTTCGTGCCTATACATGACGTCCGTCCAATGAGGATCCAGTGAAACTCCAATCGCGTGGCTAAATTCGGTTCACCTTATCTGAGCGAGGCAGGAACGGCGAGGATATTACGACGACGACGCTTCCAGGAAAAAAGTTTCGAAAGTTTGGCACCAGTAAACTGTCCGCGACGCTCGGAATTTGGGTATCTCTTATCTGTCCACTCATTTCTACACATATAAGCCTTCGTGCTTCGTCGTCTAGGGGGTTCGCCCGGCTCGACTTTCGACTCTCGCCTAGCGACCACATTTACCAAACACCCAAAAGAATTTGGCGCGATGGGTTTCGTACCGCAATTCTTCCAGAACCGTTTCCAGCGGTTCTCACCGGCGGTCGTCAATGAGCGAGTTGCCAAGAGCGTCGTTGGGCGATGGTTCCGTTTAGAAGGAAGTGGTCATCCGCTCGAAAGACCCGGATCGAAGTTTTTGACCGAAATTCGAGCTGGTACAGTCACTGCCGCTGCTATGCTTTACGTGAGTCCTCATATCTCATGCCAATCAATAGGACAGTCGCCCGACATGAACCGAACCCTAGCTGACAATCGCAGATCATCAGTGTCAATGCGTCCATTCTGTCTGATGCTGGTGGACCTTGTGTCTGCGACAGTACACCCGACGACCCTATCTGTGTTGACAACCTGGACTACAACCTATGTAAAGCCGAGTTGAGACGAGATTACGTTGTCGCTACTTCTTGTATCTCCTTGATCGCTACTTTTACCATGGGGCTGTTCGCCAACCTGCCTCTCGGTCTTGCCCCTGGTCTCGGTGTCAACGCATACTTTGCTTACAGTCAAGTCGGATTCAATGTAAGCTGGCTGAATGATCTTTTTATCTATCGTCAGAGTCGTCACTGACCGGGTCTTAGGGTACCGGACCGATCACATACAGCGAAGCTGTCGCTGCCGTCTTTCTCGAGGGAATCATCTTCTTCGCTCTCACCGTCTTTGGTCTACGACAATGGCTCGCCCGTATGATCCCAAGGTCAATTAGCGCAGCTATCGGTGTTGGTATCGGTCTGTTCTTGACCATCATCGGACTTTCGTCTAGCGGTCTCGGCGTTATTACCGGTGGTGTGTCTACTCCACTCCAGTTGGGAGGGTGTCTGGCGCAGTATCAGGATGATAATGGATTCTGCGAGAGTCACGTCTTGCAAGACCCGAGGTTATGGGTCGGAGTTTTCTGCGGAGGTGTTCTCACTTTGTTCCTCTTCCTCTACCGAGTCAAGGGTGAGTCTGTCCGGTTTGATGATTACAGTCGAGAATCCAAGCTGATTCCTTCTAGGTGCTCTGCTCTGGCCGATCTTCCTCGTCGCCATCATCTCGTGGCCCCGAACGACCCCCGTTACCCACTTCCCCTACACCGAGCTTGGTAACGACAATTTCGACTTCTTCAAGAACGTCGTGTCCGCTCGAGGCTTCCAGTTGCTGGGTCCGCGCAATGTCGACTTTGGAGCTTACAGTAACGGCAAGGTCTGGATTGCTCTGGTACGCGGTCTTTTGTTGCTCCGGGCTCAAACTAAGCTGAACTCGCAGATCTCGTTCCTCTACGTCGATCTGCTTGACACGACCGGTACCCTCGTTGCCATGTCGAAGCAGGCCGGTCTGTTTGACATGCGTGATGGTGATTTCGAAGGATCATCCGTCGCTTTCATGGTCGACTCACTCTGCGTCGCCATGTCTGGTCTGCTATTCGGTACCAGTCCAGCCACGCCGTTCGTCGAGTCCGCCAGCGGTATCAGTGAAGGAGGTCGGACTGGTCTCTGCGCCATCGCCACCTCTTTCTGGTTCTTCATTTCAATCTTCTTCGCTCCTATCCTCAGCAACATCCCTTCCTTCGCCACTGGCTCAGTCTTGATCTTTGTCGGTGCTCTCATGATGGGTAACGTCACCAAGATCAACTTTGATTATGCCGGTGATGCCGTTCCCGCCTTTGTCGCTCTCGCCCTCATCCCTCTCACCTGTGAGTCCGAGTCCGTTTACAATATTGCCGTGACGTTTCGCTGATGATGGCAGACAACATCGCTTACGGTATCATTGCCGGTCTCGTCCTTTTCATCCTCATCCACAACGTCCCGATGCTACTAGGCAAGATCTCGCCCCGCCTCTTACCTCCGGGATGGAACGACCTGAAGGAACCGTACGACGTCCCCGCCATGGTCCGACAACAAGACACTCACGGTCGATCACGATTCTTTGCCATTCTCCCACCATGGCTCCGTAAAGCCCTCACCGGCAACCGGCGATTCTGGGAATACACACCCCAGGAGATTGAGCGCCATCTCGAAGGCAGGCAAATGACCCAAAGGGCCGGATTGGCCGCTGCCGATCTTCGACAGGCTGAACGTGACGAGCTTCGGAAAGCTCTCGGACATAGCACGGCGCGGGAATTGCCAGTGTCGGAATCACAGTACGACATCGAGCAGCAACTACCTTCTGACCCGGTTGACACCGAATCCGAGGCATCGAAGGAACGTAGTAAAGAAGCTCGGGGACCGATGATGAACCCCAACTCGTTCAAGTAGGGCAATAGTTTTTCACATTCATCATCTCGGGTTATAGCCCGTTTCAGTACTCAAGTAGGTAGATAGCTAGACTGGGTCTGTCCTGGACACCATCATAGACCTCGTTGTAACATGCAGTCGGTGACATTCACCGCATATGAGCCTCGGGTTGATGCCACTCGGGGAGCTATAAATATCGACACACTGTTATCTTTGTTCCTTTGACCGATGCCGAAGACCGGACTGCTCGATGCAATCACGTACATTCATCGGCACTGCAACCTCACGATATACATATATACATCAAGGGGTTATGCTCGGACTATCATGCATTCTTCCATCAGACATCGAAGACACCCACTACCATGCCGATGGTCAAACACGTCCTGATAGCCGGTGCCGGGCTGAGCGGTCCAGCACTAGCCCTCTGTCTCGCACGACAAGGTATCCGTTCGACCATATTTGAGATCCGTTCGACCCCATCTACAAGCGGTGGTTCCATCACGCTCGCCTCCCATGCTATACGAGCGCTGGACCACCCGATAGGGGTGTACGACAAGTTGAAAGAAGTTGGATACACATATTCTCGAATGGGGGCGTACTCGGACGACGGGTATAGATTCGGGGAGATACTCACTGGTGATACGCAGTCGGAAGGGTACTCGGCACTGAGAATCATGCGACATCGATTACAAGATGTCCTGCTGGAAGCTTGCCAGACATCGAGTATGGTGGATGTGTTGTGGGGGAAGAAGTATACCGGGATCGAGGAATTAGACGATGCGGTCAAGGTGTCTTTTGCCGATGGCACGACGGTTCAAGGTGAGTAGAGACGCCGCCTGAGTAGCTTGTGGTCAAGCGCAAGCTGAGATAACCAGGTGACTGCCTTATCGGATGTGATGGCATTCATTCGAAAGTACGAAATCACGTTATCCCCAACAACACCCCATCTGCAACATTCTTCGGTCAATGCACTATCAATGGTTTCGTGCCCTCTTCAAAAATCTCTCTTCCCGCCGGATACCCATCGACATTCGTCCTATTCACTTCCAGCGGTATCCTGATGGTCATTCCGATTGATAAAGATGGCGAGACGTTAGCGTGGGGAATCACGACCGATACTATCGAACGAGATCGAGCCGGGTGGAAAGAGTACGAGGAGTCCGGCCAAGCTGCTCGAGATGGGAAAGCGATGTTTGCCGCTGTCGACACTGAACCACTACGATCGGTCCTCGATAACGCCGATGAGACTCAAGCCAAGATATGGCCACATCACTCCCTCCCCGATCTGTCAACTTGGCACCGTGGTCGAGTATGCCTACTCGGCGATGCGGCTCACGCTCTTCCGCCGAACGGCCAGGGAACAGCATTGGCATTCGAAGACGCGGCGTTCATGTCGAGATTACTATGTTCGGAGGCGGCAGTGACGAAAGGTTTCGATAAGCTGTTTGGGCATTTCGAGTCGTCGAGACGTAAACGGGTCGAGGCGATCAAGAAGTCTGCCAAGCCGAGCAACACTATCAAATCGACGTCAGGTCCGTGGACATGGTGGTTGAAGCAATGGGCGTTCTGGGCTTTCTTCACTTGGCATCGAGGACAGGTCCGAATGAGCAGAGATGGATCGTACGATGTCATGACCGAGAGTATCGATGTAAAGTAAGGGCGCCGCGGTGTAGTCGGGCGGTAGGGTGTATCGACCGAGTGTAGTGCTTTGTAAAACACTATGATGACCTCTCGTGCGACATGTGATTATCATTGTTGTGCTCGCTTGCGTTTGGTCGAAGCGGGTACAAAGCCAGGGATCGAGAACAACTGCCATGATCAGCAAGGGAACCGCGTTGCTCTTCGCTGAAGGATTACCTCGAAGATGCTCTCTGCCGATGAGCCCCAGCCTCTCTCCTTCTCGACCCGGTTGTCCATCCTCCGCCCACTGATTATACCCACCACGGCTCCAGACGCAGCGTCCACTACAGGTCCGCCGGAAGATCCAGAAGAAGGGAGTGTCGATACGAGGATATAGGGTAGAGCGGACGAAGTGCCGGGCTGAGCAGTATCAACCAGCAGGCATCAACCCACAGGAGTGGATGGGGTACTCACCTCGACTTCTTCCCACCCGTGACCTCTGTAGCCCAGTACCACACCAGGCGTCCATGTTCCCCATGATCTTCGATCAGAGTCCGGCGAGTCATTGAAGAGGTGTAGAAGCACCTCTTGACCCCTATACATAGGGTAGGGGTTGACAGGTAAAGCATGCAGAGCAGTGGTAATCGCGTTACGCGGTAGACGACCGACGATAAGGTCCGTCTTGGGCGACGAAGTGACAACCTCATCCACTGTCACAAGCTCTTTGATGCCTGATCGACCTTCGCAGAGGATGTACGATCGCTTAGGGGCAGAGGGTATACGATGCTCGATCTACACCATCAGCTCGTACATCATTTACAAAATAAGCTCGACTCACCTGCTCGAGGGTATGCGCGCAAGAAATGACGAAGCGGTCCACCTCTTCTGATCCTGGTATACGACCTTCCACCACGAACCCAGACGATAGTACATGCTCCACATCTCCAGCCCCACTTCCATCCTCCACCACATGCACCACCAGCACGATCTCGGTACTCGCTTTGCCCGCTCGTCGATCCTCGGACGGATAAGCGTCGTAAGGCAGGACGTGATCGAGGACTCTGCCTGCGTTCGCCTGATATTGGTCGTACGTAGAGACCGCACTGTCGTCACGTGTATGCGCAGGACGGGCTCGGAGGAGCTCGCTGACTTCGTTCTCGACCGTCCATGGTTTCAGGTCTGATTGGATTGCCGATCGGGCGAGTCC
Organism: Tremellales sp. FJII-L8-SW-PAB2; assembly: GCA_022813505.1. Taxonomy (NCBI): domain Eukaryota; kingdom Fungi; phylum Basidiomycota; class Tremellomycetes; order Tremellales; species Tremellales sp. FJII-L8-SW-PAB2. Next base: position 166,675 of record JAKLMH010000026.1, on the reverse strand, counting down.
AGCATGATTGGCGCCGTGATGTCGACTGATCGTCGTGAACGAGCGAACGCGACCAGCGCAGACCGATGGACGCGGAGCGAGTCGCAGCGCAGTTCCGCATCGCTGCAGAGTCGCTCGTGCCATGCACAAAGTATGGAAGACAGAGAGGTAGACGAGCAGAATAGCTAATGAACCGAGAACGAGAACGGTCCATAATGCGAGTGGCAGGCTTCGTTATGCGATTTGAGACCTGTGGACTCCATTTACTCATACTTTACATGCTCCAGTCACTGTCTAATGTTGTCTACTACTTCTTCTCGGTCCACCTCTTTCGCAACGTATGCGCAGCCATCTTTGGTTTTCGATCCCTCGTAAAGACACCCTTCTTGTTGCCGTCGACTCTAAAGATGCCCGGTCCAGTATTGAAGTCTGCAAAGTTCCAGACTTGTTCACCTTGGACCGATTGGAGACGGTCGAAGACGCGGTGATACATGTCGAGGAAGTTTGACTGATACTCTTCTGACCATGGGACGTCGTTTGTAGCGTGTAGACCTGCGACTGTGTCTGCTCCGTATTCGAGGATGAGGAGTGGTCGATTAAATTTCTTTTCAAAGCTTTCGAGTTCGGCTTGCAATCGACGTTCAGCACGGACGAGGTTTCCCGTATCTTCGTACCATCCAAAGTACCTATTGAGACCGATCACATCGAACAGGTCGGCAACGAGTTCTTGATCGGCCTTGACGAACATGACGTTGGTATAGGTAAGAGGTCGGGTCGGGTCCATTTCTCTAGCGAATTTGCACAACGGTTCGAAGTACTCTCGAGAACCTTTACCGCTCGTATCGGCTTCGTTCATGATACACCACAGGATGACGGACGGGTGGTTCTTGTCCCGCTGGATCAATTCTCGGATAGCGTCCTTGTGCGCGGCCTGGGTTTTGTCGTTGGCGAAATCATCGCTGAATGTGAGTCGTTTTTCCTCTGGACCAAAGATCCCACCACCGATACTGAGGTTCAAGCCGACTGCCGGGGTTTCGTCGATGACAACGATACCGTGTCGGTCGGCGTACTCCATGACTTCCTCGGCATAAGGGTAATGGGACGTCCTGAAAGAGTTGGCCCCCGTCCACTTCATCAATTCGAAATCGTGAACCATCCAGGCGTTGTCGTGACCTTTACCCTTGACCGGTGCGTCCTCGTGTTTACCGTAACCCTTGAAGTAAAAGGGCTTTTCGTTGATCAAGATGTCGAAGCCGGAAACGCGGACGGTCCGAATACCGACATTGAGGAAGTACTCGTCGACAGTTGCAGAGTTTTGTTGAAGGCGGACACGAAGTCGGTACAAGTACGCCGCACCGGGTTGCCAAAGCGTAGCATTCTCGACCGACAATGAACCCGAAGCTCCATCAGAGCTCGAAGCGACTTTGGCACCGGTCGCATCGAGAAGATCGACCTGGACCGTATCGGCTTTACCCGTAGTCGAGATGTTGTAATTAACGATTCCAGTCTTGCCCTTGACGTCCGTGACGACGGTGACGTCGTCGACGCGGAGTTGGGGTACACAGCAGAGAGAGACGGATCGAGCGAGACCGGCGTAGTTGTAGAAATCGTGCCAGTATCGCTGAGACACATTTCCAAAATCGTCCTTGACCAATTCTCCAGGTGGGATAGTCTCGTGCGTCAACGTGTTGTCGACACCAATGGTGACTCGGACTTCTTGACCCGGTCGAACGTGGTTGGTCAAGTCGGCCTCGAACGGCATGTAACCCCCGACGTGAGAAGCGACCAGAGTGTCGTTGACGTAAACCTCTCCGGCGTGGGTAGCAGCGTCGACTCGGATAAAGAACTTTTGGTTGTTCCATCCTCTGGGCACTCGAACTAGACGTTGGTACCAGACTTTGCCGACGTGGTTACGGAGGTTGTTTTCGACAAACAAGTCGTTGTACGATGCTGGAACGGGACATTCGAGTCGACCGGGCAACTCGGCCTTCCATGGGTTCGACAGGTCGGAAGAGTCGACGACGAACCGCCAAAGACCGTCGAGGCTCTTGATCTCTCGCGTCTCACTGTCGATAGGTCGGAGCATAGTGGTGGGTGCGTTGTTATGCGATGGACAGGTACGAGTGAATATGAGTGGATTGAAGAGGCCTCGTAAGGATGGTTCGTCGCCGTCACCCACCACCCACTCTTATACCCTCCCCCTCACGGTCACATCAGGCCCCCCACCCGTATTCCCTCATACTTCGGTCCGGAGTTCCATCGACTCCCACAACGGCCCGGCGGGGCGAGGATGTCGATCGGAACAGTCTGCGTCCGCAGGTAGGTTCGGTATCGGTACGACGACCGGATTCGCCAGCCTGCGGGTTACTACTGTAAGTCGCACCGGCGTACATCCGAGCTATATGCTGGTAGTCATGGTGGTATACAATGAGATTACGCATTCAAAATCAAGTCATCAGGACGTACAGAAGAAGGATTTACGGAAGTACGGCTTTAACGCGCTAAACGTAGCCGCGGCTTGTCACTGTGGCATCCGATGCCAAGAGATCGATCCTGCTCTTTCTCACTTGCTCCCGATCAATTTCCTCTGCCATGATTGCTCAGCGACCCCAGATGTACGGATATAGGCCCCGCCAACCATGTGCAAACGCGTCGGCAGGTGCTCCCGATGGAGCTACATGATCGCAGTGCAGTGACGACGAAGTGTTCCAGCCTCTTTTCCAATCAGTCTCGAACAACGGGTCCCCGGACCGAGACGAAAAACTAGCCTCTAGAGACGGGGTATAAGATGGGTCTCTGACATCGTTGACTTGGAGCTCATCTGCCTCACTCCCTCCTCTCTCGACATCTCGCCTTGACTTACTACATCCAACGACATGGCGCTAGTCCCTACCCCTGCACCGGTCGATGTTGACTCTCGATCGATCACCAACGTCGAAGACCTCGATACTGTCAAACCGGAACATGCCACTCACATCGAAGGCTCACTCAAGGAAGAAGAACGAGATGGTATTGTCGCCATCTCCGAAGCAGAGAACAAGCGACTCAAGCGAAAGATTCACGCGAGGTAGGTCCCCCTGTCCCTTACGATCGCCGACCTCGTCCGACTGACGACATTTCAGGATCCTACCTTTGATGTGTTTGGCATACATGATCCAAGCCCTCGATAAAGGGGTCATCGGTCCTGCCAGTATCATGGGGTGGTTACCTGATATCGGTGCCCAAGGCCAGGACTACGCTTTGACGTCTACGATCCTTTGGATAGGTATAATCGCGGGTGAACCGATCGTGAGTCCAGCAGTCGAGCTTTCGTGAATGTCACACTGACGGGCTAGGCCAATCAGCTTATTCGTAAATGGCGACCGGCAAAGATCCTCGCTATCTCGATGTTTGTCTGGAGTGCGGTAAGTCGCGCGCTTTACTGTATCCCTACTTCTGCAATGATGTCAATACTGACCGGCAGCTCCTCGTCGGCATGACATTCTCATTCACAGTCCCGCCCGTTCTCGCCCTCCGATTCTTACTCGGTTTCTTCGAATCGGTATTCGGTCCAGTCTTGTTGACGATTACTGTCCAATGGTACCTTCTCTCTGAACAACCGGCCGTTCAAGCCATCTGGCAATCGATGCTTGGTGGCGCCATTACCCTCATCTCGCTCATGGCCTACGGGTTCTTCCATGTTAGATACGATGGTGGAGCAGGTTTGAGAGGGTGGCAATGGCTTTTCCTCACTGTCGCCATCATGTCTTTCATCTCTTCCTGTAGGCCCGGATTCAGAATTATATTAGGAGCTATGACTGATCCAATCGACCAGGCATCACATGGTTCTTCCTCCCCGACTCGCCATCCGAAGCCCGCTGGGCCACACCGGACGAAAAAGTCAAATTCGTAGAAAGGGTTCGATCGAACAATCAAGGATCTCGCGAAAAGCACTTTAACAAAAAACAAGCCATCGAGGCATTCATCGATCCGTTCACTTGGTTACTCTTCCTCCTCGCCGTGTTTAACACATTGGTCGTCGGTGGATTGGGCACATTCAACAATTTGCTCATCAACCAGGCGTTTGGTTTCGACGTCTTGACGAGTCAGTTACTTGGTATTCCACTTTCATGCTGTGCCGTCTGCTTTTACCTCCTTTTCGCGTGAGTCCGAGTCGATCTCGAAGATTCACCGAAAAATGTAAAGCTGATAACCCCCAGCTTCCTCGTTACGAAGTACAAACAGACACTGTACATCATCATGGGATTCACCCTCATCAACGTCGCCGGCACTATCGTCCTCATCACTGTCCCACCCACAAACAGCACCCGTGGCGGATTGATCGTCGCTTTCTACCTCATGCAGGCTTTCCAAGCTTGTAACCCAGCTACATTCCTCATGCTCTCGCGTAATTCGGCAGGTCAGACTAAAAAGTCATTCACATACGCCATCACCTGTAAGTCCCGTCCTTCCTGTTCTTCCCGTCTCCCCCGGTGGAGCCGCCGCTGACAGCTTAGACATGGGCTGGGCGGGCGGTAATGCTATCGCACCTCAATTGTTCATTGCGAAATGGAGACCGAGGTACCTCAATACACTCTACATCCACATCGGCCTTTACGCCGCTTTCGCCACTGTCTGCATCACTATGCGCCTTTTGCTCGTTAGCCGAAACAAGAAGAAGATCGCCGCTCAGACTCGGGCGGACGGTACTGTCGTCAACAACCACGAGCACGCTTTTGAGGTGGGTCCGACGATTCAAATCCAATTTTCCTTCCAGGCGCTAACGATGAATTAGGACTTGACTGATTTGGAAAACCCCGATTTCCGATACAGCTACTAGTGATCGTGTAATTTTGTCGAGTCGAAGACAAGGATCGATGTCAACGGATAAGGTAAAACATTTGTCAAAGAGGGTTTCGGCAAGTACATTACAGATTGAAGTGCGCGTATACATATGGAGTATGGAATGTTGTCTTTCAATCGTGGGCATCAGCTTTAGTGGAGGGCAAGGCGGCGCCGTTCTCGGACGACAGCACTGAATGCCGTGATGGATTGTACTCCTTCCGTCGGCCGGCAGAGACGTTTTTTTTTTCGTCGGGCGGCTGAGAGGGTGACTCTTCTACGTCGGCACACGACAGTTTCTCAAGCACAAAGTTCCGGAGTGTCAAGTCAGCAATCCGGGCGATTTGCGGTTAGGTGGAGATCGAACGCAAAGAGTCCGAGCGCAGCAGTCAGCGACCACGTAACTTGACTGGCCAAGTTCGTGACCAGCGACCGTTTCGCCGTGGGGATCTCGATCATCTCTCTGGCTTGAATGCAGGCGATGCATGAGACGCAAGAGAGTTGACAGTGTGGACAGTATCGCATAGCAAAGACACCACGACGTGCCTAGCATTCCTATCGATCGATAAACGCGTTGGACCTGACTTTCGACGCGTTTCGCCGGATCTTGTGGGAAGACAAGTTACTCCGCTTCTACCCTATATGCCAAGACAGCACTAAAGTCTTTGTTCTCCTATCGCCCCTTTCTTGGAGTCTTGTTCGCAGCTCCAAAGACAAAGTGTTTGACGCGACCTTTGACCTTTGACGGACGCGCATTGATGAAGGACGAGGAGGTCATGGCGCGTGTAAAGGGGAATGAATGAACTTTGTATGCTCTGAAACGAGAAACCCCCTTTCAATTACGCTTGGACCAGTACCGACTTGCTTGAGGTCGACCTGCTCCATGACAGCTTGGCTCGGACTCTCGTGTCCCCCAGAGTACCGCCTTCGATCGAGTGGGCTGCGAACTGACCCCCTTTCTCCTACTCTCCGACAAAAGGAGTGACTGCTACCAGCTACGACGCGTTGGACAAATGCCAAGAGAAATCTAATCTGTTCCAAGGGAAACAACTTTGTCCCTTTTGTCATACATAAGACAATACACGGTAAACACAAAGCCATACAGAGAGAAGGGGAGAGAGAGGCAGCGGAGCATGCATGACGGAGAGGGGGAAGGGGCCGAGGGACTGAGCGTGCATGAGGCCTTTTCACGATGAAACGGTTCCTTAACCCCGTTTGAACCCTCCCCACTTGCGAACTGGCACCAACCCCGGACCAAGCTCTTTTACCGTAGTCTCTAGTCGTTGTTGTTCCCCCCTAATCCCACTCTCTTGTTCTTATTCATCTATTCTCATTCTCATCCTCACATACCCACGCTCGCTAATCGATAGCTAGATCAGACTGGTTCTATCTAGCACGACACGCACTCAGTCACTCTTTACCACCAACCTTTAGCTCAACGCTACCTTAACGAGACTCGGACCCCTCCTACTCGTTACATACCCCTCACACGATGCTCAGCAGTGTAAGTCAGACACTCGACATCGCGCGACAGCCACCCAACTGACCAAACCCCCAGACATCACTCTCGCTCCTCTCGCTCCTCCTTGCCGGAGTCACCTCTGTGAGGGCTCACGGACACGTCGTCTCGTGGAACATCAACGGACAAGATCACGCCGGATTCAACCCATCGTACCCTCCCGAGTACGGGGCTACCGCCGAGAGGCCCACCGATAACGCCGACCAGGGTGGGTGGTGGTGGTTTTTGTTTGGTGCATGAGACCGGGCTGATATATTGGCAGGATGGGCTAACCAGTACACGGAACAGGTCGCTTGTGGTGGTTATGGCTCCGGAGAGAACTTGCAAACTTGGGATGTTCAGGAAGGAAGCACCATCACTGCTACCTGGAACCAATGGCCCCAGGGACACCACGGTAAGGACTCTCTCACATTTAAGGCGAATGCACGTGTAAGATGACACCTCAGGTCCCGTCATGGAGTACATGGCTCGATGCCCCGACAGTGAGTCAAGTCTCGCATCTTCTCACCCCACGCCAGTGCTAACCGACCTAGGCGGATGTGACCAAGTCAACGCCGGATCGCTCAACTGGTTCAAGATTTCTGAGTACGGATGGGATGGAAATCAATGGGGTTCAGACATGATTCACCAGACCAACCGATGGTCATTCAACGTCCCCACTGGTTTGGCTGCTGGGTAAGTCATCTCCATATCGAGCGCCCAAGCCGAACGATCGTCCGTGCGCGCGCTGACACCCGCGCCAGAAACTACCTATTCCGACACGAAATCATCGCAATGCACACTGTCGGTGAACCTCAAATTTACCCAGTCTGTTTCCAAGGTCGACTACTTTCATCCGGATCTGCCATTCCCTCAGAGACGGTGACGTTCCCGGCGGCGTACAATCAAAACGACGATTTCAGGCGATTCAACCTGTACTACGGAGATGACTTTAACGCCTTCACTCCCCCAGGACCGACCGTTTGGAATGGTCAGGGAGGTGGTGTCGCTCCTGCCCCGGCTCCATCTTCCGCCGCTGACGCTGCTCCAACCTCTGCTCCTTCCGACGACCAAGGTGGGGAGTACAGTAACGGTGGAGAAGGCGTTTCACCTTCCGCCGAGGCGTCCCCGTCCAAATCGCTCGTCACTTCCAACGCTATGGCCACTGGGCGACCAGGCAAATTCTGCCGACGACGGTGAGTCCAATCCTTTCCCTTCCCACATTCAGTGCCCATTGTGAATTCCGATGGCTGACTCTGCTCAGAGAACCAGTGGCCGCCCGTGGACTAGTCTCGGACGAAGCTATAGCCGGTGAGTCTTCTTTTCAGCCCAAGCCCATTGTCTAATGAGTAATACTGATGCTTCCGCAGCCCGAAAACTCGCTTATGGGAAACGTCAACACGTCGTTAACCGATACTCGAAACGATCACTCCGCCACTAGGCCGAGTTGATCTCTTCTTGATCGCTCTATTCCATCATCTACTTGTGTATGATTTAAACCTTCTCTTCATTTGGGTGCCAGCTTGCCGCGCGCGTTGATCGTGTCGTGGCCTATGCATTCCTTGCTTCCACTGGTCATGGTGCTGATCTGCCGCTGCGGGCGGCAGAGTCGCCAAATCAATGGCCCGCGACGGCGATCTCGTGCTTGGCTGTGCTGATACGCTACACTTGCATCTCATTGTCCGTTTCTTTTCTAGTCTAAATTGATAAAGTCTCCGTTGACAGTTCTACTCTCCTTGTCTAGAGAAGCTCCAAGATGACCTTCTTAATCTCCTCCTGTCCCTCAATTGCGTTCAGCCGATTAACGATCTTCATATCCGCCTCTTCTCCCAATCCCTTGAGTGCAGTCCACAAAGCCTCTTTGACGATGATTGACATTTGAGCACGTCGGAGTCGGTCAAAGATCCGCGACTTCTTATCGCCGGGGACGAGTTTGGGGTCAGAACCGAGAGTGACGGTGATGGTGGATGATGTCGACTGGGATCCGATCTTGATGACTCTGTCGTTATCATTCCCGTTGGCGCCGTCGATCGCAAATCCGTCAATCTCGACTTTACTACCCTTGGCCGAACTGGCCAACAACCGAATGGAATAAGATCGACGTTCGAGCAACGGCTTCTCGGTCGGGCCGATCGTCAACGTGCCGTTGGCTTGAGAGTATCGGATAGGAGTCGTGGAGAGTTTGACTTGGTCGACCGTCTCTCCCTTTCCGTCATCTTCGTAAAGATCATACGAACCGTCGGCCCCGACAACCAAGAGGATTTCGATCGATTCGGGGATAGGACATCCGTTAGGGATAACGGTATCTGTACCATTCGCACCGTCGAGTGGAATTATAGCCCCCTCTTTAGCCAAGACGGGGTATTCGTCCAATGCCCTAAAGAAAGAGAGCGTCCTGTCTCCCTCGTAAACCAGATTATCATCAAAGATATCGACCCATTTTCCAGGAGGTAGCCAACCGGCCGTTTGACCCAATTTTGTCAGGCTGCTCGAAGTCGAAACGACAGGAATGACGAGTAACGAAGGACCGAAAGTGTATTGATTTCGGTACTTGTAAGCTTCGGAAGTGTTTGGGTAATCGTAATAAACGGGCTCCACTAGCGATTTACCCCCGCCAGACTGGGTAGAGACGACATTGGCGGAATAGAGGTATGGGATTAATCGATGTCTGAATCGAAGGAATTTGGCGCATGCGTCATGAGTTTCACGCGAGAATGCCCATGGTTCACGAGTGTTGAAGATGTTGTCGGAAGAGTGAAGTCGGAGGAACGGCGAGAAACATCCGAATTGGACCCATCGAGCCATCAGCTCGTCGTCCTGGTAAGTGAGTTAGCATTGTGGTCGTCCCAATGTATGAACCAAGTCACCCACCTTGTAGCCGAACATGTGTCCACCGATATCATGACTCCATTGGCCATAACCGATATTACTGGCCGTAGCCGTAAACTCGGGCTGGAAAGCCAGACTGTCCCAGGTCATGTGCGTGTCCTGATCCCCCCTTAGCACGCAGTTCTCCTCGCGCTTCAATGTCAAATGGACCTACACCAGAGAAACCGATAGGGTATCGATGACTTCCCGGACCGGCGTACCTCGAGAAGGTGAATCGACGATCGCCCTTCCTTCCCGAATCGATGAAATGGTAATGGTTCAATACCCAGAGCGGGTCGATTCCTTTCAGTTCAGAGTAGGGACCTTGTTGCCAGTCCAACCACCAAAAGTCGACTCCTTCATCTTCGAGTGGGTGATGCACGATCTTGAAATACTCTTCAAAGAATTTCTTGTCGGCACAGTCGAACGGGACGGGCTAGAGGGAGAGTATCAGGGGAATGTTTTGTATGCATCATGAGACGACTTACAACACCCTTGGACGAGTCTCGGCCTAGGGCCTCGCATAATGCCTTGTAAGGCTTTTCGAACGCTCGAACACCGTCGGCTGGGTGAGTGTTGAGCGACGTCTTGAGGTTTCGGTCGTGTAGCTCCTTGAGGAACTTGACGTGGTCGGGGAACAGTTTGTCGTTCCACCTGATGGGTTCAGCGAGATCGGACCACCACCCAACCCTGAGACTGGGGATCACTCACGTGTAGCCTGTCCATCCCGTTCCGAACTCTTCGGGGACGTCGATCAAGTGCCAATCGATATCAATGACCGCTACCGACAATGGCATCCCCTCGTCCTTGAACCGGTCCATCAGGGCGATGTACTCTTTGTCCGAGTACGGATCTACCCCTCATTAGCTCGGAGCTCTTTGACCATGTTAAACGGCAGGCTCACAGTATCGCGACCACCAGTTACCCAATGCCCATCGGGGGATGAGAGGTGGACGTCCAGATACAGTGAAAAACGTATCGAGGGCTTTCCTGTAATCGGTCCCGTAGGCGAACAGATAAACGTCCGTCGTCTTTTCCCTACGTCCGGCGATCCACCCGTCCATGGTGAACAGCATCGTCTCAGAGTCGTCCAGGACTGAAAGACCGTACTGCCTGATCAGCAGGCGAGACCCGTAGGGTAGCAGTGACACTTCACCTGCGACAAGATCCCATCGTCCAGCTTGCATCGGCCATTGGCGCCGTCCAGAGTCCTGAACGTCCCGCCCAAGTTGGACCAATGCTCGTTCGTCTCATCCCCATACCTCCAAACATTACTCCATCCCATGTTTCCCCCACCTAAAGTACAGCGCATCAGTGACCTATTCTCCTGCCTCTCTGAAGTACGAGGCTTACCTTTACGCCTCAGAGTCACGAGCAGGCTGTTCGGTCCAAACGCCTCTCCTGTCCACTGTATAAACACTCTATCCGTCACTATCTCCATCCCCTTCCCATCGGGTTTCTTCACCACATCAAATTTCGGCGTCGGCAATTCCCTATTGATAGCGAACGTCGAAGGTCGATCTTCGAATTGCCCATCTTCAGTCGTCTCGAATCGGAATAGACCATCGGTGAGGATTGTCAATCGATTGTTTCCAGAGATGATCTGCGAAGCCTCTGGGGCGACGGTCGTCATTTTGATAGCTCCTGGTTCGACCATCGTGTCGCGATTCCGCTTATAAGGGCGACCGACGGTTCAGCGAAGGAAGAAAGGAAAGGAAAGGAGGAAGGGGGAATAAAGGAAGATTGGCACAAGGAAGAAAAGAAGACAGGAAGAAAAGAGTTCGATGCATTCGGGTGACCGTCTTTATACCTCCCTGCGCTGTCGATGACTTGCTGCTCGACGCCAAGGTGAATAACTGAACAAACCAATGACAATGCAAGCAGTTCGGCGAGATTTATGACGAGTTACACCGACGTTGAAGCGAACGTACTCCGCATTCCGTAATGACTCAAGGGAAGTCCACACAGTCAGCGCGGTTCAGCGGTAATCACCGTCCATGGGGAGCCGCACGCACGAGCGGGACCTCGGAGGAGAGAGGCGGTATGCATGGCAGGGCTTCAGCGTTGCTGGATACGGTACATGATGGTTATGAGGAGAGTGAGGAGGCAGGCCATCGTTCAGCCAGGCTCCAGCGCAACATGGGATCATGCACTCTCTTCGCACGGTGGGTCACCTCTATGATCTTTACGCCGGCGAATTGTCCTGCTTCGTCCCCGCCCACTGGAGCATATCCTTCAACGACTCACCCAGCCCAAAATGCCCTTTACCGCGTACCACCTCCAGCTCCGACCCAGGAATTCGATCGGCCAACCACCGAATAGATGTCAAGGGAGCATTCTCGTCCTTCTCCCCGTGCCAGATCTTGAGTGGTAGTCCGCCTGGCCGAGTGTCGGAAGGTCTGACCTCGATGGAGGCGGGGTCGAAACCCCACGGAGCTCCAAGGAGGCGAACTTCGTCCAGCCAGCCGTCGGGTCCTTGTCGCCATGTCTCCCTGGCCAATTCGATAAACGAGGCTGTTTCTTTGTCCAACAGAGCTCGAGGCGCGGCTGTCCCCTCGCCCGAAAGCGCGGGACGAACGTCCGTTCCGTGCGACTCTCCTTCCTGACCATGCTTGCTCAAGAAAGCTCTGACGGACTTGTCGATCTTCTTTCGACCCCAATGCGTGCGCCACACCCATGAAGAGAATTCGATGGTCGTATTGGCGAGTGCGTGACTGATGTGTGGCATACGCTTTGCGAGACCAAAGACCAGGCGGGACTTGATCATCCAGTCGCGCCGCAGGATCCGCGTATCATCTTCTGTCAAAGGTGGGCGATGTGTTGATCTGACGGAGGTAGGTGAATTAATCGAGTGGTCGGCGACGCGACGGAGGTGGGGTAAGGGCGAGACGTAAGGTGGTGCAGCGGCGAAGAGGCCGACTTTGTGCATGTTGCTAAAGCGATGAGGGGATCGAGAAGCTTCGAAAGCGCAAGCGACGGCGTACGGTCCTCCTCCCGAACCCCCCATGACCGAGTACTCCCTCTGCGTCCAGTCCACAGCCTTTCTATCCCTTACGTGCCCCCCTTCCAGACCTAGATACGAGACCAGGGCCTCGATGTCGTCCGTATAGCTCATTATCGTCCGTTCACGTGCGGGTGAAGATCGTCCAAAACCCGGTCGTTCCGGTACGATCAACCTCACACCACTTTGCTCCAGGGTGCCAGAGGTGGATATCCCCTCTGCTTCTAGTCGACAAGAAGGTAGACCATGGAGGAACACAACTGGTCGGCCTTCGGTTGGGCCGTATAGAGCGAAAGAGAGATCACGTCCATCGTCAAGGCGGAAGGTGTGATCCGTCCGGGGAGTGACGCTGGGGGCGGGCTTGGACGTCGAGGTCGCACCATGTGGAGCGGTGCTTGAAGTGGGAATCGTTGACCCAGGACCCGGTCTGCCCTGGTCGGTTGGATGTATCGGATCTGCTGACAACTTGCGAGCCTGTACAACAAAGTGATCATGCCATACTCTTCCAGGCGGACAAAGCCTTCCGGAAGCTTGACGTAGAAAGATCATCGAGGTGTTGAGCGACACTCATTCAATTCAAGTCAAGTCGGTCGTGAGGCGCTGAAGGTGGCCATATGTACCATCGATCGACACGTCTCCGTCTCGGTACAGGACAGACAGGACAGTGATGTGATACATCATAGAAGACGAAAGGCAACGCAAGTGGGGAAACAAAGAGGTTGAGAGGATTTGCGAACCGGGCGACCGGCCAAGTGGATTCCCGTTTCCCGTTTCCCGGCTTGATCCGATATCTCTGCGCTCATCGTTCTACTATATACATAACCTTGGACAAGCATGCATACGAGCATACACCGCTGGCGTCCTCACCCTGCTCAAGCCCTCTACAAGGGCGTAGGCTCCGCCAGACCTTTCCACGTGAATGATCTTTCCAGGTGATACGGCTTGACCAGCACGATATCCCTCGACGACGTCCCAACTCGAATCTCGTAATCGCCCCTCTCTCCGACCCAAGCCACCCGTCGAACATCATAGTAAGAGAACGCCTTGTGCTGAGAGGCGTGATCAGGAAAACAGTACTGAACCTGATGGGAGAAATACACTTACGTCCAGCTTTACCGAGACTTCTTGTGATTCACCGGCTTGCAAGTTTGCCTTGACGAATCCTCCGAGCTCGATATCTGGCTTTTCGACTGATGGTCGAGCTTGGTGGATGTAGACTTGGGCGACGCACGATCCGGCTCGCTTGCCGGTATTGGTAATCTTGAGAGTCACCTCTGCGCCAAAGCCGGAACTGCTCGACTGGACAGACATGTCACTGAGAAGGTCACATCAGTCTTGACTGCCTCACTTCAAGAGTCGCCGAGCGCGGGCGAATGGCCGCTCACCTGAAGGAGAAAGAGGTGTAGCTGCCTCCGTAACCGAACGGGAACTGACTCCTCGGTCTTCCAGGAGCGTCGAACCACCGATAGCCCACATTCAGACCCTCGCTGTAGACCGTCGTAATGGCGTTACCGAAATCTTTGCTGCTGGCGAAATCTTCGAGCTTGACTGGCCAAGTGACTGGCAACTTGCCAGAAGGGTTGATCTGCCCAAAGATAGCTTGGGCAATGGCGGTCCCGCATTCGTTCCCACCAAAGAAGGCTTGGAGCAACGTAGGTGCCTGGTCGAGCCAGGGGAGTTCGACTGGCATACCCGATTGATTGACGATGATGGCATTCGGTACGGCTTTGAGGATCGATCGGACCAGTGAGTCTGTTTCACCAGGTAATTTCAGGTCGTCTCGGTCGTATGCTTCGGATTCCCATTCGGTCGTCGTGCCGATCATCACGACCGTCACTGCGGATCAATTCAAGTCCATCTGATCACTAAGGCCGGTCGTTCAGGAAAATGGACTCACCGTCAGACTCGCTGGCGAGCTTCACAGCTTTGTCAATCTCCTCTTGAGCGGATCGGACTGGTCGACCTCCAATTCGGATACCTCCTCGTCGACCGGTCTACAGGATTAGTCCCTGGGCATACCCTTCAGGTTGTGACTAACGTATGGCGACTGAGCGCTGAGAGGCTTGAAGTTGGAGAACCTGACTTCGAGCTGATAAGCTTGACCAGCAGTAAAGTCGTACGTCGCTGTCCTCTCTTCCGCACCAGTGGTGAACTGCCACGTAAGCGCGCTGCTACAGTCAAGGCTGACAGGTGGCTCACGAATAGCAGACCAGCCTTCTGGTCATTCGAGTTGTCGACGACCTTCTCGCCATTGACGTATAGGTCGGCTTGACCAGCCACGCCGAGTCCAAGTTCCCATGGGCCCGATACGTTGGGCGTGAAGGTGGTTTTGAGCTGCAGGTTGAGTATGGCATACCATAAAGGTTCATGTGGAAGTAGTCGCTTACCGAGATGTAGCCTCGAACCGGGACTTCTTTGGGGATACCATCGATGAAGTAGGTGAAAGCGCTGTTGTTCTCTTTCGCGAATAGACGCTTGGCGTCGCTGTTCTCCCATGGGCGAGACTCAAGTCAGCGAAATCACCAACATATCGAGATTCTATCAACACCAGGCAGCTCACTTGGTCTCGTAGAACTCGGCTCGGACGATCGAAGCCTTCTCGACTTTATCCGGCAAGCTCAAGAAGTCCGTCAACAAAGGCGTCCACCTCGCCGTGTCCGCTCCCATCTCCCATTCGACCGAGCCACCGCACTCGGCAGCCACTTTCTCGATAGCTTGCAGAGGAGTGACAGTATAGGTAGGGAGAAGGTTGGCGCTGCCTCCACCGGCGTAAGGGGGTGTCTTGGCGTTGGAGCCGATGACGGCGATCTTCAATCCCTTCTTCGGCTCGACGGGCAGAACTTGCGCGTCGTTCTTGAGGAGGACGATGCTCGCCGCTGCGGCTTCACGGAGCAGAGCATGCACTTCGGGCGTGTCGATTGTGCCTTCTTGCGCTTCAAATGGGATACCGGATTGTTGAGCGTGTTGGACGAACTTGAGCACCTAGGTCATGTCAGCTGCAGGAATGCATTGAGCAGTGATGATCAGAGAACGTACCCTGTGGACACACTCGTCAACATCCTCTGGACGGAGCTTCCCACCGACGATATCCCTCTCCACGCAGACACCTCGGACGTAGGCCGGCCCAGGCATTTCGAGATCGAGGGAAGCCTTGATGGCGTCGCTGGACGAGTAGGTACCGCTCCAATCAGACATGATCAGACCATCACCCAATCCGAACTCGTTCCTCAGCATCTCTCGCAAAAGCCATGGATCCTCTGCGACGTGCAGTCCGTTGACGCGGTTGTAGCTTGTCATCTGAGGTGTTAGATCAGCTCATGTCATGAATCAATGTTCCGTGCGGGGAGGACGCACGTAGGCCACAGGGCTCGCTCGGCATTGTAGTCGGAATGGCTCGAGGTAGATCTCGTGCAACGTCCTGAGGTCGATGACCGAGTTGTTACTCCGCCGGTGGAACTCCTGCTCATTGGCGACAAAGTCTGCCTATCAGCCGTGTAGACACCACCCCACAGTCGGTGGACGTACGTTTCGGTGCTGGTTCAGATCAGCACAGAGCTCCTCTCACTTGCAGGTTTACCCGAACTCACTCGTCATGACCTTCTGCGACTGAACTCCATTCACCCATGATTCCGCCATGACGCCCGCCAATAAAGGATCTAATAAGACATAAGCGTTTGAAGGGTTACGAAGGCCCGACCGTCCTTTCATCTCGGTAAAAGCCAAGGATGGCGGGCAGGTGGGGATGAGTGTGGGGGTGGGGGCAACACACCTTCGCTGAAGCTCTCGAATCCTCGTCCACCGCATGGATGACGCTGGACATTGGTCGTTGGACCGAGGAGACAGTGCACACCTCGCGCTCGGCACTCTTTGCCCAGTGCTTCACCAACTTTCCGGGCGAGCGCGACGTCGAACGATGCGGCCAATCCTGTAGCACATGGGAAACAAGCAGATGCAGCTCCGTTCGTCCCTGCCAGTTCCATTAGCTATCTCCAGCGTCTATAGCGGGCAGGGCCACACTCACAGGCAGTCCCTCTGACACCGTTGGGACCGTCAGACATCTGTGCCAAGTCAGCGACCAACCTCAGCGGAAGGGCAGAAGCTGAAAAGAGTGGAAGGCTCACTCGCACTCGCGGGATGCCCAAACGCGGTACAGCAACCGTATGCCACATGTCATCTCCACTCAACAACTTGATCTTCTCCTCGCTCGTCAACTGCGCAAGCAGCTCGTCTGGGTTGATGACCGCCATGACGTGTTGGTAGAGTAGTCGTCAATAAGAGCAGATTGAAGCAAATGTAAGTGAACAAGAATGGATCCAGAAGCCAAGGCTCGTAACCTTGTTCGCCGGTAAAACTCAGTCCGAAGGCCAAGGACATCGCATCTCCGTTCAGCCAGAAGAGTTTGTCCGTATCCTTTGTTGACGGAGATGCAGCTCTCTCAGCGCTGTCTTGCTATTCTGATCCTGCTCTAAGCTCTTTCGCATGTATGTGACCGGATTAAAATAAAGGCAGAGTGACGGACTTTCTATCGTTCCGGTCAGAACGGTGATCCGAAAGGAGGCTTGATGATCAGGATCGAATCGGTCCCGCCGGCCCGCCATCACTGATGCGCTGATGCGGGCTGATGGCACCGGACAAACCTTGACGCTTACATTCGTTTTCTACCCGCGGCATCCGGTCTTGTCTTGTGGGCCGGTGGAGGCGGTCGCACGCCCTGAATCAAGAGGGCAAAGAGAAAAAATGTTCTAAACCCGTCAACATGACTTTAGTTTGTCCGGCGGCTACATCTCGGCTGTGCGTCTTCGCGGCTCAAGACACGACGGTATCGACGATTTTGCGTGACTTACCGGAGTAGTCAGGTTTTTTCGATAGGTGAACAATCGCTTGCGCTCACCGAGTAACGCCTGTGATGCGCCCCGAACACTAGTCCGGTCCACTCCGCTCTCCCCGGTTGATGGGTCCCAGTATCCTGGCTCTTGGGAGACATACAAAAGCCGGCTCCCCCCTCGTCGTTTCCTGGAGGTCCCCACTCGTTTCCCACAACCATACCCATACTGAGATAGCAAACTTCACCCGACGACAAGATGACGGGCGTCAACTTTGCCGATCTGCAAAACAATACCGCTGCATCATGGTGGAAAGACCCGGGTATGCGCAAGGGCATGATCCACATTTTTATCCTCTACGCCGCCGTCTACTCGCTGGGATACGATGGATCGCTGCTCAACGGTCTGCAAGCACTGCCCGCTTGGCAATCAAACTTTGACCGACCTACCGGTACATCATTGGGTTTGATTGCTGCCACCTACTATCTGTGAGTCTATCTTTCGTCGTAGTGAGTGTGTCGAGCTGACATCTCAGTCCCAAGATCCCTTCCACGTTCGTTATTGCTTGGATGGTCGACAAGTACGGCCGGAAGATCCCTCTGGTGAGTGGAAACGTAATTCTGTCAACCCCGCATGAGATTGATCACCCAGTACATCGGATCGCTGTTCATGTTGGCTGGTGCCCTGTTCGGTGGTCTCAGCCACAGCAGGGGAGAGTTGATGGGCGCACGTGTCCTCCTCGGTATTGGAACCGCCTTTGCTCGTCAGTACACTCAGACACAGAATCGCCGCATGTGAGATGCAGCAGCTGATGAGCGCAGAAACCACCGCTTGCGCACTCGTACCCGAGCTTGCCCACCCTCGAGTCCGACACATGGCCGGTGGTTTCCTCAACACCACTTACTTCGTGAGTACACCGTGGACATGAAGCAGAACCCGGGGTTGACTCAATAGATCGGCTCCATCTTCTCATCCTGGCTCACGTTCGCGATGGTCTACTACCCCGGTGGAGCTACCGACAACTGGTCCTGGCGAATTCCGACCTTGATCCAAGGTTTCGGCCCCGTCATCCTCGCTGTTGGTGTCTGGTTTGTCCCCCAGTCCCCTCGATGGCTAGTCAAGAATGGCCGGTCCGACGAGGCTCTCCGGATTTTGGCGACTTACCACGCCAACGGCGACCTCGACGACCCGCTCGTTCAGCTCGAGATCCGAGAGATTCAAGCTGCCGTCCAAATGGAGGAAGCTAGCAACACGGGAGGATGGATATCGTTCGTCTCGACCGTCGGCAACCGACGTCGATTCTTTGTCATCATCATGATCGGTACTGCCACTCAATGGATCGGAAACGGTCTCGTCTGTTACTTCCTTGTCCCCATTCTTCGACAGGTCAACATCGTCCAACCGGCTCAGACCGCAGGTATCAATGGAGGTATTGCCATTTGGTCCTGGTTCGTCGCTATGGCCGGTGCTTCCCTATCGGACCGATTCGGACGACGATCGCTCTTCCTCACTGCTCTCGCTGGTGCTCTCGTTTCGTTCATCTTCATCACGGGGCTTTCGGGATCTTTCGCCAACACCAAACACACTCCGACTGGAGTCGCCATGATCCCTTTCTTGTTCATCTTCAACGCCTTCTACGCCCTCGCATTCACTCCTATCCCAATGCTTTACACCCCCGAAATTTCGCCCTTCTCTCTTCGAGCCAAATCCGCCGCTTTGCTCTTACTCTCGCAAAACTGCGCTCAGGCATTCAACCAGTTCGTCAACCCGGTCGCGCTTAACGCTATCGCTTGGAAGTACTTTATCGTTTACGTGGCCGTCATCTCGGTCTACCTCGTCCTCTTCTACTTCTTCTGCAAAGAGACCAAGGGTCTCACCGTCGAGGAGGCTGCCGTCGTGTACGAGCCAGAGAGTTATAGGCAGGAGGCGCTAGAGAAGGAGCGGCACCTCCAGGAGTCGGGCGCATTCCAGACCGGCGGTGCGCCGACTAAAGACGTCCACGAGGAGGAGAAACTCGAGGACGACGAGTCTGCCCGAAGGCAATAGGCCGAATCATACATGCTAGAAATCAGGTAGATATGCAAGCGGGATGCTACTGTACTCGTACAACACACATAGGCCAGGCGTGGCGTCTATCAGGTGGAATGTTGATCGTTGACGAGTCCCTATTTGGCATTCAACTCCGGGACGTACCGCGGCCGTGATCACGCGTTACCCACCTGTTCAATCTCGGACAGTATGCCGAGGAACGACATCAGTGCTTCCTGGTTCATCTGTGCGCTCGACCCCTCTACCAGTACGCCCGTATCCGGCGTAAGAACAGAGTCAAGCAGTGTCACTGCCACGAAACGGACTTTGTTAACGAGCGAATGCGAATTGACGGAGAGCTGCTCATCAGCTCAGGCATACTCGCGAACGTCAGTCGTAAATCACATTCTGCACCGGTATCCTACGCCTCATGTCAGCGCCATCCATCGGCCACACGAGTGACGAAGCAACGACTCACTTTTTCAGTGCGTCCAGTAAGTCGGATACGACGGTGTCTTTTCGATCGTGGGACAAGTACGAGTAGGACAGTACCCTCTCGGCGGCAGATCGACCTGCACTTCCCGGTGGACCGCTGAAAGCGATCGTCTCCTCACGAGCAGATCTGACCGAGATCAGCAAGGTCCGTCCCGTTTGCTTATCGTAAACTCACATCATGGTCAGACGGGCAATAGCGCGGGTGACATGTATATTGCCTTGCATCACCAAGAATGCCTCGTGAACGATTGGGGCTGGTGTCGGGTCGATGAGTGTGCTGAAGTAAGCATTCAGATTCGATAGCGCTTGCATCTCCCAAGGTTTTGAAGTGGCTGATTGTCTGTATCCTGGTGTAAGCTAGACCGCCAAACGGATCTGTCGTGGATAACTTGCGTGTCAAATTGGACAGGACTGGCGACCGCTTCCAGTCGGAGAGGTGCTGGAAGGTCGTTGAAGATCCCGCCTAATTGCCGATCGAGGTTGTCGAGATTGCGCAGGTGGGTCAGGACCGCTGTAGGGTTGTTTGTGCTCTTCTGCTTGGCGATGGTCCGGCGTATCTCGACGATCTCGCCTACAATCCTGCCCGAGTGTCAGTCCGTTGTGCGGAATAAAAGGACATGCTGTGATTTACGTGAAGATCTGAGCAATCAAGCTGGCGACAAGTCAGCAAGCGGTTCCAATCTGGTAAATTGGCACGAACTGACCGATGACCTGCCATCTGGGCTGTTGTTCCGAGCGGCTGGGGATGACATTGGGTGCTCGTGATGTACTCGTCATCCCTGGTCTGTTAGCGATGTTGCCTCAATCCACGATTTTGGAGACTCACACATCCTGAAAGTATCGCGTATCGCAGTCCTCGCCCCGCAGCATAATCAGCTGATCCTGCATACATGCCCTGTGATGTCAACGCGAAGTATCTCGACTCCATGTGTCACGACTTACGCTGACTTGTCCGCCATGAAGATCGTGATGAAAGTCCTTCTTCGCATCTCGGCATCGAGCGGATCTGTCTGATCAGTACAGCAGGGGCGGGTCACTCACTCAGACCGGCGTAGCTCGACTCTCGGTGCATCTGTAGTTGTAGAGCCAGTCCTCGGACCTCGGAAAGGGCAGCAACTGAACCTCAGCAATCGGCTTAGCAGATACAGAGTCGGACCTACCCCAAGACCCCTTCTTGCCGGTCAGCGAGTAGAAGACCGAATCGAAGTATCGGATGATGACCATGTCAAGCGAAGGCGGATCGTAGAGGTCTACCGACACGACGCGGGAAGCACGAATACAGCGACCCGCAAGGGATATAGGGGGTTCATCGTTGACTGGTAGTAGTGTTTTCGGTATCTACACCCTCAGCCCAAGTAGGTCTATCCCTGACTTGTCGACTCACGTGGACGAGAGAGGCTGCGATCACACTCATGACAATGGCGTAGAACAAGGGGTCTCGTGCGTCGTCCCGCTGCCTTAGTCGTTCGAAAAACGTGGGACGATGCAGGCAAGGCACCAAACAATGGACCTTCTAGTCAGCTCGCGACATCTTATGGTCGAAACGCCTGAAGCCTCGATCACTCACGTAGTCGAAGTATAGGGAGACCATGTAGACTGCTGTATCTCTCGGAAGCGTTTCCTCCAGTATGAGCTGACGGTGACTCTGGACCCGGTGGGCCGGGTTACGTGCCGGTACGATCGCAGTTTGTGGGTCCGACCAGCCGCTTTGCGCGCCGTGACTCGTTTGATAGGTCGACGACGAGGCGTGCGAGCCATCAACGAGAGCGTGTAGCGGATGACTCTCTGGTTTGGCCGGCAAAGATGGCGGTGTCCACTGTTGGACCTGGTTGCTGGAAGAGTGAGCCATCGGGAGCGAGAGACGCGCAGCTGACCAATCGCGGTCGCGAAGAGTTTGACGGGGTGTCGAGACAGACGGAGATTGTGCAGCATAACTGAGTGAATTTGATTCGGGGGAAGGCACTCGTGGTGGAGTCGTGAGTTGAAAGGATGGGAGGTTTGTGGCGTATGGACTCTGGCCTTCGTCCGCGTCTTCTTGATCGGGTATCAAAGGGAGTTCTCCGGCTGCTCTGAGCGTAGGCGTGACTGATGAAAGGTCTGACGACCGCCTGGGAACATCAGATCGAGGTATATCAAGGGAGGGAAGTAGCTGCAACACTTGGTGGAGCTCACCTTGCTCCAGAAGGGCCGCGCTATCCAAGGTCAGCGGAGTGTCTTCGCGTGAGAGATGAAGCTTACCCGTTTACGATCATATAACGTCACACACTCGAATCGCAAGGATGCACATGGCTAGGCATCATGAGTATGTTTGCCAAGGAGATGTGTCTTCCTTGTCCATCATACGCACTATGCAAGTTGGCAGGTTACGCTCAGCCGTGAGCTTCGACAATGGCGATGACTGGACGGCCGCTTCCAAACTGCCTGGTTCAACAGGTCTCTCACATCGAATCTTGCGCTTTCGACATGACTCGCAACCTGACACGTGTCAGTCCATGGCATGACATACATCACACTGCTACTCACTGAGCTGTTTCTTTGGACCCGAACGACCTAGCGAGTCCTTCGGCATGGTGGTGGAGTGAAACCTTGTCCCAAAACATTGATGGTGTTGCAGAAAAAGTCCGCGGCTGTGGTGGTTCGGACTAAACGGTCGAGCGGCGCCACGTGGGAAAGTAGGCGCGCAGAACTAATCTTCATAGGTTAGGCGCTCGGAACTTCCGCTGTCTCCGGATAAACAGTCAGGGCAAGCCGCTGCTCCGCACTCATTTCCCCGCTTTACCAGATGCCGTCTCCGCCCTAACTTGTAGAGGACATGGACACAGCTGGC
The DNA here is from genome assembly GCA_022813505.1 of Tremellales sp. FJII-L8-SW-PAB2. NCBI lineage: Eukaryota > Fungi > Basidiomycota > Tremellomycetes > Tremellales > Tremellales sp. FJII-L8-SW-PAB2. Next base: position 144,335 of record JAKLMH010000026.1, on the reverse strand, counting down.
CCCCCGTGCCCGGTAATCTCCCCGTAAAAGGGCCGAGAACCTTCTCAGTAGCAAACCAGAAAGCAGGAAGACGAATAAGATGACAGCTAGAGAGAGAGGACAGCTACAACCACCCACTCGACTGCCCAACCGTTGGCTTTGTCTTGTTGTATTTCATATACACATTCCATCGCCTATTGTGAACTCCGCTTGATCGTTTCGCAGTACCCATCCCCGCACCATGACCATCACTCTGGTCCAACCTTCCACTCGTCTCCTACCGGACCTCACCGATACGGATCTCGCCGAGTTCAAGGAGCTCGTGGCTCGTCAGACCGATCGCTCGCTGTACCCGCTCGCCGATGATGTCGTCGACAAGATAGTGATCTTCTCGGCCGAGAAACTTCTTCCCAAAGTACGAGGTAGTGACGAGGAGAAGTATGCCGTCATGGAGGACGTTCAGCGAGCTCTGCGGACTGGACCAGGTGTTATCGTCGTCAAGGGCATGATTCCGACTGAGACGATCGACCGTGCCGAGGCAGTAGCCGACGAGCTGAACCCTCGTCCGACCTCGAACGCCAACAAGCACTCCCGCCGTACATTCGGCTGGAGTGAGAAACATGCCAAGCACCACCCTGAGTCTTTCGCCGACTACTACGGTAACGAGGTCTTGTGAGTTTCGTCTGCTGTTTTGCACTTCGTCATGCGCCAAGCATTTGAGCTGAAGCGTCAGGTCTGCTGTTTGTGAAGCTTGGCTAGGACCGTCGTATCAGATCCAGGGATCCCTGAACGGCACTTTCAAAGGAGGCATCCAACAGGACATCCACCGAGACTACCGTGAGTGCCAATGGCTTACACTTTCCGAAGCCTCTGACGTGTCTCGTAGACGTCAGTCATCAGAGAATCGACCGTATCCGTCGTATCCCAGTCGTGAATCAAGTCGCATCTCAATTCCTTACTCTTCAATCTGCCATCGCGCACACCGACATGCCTCGGTCGACCGGCCCAACTCGATTCACGCCTTACTCTCAACTGTTTGAACGAGGATACACCGCCGTCCGCGATCCCAAATTCATCGAGTTTGTCAAACCCAACATGGTTCAGCTCGAATTAAAGAAAGGCGATGCGGTCTTCTTCAACCCCCTTACTTTCCATCAGCCTGGTATCAACGAGACGGACGGTGAACGCGTGGCCAACCTGCTGCAGGTCTCTTCGCCTTTCGGCAGGTCAATGGAGTCGGTCGACCGACTGGCAATGACCAAAGCCCTGTGGCCTGTGTTCAAGAAGTGGCAGAAGGAGATCAGCGCTGGCACTTCGACCAAGACGCAGGGACAGCTCGACGCTGCCATCGCCGCATCTTGCAACGACTACGGGTACCCCAAGATCATTGACCTAGATCCCGTATGTGACAACAGCCGACCGCGCTGAGGAATCACGAACACTGACTCAGTGCAGAGGGATGATGGACCTGAAACGCAAGCTGGTATCGTCATCGAGGCGCTTGCCAAAGGCACCGATGATCAGACCGTCTACGACGCACTGGAGAAGCACCAATCCTGGCACAAGCCCTAGGCGCTTTGGGCTTGGCGGCGAGAGCATCGGACGGAATCCGAGTCGAGCAGGTTGTAGAATGATGATGTATAGCTTTGTTTTTTTTTCCCTCCATCCATTCGCGTGAGATATGTTGAGCGTCGATCCGACGCGGCGGAGCGGCGGTCTGGTGACGGAAGTACCACAGAAACGAAATCAGTGCGTAAGCGTGCGTCCGTGTCAATAACAGCTGAAGCTCATGGATTTGAGATACCACAGGAATCCCGAGCGATAGACGGAGCCCTGGGCGGTAGCACCACTTGTCATAGTTCAAGGCGAGTTATGCATACTCTTTTGAGAACATACAATAGGTCCCCCACATCCCCGTTTTAGAAGTGAGACCCGGCAGGGCGGTACCAACCGACATATCCTTCCTCTCTGAGAAGATATCCGACTTGCCCAGAGGTCTTTTAAGGCTTACTCGTTGTTCAAGAAAGTCGAGGTCTGGGTAGTGATGACCATTCCGGCAATGGAGGCGGAGGTGAGGGTAGCGAAGACACCGGAGACGAGGGCAGACAAAGCCAAGCGAGAGATATCACCTCCTCGCTTGGGAGCGAATTGGCCCAAGATACCGATCTGGATACCGAGAGATCCGATGTTTCCGAAACCGCAGCAAGCGTAGGTGGCAATCAACTGGGATCGGGGAGTAAGGTCGGCGTACTCAGGGTCGGTAGCCAAAGCGGAGAAAGCGTTGTACTCGTTCTGCCCGTAATCAGCGATCAACTTCCAGATACGAGCCGAAACATTTGATTCAAGATAACTCACGGTGATGACTTTCTCGGCGATAAGCCTGGCGACCTTAATCAGATCGTCACCATCCCTGCTGACACCGAGGAGGAAGGAGACGGGGTAGAAAAGATAGCTGCAGATGGTTTGGAGGGTGAGGAGCGGGCCGTTGATGTTGAGATATCGACCCCACCAAGTGAGAAGACCGTTGATGAGACCGACCAAGGCGATAATGCAGAGCAAAGAAGCGATGATACTGAGAGCGATCTGGATACCGAGCAGGGCACCCTTGGCGAAAGCGTGCAAGATGTTCTCGCTCTTGTCCTCGGTGTCCTCGGGAACAGTCACCGATCCGGCGGTAAGAGCCTCCTCGGTCTCGGGGTATCGGAGTTTAGAGATAGCGAGCGAAGCTGGGATCGACATGATACAGGAAGAGACGAGCACTTCGGCATTGAGACCGAGACCAATGTATCCGACAAGGACGGAACCGGAGATGGTAGCGAAACCACATGTCATGATCTGGTGCAGCTCGGCTTTGGTCATGTGCGGGACGAAGGGCCTATCAAGTCAGTCCGCAAACTTGACCGCCATTGCTGGAACGGGGTCGAGCTCACCTGACGAGCATGGCACTTTCACCCTGACCGATGAAGGGGGTAGCAGCAGCGACGACGGCTTCGGCACCGGTAACGCTCATAGCCCAGAAAACGAAGCCAGCGAACTTCCTGACAAACCACTGGATGAAGCCAAGGTAGTAGAGCGCCTGGACGACCGAAATGAAGACTAAGTGTTTTAGCTTTGCTTCTTCGGTTCGATTAGTAAGTACGACTCACAGATGATGGCTGGAATGACGCCAAAGAAGAAGTTGCCCGTAGCGGCAACGTCTGGGCTGGTGATGAAAGCGACACCATCACGAGCGAAACCAAGCAAGTCACCAGCTCGGTCGGCAATGAACTTGAAGATATCGTATCCGACTCCGGTCCTCAAGACAAACAGACCGACAATGTACTGTGCAAGCATACCGACAATGACTGTTCGCCAGTTGACTCGGGAGCGATATCGGCTCGTGGCCCAGAAGGCAAACAGGATGACGGCAAGACCGAGCAGACTGATAGCTCGGTTACCCCTGGTGTTGTCGGCCGTTTCCTCTGAAGCCATGGCACCGACAAGGATGGCGGCGATGGCGACAAGGGCACCAAGAGGCGTGCGGAGGCGTTCTGGGATCATCTGCTGAGCAGCGACGGCGGTGTGTTGCCAAGTCCAAGCGATGGGTTGCGAGACGTATCGGATAGGCACATAGAATGTGATGATTCGGATAGTGATAGCCAACCACAAGAGGAAAGGAACGACCCAGTTCTTGTCATCGTAATGAAGGACGAGCGAGGCGATCCACCAACCAGTGAAAAGAAGCTGGATGAAGACGTGCGTGAGCACACGCCTGTGTCGTCGCAGACCGGCGAATCGAGAGTTACCAGCATACTCGCCAGTGTTGGTGCTCGAGGCGAATTCGTCGACGGGTGGAGCGGACCCAATGTTCATGTCATTATCGCTGTTTTTCTCCCTGTCGCCCAGCTTGTCGTCCGAGCCTTGCGAGGCGGACGAGGCGTCTACGACCGGGGCCGGCCGGTTGAAGGTGTTGGTGGCCGGGTCAGAGTATGGGACCTGCCCGTCCACACTGGGGTTTCGGTAGCTGGAGGGCAGGATCGTATCATCGTTATGAACGGGAGCCATGATGGGCAATGGGGAATGGTTTAGGCGCTGTTGAGAACGCGAAAGAACGGAAGAGGGGGAGGACCTTGTTCTGCTCGACTGAGCGCGTCGACAGGTGGGTATTATACGTTACCAAAAGTATGTATAGGAAGTAATGTAATTACCGGTTGGCTGGGACGTACGCACGAACTTTTTTCGCCTACTGATACCGGCAGGTTCTGACAGGGGGCGAAATTCGCTCGCACGACCTGAGGCCAGTTACCACGCGCTCCACTTTCTAAAGATAAGCCGGTACAGCCTGGGCGAGCGAAGGAAGACCTGGCGGACGGTCTGGGCTCGACAGAAATTTCGACCTTTTGGAACCATGTGGTAACCTGACTCTTCTTGCCCTGGCTCGCTGATAAGCTCCGCATGGGTTTCTGCGCCTCATGTCAGGATTTCGGAGATACCGATGAACGGCGACGCAACAAGCGAACGAAGAGAGAGAAGAGCAATGCCCTGAGCCTCACTTGCAGTCTTCGGTGGAGGCCCGGCACATGTAATTCCAGCTGCCTCGCGTGATGGGGGCGGCGGATGTAATCGGCCAAGCATTTCGATCAAGCAAATAGCCGCAACCCTGAAGTCAGATTTACTGGAGTCGTGGGTCCAAAACTCCGTATTCATCGGAGGTCAGACCTGGCCGGGCGGGACTCGTTCTGACTGGTCCGAACAGGCAGACGATAGAGGTGATAAGACAACCTGTTCCGTTCGACGATAGACACCTTCATAAGCAGCGCGAGACAGACGATAGCGGGTCGTGTGCCCTGCCGAAACCTCCTTGCCACGCCTTATCGTCGTTGCCCGCTATCCCCGGGGGTCTCGGAAACGGGATCGCTATCCTGCTTCCACTCGATGAAAGTTTGCATTTCTCTTGATGTCGTTCCGACAACTCGACTTCATGAGCTCCAAGCTCCCTTGCTGAATGTCGAGGACACAACGCAGTGTAGCTTCGGGGAAGTTTGGACGCGCATGCCCGACGGTCACGCCGCAAGTCTGATCCGATCGCGTAATCAATGACCGATGCGTCATATGAACGAATTGACGAGGTCGGTTCGGGGACTACCGCAGGTAACGTTCGGACGGTTGCGTGACGTGACTTCATCGCACCTCCACTTGCTCGCACCTCCACGACAGTGCAGAAGGCGCTGATCATTCGCTCATCTTGACCGTCGGCGATTGTCACAAAGAGACAGACGTATACATGACTTAATTCCTATAAATGCTGGCTGACTTCGAACACGCAACCTCAATTATTGCACTCAACTCCAATTACACCGTCTGTCAGAATGCCCGCTCAACGAGTCGTCCTTGTCACCGGTGGCAACCGAGGTATCGGCTACGAAGCTGTCAAGCTGCTCTCGCAACGCTTACCCAACGATGTCGTTTATCTTTCGTCGCGGTCTTCCGCCAACGGTGAAGCTGCTGTCAACAAGATGCAGCAAGAAGTCACCGGCCATTCGTTTGAGAACGTCAGGGTGATCGAGCTCGACATCACAAAGAAGACGTCTCTTGATGCGGCGGTCGACAAGATCCGATCAGAGCAGGGACAGTTGACGGACCTCGTTCACAACTCTGCCATCGCCTATCTCGGCGACGACACCATGACACCCGAGATCCTAGAGGTCAACGTCCGTCACGCTCGCAATACCATCGAGGCTTTCCTCCCCATCATCCCTGCCAAGACTGGTCGAATCTCTCTCGTCTCGTCAATCGTTGGTGCATGGTACAATCACAATGCCGATTCATCGACTCGCGCCAAACTCGATGACGTTGCCAACAACGATTGGCCGACAATCGAGAGCTACATCAACGACTGGGCGGCGTTCGCGCAAGGCAAACCCGACCACAAAATCTCGTGGCTCGATCCCAAGGATCCAATGAACCAAGCATACTGTGTGAGCAAAGCAATCCTCACCGCTTGGGCTAGGAACTTCGCCCAAACCCACCCCGACTACCCACTCGCCATCGTCTGCCCCGGCTACTGCGCTACGGAGCTGAACCACAACTCGGGCACCAGGCCAGCGTCCGACGGTGCTGCCAGTATCGTCTGGCCTCTCTTCAATCAATTCGAGACCGGTCACTTCTACCAAGACGGTAACGATATGCCGTTCGCCTCTGCGATCCCCGAGGGTTTCTTTGCCTAAGTAGGACAATAGAAGCGACAGCTTGCTGGGTATCGGGACAGGTTCTGAAGGCGAGGCGGAAGTACATCTTGTATCGCAGCAACGCCGTCGATGAAGACGAGGAAGAGGGACTATGCATGGAAGGAATCAAGAAGCCTCTACACGTGGTCCATCGGTCCGGTCACACCGGTCCCGACTAACCCGACAATTTCACTTTAGCAAAGCAACCATTACAGACGACTGCTTGCCCATGCATCCTCACCTGCCGCTTCGTCCAACGCCATCATGAGAATTCCACTGTTCTCGATTGCACCTCTTATCGCGTCAACATCTTTGACGGATCTTGGCCGCGACACAGAGCCGAGCGTGACGTTTTACCCGGCCGGCGCCGGTGGACAAGGAGTTAGTGTGCAGGGCACCGTAAGATCTGGAGAGGAATTTGACTCCTATCTAGGTATCCCTTTCGCTGAGCCACGTGAGTCACTCTCTGTAGACGATGTCATGGCAGCTGACAACGAGAACAGCGGTGGGAGACTTGCGGTGGAAGCCGTCGCAGCCTTTCGATTACACGAGGACCGAGAACATCGACGCAACCGAATACCGTTCCGCTTGCGTCCAGATATCCACTTTCGGCTCCAACTCGCCTACACCTGATGACGATGGTGGTGCGGGGACGGGGGAGGACTGCCTGTTTCTGAACGTCTTCACTCCGCCCGGCGCCAGCGCTCATCCTGGAAGTCTGCCGGTGATTGTGACAATGTAAGTCAAAATGCCCTGGTTGCATTCGCTTATCTTACCAGCTATGGAGGTGGTTATACTTCGGGATCAGCTCAAGCTGGAGATCCTCGTGATTTCCTCCCCAACGCAATCGACTTCGTCGGTTCCGTTTATTACCATCAGCAGTAGTACAACAACATCCGCTGACGTACCAGGACTTACCCGTCTTGTGGGTTTCACTCAACTACCGATTGGGGGCGTTCGGATGGCCGTACGTACAGTGTATCAATCTCTCCGATCAGGACTAACCGTAGCAGGAACGGTCCACAATTCGCCGAGGCGGGATCTGCCAATCTAGGCTTGACCGACGCTGTCAATGCCCTGGAGTGGGTGCAGGAGAACATCGCGTCTTTCGGTGGTGACCCGAAGAAGGTATGAAAACAGAAGTTCGTAGACTTGCATGGAAGCTGATGCCGCCCTCAGGTCACCTTGCTCGGTCAATCGGCTGGAGCAGGAGTCATCTCGCTTCTCTATCTCCAGCACCAAATGGAGTTGTTCCGGTCGGCAGTGAGCGTGAAACCCTGAGATGTGCGGAACAAGAAGGCTGACGGGCAGATTCTGATGTCTGGTGCTCCACCCGTGCTCAATGTCGGTCCTACCGAGAAAGCATCGCCCGCGGGCTGGGATCGGTTCTTCGAGCTGCTGAACTGCACCGAAACGGCTCAGGTTGCCTGCGCTCGCAACGTCGAAACGAAGGATGTCATCGAGGCGTACAATCAGCTGTTCAAGGAGTTCCCTCGGGGGTGAGCTATGCGCCTGATTTCTGCCGGATACCAGCTGATGGTTCGTAGTGATCTCGTCGGACCTTCCATCGACGGTCAGCTGGTTCGGGAGTCACCATACAGCTTGCTTGACAGCGGACGCTGGGCGCGCAGACCTTTCATTGCAGGCAATACGAAGGACGAAGGGACTCTGTTTGCCCTGGCTCAAGCGAATGAGACGACTCTGCGGACTGCGATGCGAGGTAGTGGCGTCTACCAGCGATCCGACGAGACTATAGGCGAGCTACTCAAGCTATACTCAGCGGATCCTTCTCAAAGCTCGTGAGTGGTCCCAGCTTGTTCCGCGTCTTAAGCTCATCAGCAGCCCCTTCGATACCGGCGACGAGCTTTTCAATAACACCGAGAACTACAAGCGAAATGCAGCGTACATTGGAGATGCCATGTTCCATGCGCCTCGACGTAACTTCCTCGACGTTGCGTCTGAGCAAGGTTTTAATGAGACGTGGTCGTTCCTCTTTGATCATGTGCCGTCTGACATAGGTGCCAATCAGGCTCAAGGCGGTGAGTCGTCTTCGCTCTATAGCTCTCCAACTCGGCTTATGGCCTCAGTGTTCCACGGCGTGGACCTCAACTTCACCCGTGGCCGTCCGACCGAGAAAGACGCGTTATGGTGGACTTCGGAGGATATCAGTCTGTCTAAAGATATCATGGAGTACTGGTGAGTCGGCAAATTAGATTGGAGAGTACAGATCGAATTTCAGGCTACGCTTCACGTACTACTTGGATCCCAACGACAAAGGCCCCGAACGCTCCGACCTGACCGAAGCCGCCTCCGAGTCCTTGGTGCAGTGGCCGAGATACAGCGGTCCTGCCGAGCGGAACATGATGCTTCTCCGCGGTGATGGCCGGACCGTCATCCGAGACGACTTCCGATCCGACGCGATCTTCTTCATCAATTCGCGCAAGTCCGAATACGGATACTGAAGCTCTACCGATACGAGTGCACCGATACATTATCGCCTCGTCCTGCAGACCACCAAAGCCTGTCGGATGGTATGTCCGAGTGCTCCGTGTCTGAGCCGTTGCCTTGCCGGCTGGTTCACCGTACATGTCTATACTCAGGACTCGACATGTATGGTGTGGGGCCGATGTGACGCCGAGTGGGGCCGGCACTTGCTCCGACGGTATCGTCCAAACCATTGTCGGTCTCACAGCTCACTCACTTGCCGTCATGCATCTTGACCGGAAGCCAAAGGCGCCAGACCGAGTCGCTGACCGGCCTGACTCCCTGGCGGCTGTGAACATTGCTTCGCGAAGCTGGACGCAGAGGCGAGGCTGACGCGGTGGAGCCTCAACCTTTCTGCATTCATTCTAACTTCTTGTACTGTGTCTACGCAAACCCCGTGCACAACATCATCTCCTGACAAAATCTCGACTCCGACTTCCCCTCGCATCCTCCGAGACACGACTACTCCTTAATCTCGTGATGAGCTAACTCCACTTTGCCGTCAGATTTCCCAGTCCCAATATCCTGCACTTTGGCAGCAGGGTCGACAGTCTCGAACTCGGCGACCGACGTGCTGGTGAACTTGCGTGCGGGGACCCTGTTCGAGAACATCACGTCGAGTTCTCCATACGTGCGGTTGAGTGACTCAGGAAGCCGGAAATAGCAGTAGGTGAAGGACAAGATGTTGGTACCGAGGAAGAAGAAGCCACATTTGGCACCCCAGTTCTGGCACGTTCAGCTTAGATCCAGATGAGATGGCTTGTTGAGCAAACTCACCCAATCGGCAGTCCCAAGCATGCGAGGAGTAAGCTGATCGTTGATCAAACCGGAAACAACGTAGGTCGCACGAGCGATAACGACCGTCTGCGATCGGACTTCCGCGGAAGGCAACTCGGCGACGATAGTGTAGCAGACGGGTCCGAGAGTACAAGCGAATGTGAAGGTGAGGGTCATCATGAGAGCGCCGATACCGTAAGATACACCGGTGCTCGGCGGGATGCAGCCAAGGACGCCAATCAGGCCCAATTGGAGTGCCATCAGAGCCTGACCGATGAGATAGATGGAGCGACGACCGATCCGATTGATGACTAGTCAGATAATCAACATCTGAGGCCGCTGTCGAGCTGATTCGCATTGGACTCACATGCCCAGACGATGAGTGTACCCCCAATGAGCATAGCGGAGTTTCCAAGGTTCAGGTTGAACGCCTCGTCCACGGAGAGACCGGCGTCTTGCAAACTGATCGACCGGTCAGCTGCTGCGCAGGGAATCTGGGCATACGTACAATTGAGTGGCATATCCAGTCATCGGTTGACCGCACCAGTACTGAATTGACCAGACCACACAGCACTGATCGTCAGCCCGGTATGATTTCAAAGCTTACAATTTCTAGTCGTCGCAAATTAGAACCTTTAAAGCAGTTGAACAGACTGCCCTTCTTGGTCTCCTGCCACTCGACCTCATGAGTGTGATCGATGAGAGCGATTTGAGCGTCCAAAAGCTCTTCAGTGTAGTAGCCTGGCTGCGCGGTCTTTTGAATCGACTTTTTCGCTTCCGCTCGTCGACCGACTCGGCACAGCCACCATGGACCTACATCGATCAGGCAAATACATTGGTATCGGTGTGTCGAGCTTACTCTCGGGGGCAAAGAGACAGAATACGAAGAGTGGAACCGGCCATGCCCACTGCAGGACGTATGGCAGACGCCAACCCCAGTCGTTCAGAATCTGGATACTTCCGCGGACGACGCCAGAGGCGATGAAGAGACCACTAGCCCAGCCTACTGGTCAGCGTTGACCGAGGAAGTGTCAATGGGGACTCACAGATATTGACGAAAGATGTAAGGTGACCTCGAATGGCCATCGGGCAAATCTCAGCTGCATACGCGGTAGTCAAAGTCTGGAAGACTGGCATCGATGTCAGTTGAGGCGTCCGTATCAGTCGTCGGGAAGACGTACCTCCCCAAGGCACACCGCAGAGAATACCACCAGCTAGAAGCATCTCGATGTTCTGGGCAAAGACCAACACGAAGATGGTGGCGACCATGCTGGCCATGGCGACCAGGTAAGTCCTCTTGTAGCCGAATCGGTAAGAAGCCCAGCCGTTGATCTTGCCTGGTCAGCTTACGACAGCTTCGTTGCTGAGAACAAGCTCACGAGTAGACCGACAACCTGGCCTGCACTAACACCGTTGCTCAACGCAGCCTGCCAATTGGCCGAGACGTAGAGCCCGCCACCGTTTGGGTTCTCCTCGCCAAAGTTCTCCAGCCAAGCTGGATGGCCAAAGAACGACTTCAACTGAACCAGATCAGGCGCAATGGACAGAACACCAAAGAATGGTGGGGACTTACCAAGCCGACGTCATAGCCCTCCATCACTAGCGCTAATGAGAGGCCCATCGACCAGAGTGCGCCTCGCCAGAAGATCTTGATGGCTTGACGGAACGGCATCGCTTTCTCGACGTCGGCCGCTCGATGGGCCATGGCAATAAGATCCTCGGTCATGTCGGTGATCACATGAATGGGCTCGTTACCGACGCCTAGTTCTTCTGTCTCAACTGGCATGTTGAGCGAGGGTTCTCCTGAGTTCGTTAGTCACCGAAGTCAGATTGAGGGGATGAAATGGCGAACAGGGGCACATAGTGTGGGGCTGAGACGGGGCTTATATACCCTCATGGCATATGCTCTGTTTGCATGCGGGTTGCATGCAGAGCCCCACCACCAAGGCCGTTAGTCCGCTAGGCAGGCGCTAAGTCGCGCTTGTGCCAAGCACTTTCGGTGCGACACCGAGTCTACCGCCGATATTGTCGGAGGGGCACCGGACGTGCCATGCGGCAATGCTCCGCCAATCGGCATTGATACGGAGGCATGCCGACTTCCGAGAACGGAATCATGGCGGATCCTCTGCGGGGACTATCGCCGGGAGAAGATGGGTTGGAGGTGGGGGAGGATTTCAGGAAGGACAGTGTTCCGAGACGAGAAGGGCTCGGCCGGTGTACTTCGATGGTGTAGTAGTGTCCCGAGATCGGAAAGACCCGAAGTACTGCAGGCGGCTAGGCGGCCTCGAGCAGCGGGACAGAGTCCACATTGGTTATAAGACGCAAGCGGATCTAGAATGTGATCTGGACAGCCGGTTTCAAGGAGCAGGAGCGGTGTAGATTCATTTCGGCAGAGACCCTCGAGCCCGGATCTGCCGTAGAACCACGCGAGTCGAAGAATCGGTGAGCACCGTCGCCTGCACTGTCAGGCCGCTCACATTCACGGATGCTGTCTACCTGCACGAGTCCCAGAACAACCTCACAGAACGGGTCAGATGATGGGAGAGAGACGCGAGACACTCTGGGTTCGGCTAAATCACGTGTTTTGACCGATGCCCGATATGACGCCCGGTTTTCACGGGCGCCGAAATGATTACACTGAGAGAGTCAAACGATGAATCGATACAAAAACGGCGAGGATTCGATGATCCATTGTCACTCACTCTGTCAAATCGCGACTGTGTATAATGTCAGGTCTACCAGAGGGCTATCGTCCCAGCTTCGACAACTGCAACGAGAACTCTGCAATCTGTCCTGTCGAGGTGAGTTTCTCCAGCGAATCCTGACGCTAAAATCTGCCTTGACGCTTGTGGCTGACTTACTGTAAGGCATCGACATACGGTAGTGCCTTCAGTCTTGCCGGATGTATCGTCTTCCTGGTAGTCTTCAGTCTCGCACTCATTCACACGACGGTCGTCGGCTTCTGGAAACGGACATGGACATTTAGCGCATTCCTATGGGTGGGAATAGCGTTCGAGGTGATGGGATACGCCGGACGTTTGGCCATGACTCCGATCGGAACGGTATGGAACTACCCGGCTTTCGTTATTCAACTCCTCTTCCTCATCCTCGGTCCAACTCTCATCGCCGCCGCCATCTCCGTCACCTTCAAACACATCGTCCTCTACCTCGGCGTGCAATACTCGGTTATGCGAGCATCGCTGTACCCCTGGGTCTTTGTCGGTACCGATTTCTTCTCAATCATCATCCAGGCTGTAGGCGGAGCAGTTTCCGCATCAGCCACGAGCGGCGAGACCAATGTCACGCTCCTCGACGCCGGCAGCGGTCTCCTTACCGCCGGTGTTGCGTTCCAAGCGGCCAACATGGCGTTCTGCGGAGGTCTGATGGTGATCTACTGGTGGCGATATAGGAAAGATAGCGCTGGAAGGGCTGAGCGGGCTCGTCAGACGGAAACTGTGGGCGAGACGACCGCATCGGCTGAGAACGGCGGCGATGTCACGCCTGACTCCGCCGCCCCCGTCGACACTACGGTACCCAAGGCTCACCCCAATCACGGTCCCGCTCCTTCCGATCGCGATTTCAAGAAATTCATCTACGCGCTCCTTGTGGCTTATATCGCCGTGCTCATTCGATGTATCTACCGGTGAGTATCGATTCGTACATTCATCTTCGACGAGGCTGGCTGATCCGATCGCAGTATCCCTGAGATGTCGGCAGGCTGGGGAAGCGACATCATGCAGGACGAGACATCTTTCTTGGTTCTCGACGGAGCGTGAGTCATGCAGGTCAGACAGTCTGGGGCCAGAAAGTTGACCCATTATCAGTATGGTCGCTATCGCCGTCCTCGTGTTGACGTTTTTCCATCCGGCATTCTACTTTCCGATTCTCTGTAAACCGAAACGAGGCAAGAAAGCGGCCAAGACGACCGGCGAGGTCAAGGCATAGTGGACGTCACGAGTCATGCAAGGACATTAGAGTGTATAGAAACGGTATATGGATCACATGTGACTCGCGCGAATGCCAGTGGTTTCACTTTGGTGAGATCGTTTCGACCGCAAGCTTATCGCTTCTCGAGACACTGTACGCATACATCATGTGCGTCTATCGACTAGGCCAGTCATAACTACCCCTTGACCGCCCTGGTACTCCTCTTGCGTACCGCTTCGCCCTTAAAATAGAATAGGTAAGGGATAGGAGCAAGAAGACAGCCGATGAGAGCCAACAGCAGACCGGCATACTGGAAGCCCATGTTGTGGAACATCTGCGTTACCCACAGCGGCACCGAAGCACCGACCTCACTCCGCATGAGGGTTTTGGCGGCGATGGCGGAAGCGGCGAAATTGGCGTATGAGTCGACAATGTACGAATTGGCAGCGATGTAGAGCATGAGCATGGCGAACCCGAACAGTGCGGCGCCGACGCAAGGTCCGATCCAGTGAACGTGGGCGTATGCTCCAGTGAAGGCAAAGATGAACAGACCGATGGGAAGGACGATGGCTCCGATCATCATTGGAAATAGTCGGGCTTCGGGTCGAGGTCCGTTGACGGTTGCTGCCTTGTACCAGCGTTCTTGAAACGGCATGACCATCATGGCGAGTAGTATGCCGATCTGTAGGCAATCAGCGACAGCCTAGGAGAAAGAATGATACGGCGAGATAGTACTCACGATGACGGAAACGAAGGCGACCCCAGTCATACCAATGTTCCAACCTCGGATCTCTTCAAAGGCGATCGGCATGGCGAAGAAGAGGAGGTATAGAAGGGCGTAGACGAAAGAAAGATAGATCGACATGCAAAGAACGATGGGCTCGGCAAACATCATGATGAGGGGTCGTAAACAAGCGACCTTGAGTCGATCCGACAGGGGTTCAGTGTCGAGTTCGGCTTCGGATCTGTAAAACTCCGATCCGGTTTCTTTACGCAGCTTCTTCGACTTGCGCTTGAGGATGACCGAAGCGAGCGTTTCGGGCATAACGAGGGTGAATGCGAATACCGTACCGCAGAGGATGAAGAGGACCCAGTAGATCCACCTCCATTGACCCGTCTTGAGCGCGATCCATCCGCCGAAAAGCGGTCCAAGGCATGGACCCATGAAGATGGTCATTGAGAAGATGGCCATGGGGATACCCCGTTGTTCCACCGACCAGATGTCGGCAATGGTACCGCCAACGTTGGTCATGGGTGCCGATGCGGCCGTACCGGCAATTAGTCGGCAGACGAGCATGGTTCCGATGTTTGGTGCGAGGGCGGAAGGGAGGGTGAAGATGAAGTAGAAGAACATGGAGATGCAGTAGATGGGTTTACGTCCCACTACCTCCGATACTGTGGACGATGTCAGTAGCACTCGTATGTTGGGTGGGACGGCGTACGCGGAGCGAAAACAAGGGGTCCGACTCCAAATCCGACAACGAACAAGCTGATGGACAGGAAGATGACCACGTTCGACACGCCTAGATCCTCTGCCGGACCAGGCAGATCACCAGTCGGCATCGCCGACCCGAGAGCGACCGCAAGGCATAGGAATGATGTACCGATAGTGACGAACCTGCATAATCAGTGCGCGCTTTTAGACCGGCCCATATCCCTCACCACTTCTTGCCGTTCCCCCATTCCTTGGGGTCCTCCTCCTTGCCAGGCTCGAAACCCACGATCACGATCTTTTCATCTCCCGTCTGCTCCACATCGCCGTTGGCACGATGTTGATGTCTCGGTGCAAGTGCGGCATCGGAAGAGGAAGGGGGCTGAGTCGAAATGGCTCTGGCGAGTCTGTCTTCTTGCGCTTCGCCAGGCAGTTCAGCCATTTCGCCTTCCTGAGCATCGGTATAGATAGGTGGTCGAGTTAGCTCTCCTTCGATTGGTTCTAGCATGATGTGTGAGTGTATGTGTCCTCAAGATACTACGTAGGTTGTGTAGTGAGCGCAAAGGGTCAGTGGACAGTGACGGCAAGTCCTCCTATATATACGTCGTCGGCTCGTACCAAGCGACGACGTGCACAAGTGGGTGCTGGTCCGCGTACGGCGCAGAGGGCGTCGAGGCCGAGCGTCATGTTCGCAAGCCTGCTCGACAGCATAACCAAGGTTGGATAAAGCTTGAAAAGTGCGCCTCGAGTTCTGGTGGTAGTTACTGCCTGATGCCGCGGCCGAGAGCAGATCAGATCTCTCATCGACTATCGTGCCTGGCTGAAATCCGTCTCGTCCGTAAACGTTTCGGGTGGCATTCTACTTCCGAACTACATCCAACAGTCGAATATTTACCTCGAGCGTTACGACTAGTTCGCTTCGTGTTGACGGTTAGTCACAGACACGCCCCTCACGAGCGAGGTCGCTTGGAATCCCAGGTTCAAGGCCATCTCGCTCGCACGAAGTCGGATCGGCCGGGTGATCGGTCACCTCACGACAAACGAGATGGTACCAAGCAAGCCATGCATACGCCTTTGTTCCACAGCGAGCCTGGTCAAGCGACCGCTATTGAATACGTGACTAGCGGACGCATCGATCACGCACTTGGAGGTTGAGGGCAATGGTCCGGGAAGCCAGGCCTCTTGTTCCCCCACCACGTCGGGAATGGTGCGCCAGATCCGTCACCAGCCGCACCGAAAACAGCAAAGGACAGGATAAACATGACGAGTAAACTTCCACCGTCGAAAGCGGCAGTGACGAGGTAGCTATACCGTCGGAAGATCTGGGGTCGGTACAGTCGTAGATACCACTGGACAAAGATGGGAACCAGCAAGCCCGACAGCATCGTGCACGATTGAGGCGAGATGACGGCGAGATAGCCCGAGAAGACCAATATAAGCGGTACGTTGATTTGGTTCAGCTCGAATCCACGGATACGGGGAACGAATCGGGTGAAGGTGGCATGTACGATGACTACGCCGACACCGAGGATGAGACCGATCGGAACGATGTAGTAGTCTCCATCAAGGGAGAACATGTCGCGAGACAACGCCCATGTCGTAGCCGCCGTGTTCTGGGATTGAAAGAAAGCCCCGGACCAGGCGTAGTTGCCGTGAGTGTCGAATAGGAGTTCTCGGTGGGAGTTGACGATGGACACCGATACGACGTAATTGATGAAGAGTCCGACAATCGTACCGTATGTTTGCGTCAAGAACATGATACGCGGCGGGATCTTGACTGCAGGCAAGTCAGATGGTGAGCCTCGTGTACTTTCCAGGTACACCGAAGAGCACTCACGATACTCTCCCATCTTCAGATCACTTGCCATGTTCAAACTCTGCGAAATGACCGAGTGTGACCACGATGAGAAGTAGAGGTTGGCCAGAGGTCGTCCAGGCAGCACCGCACCAGCCACGATCTTCATGAGGTTGTTGGTCGCGATACCACTTCCGTAACGAGAGTAGAGGATCGTCGACTGAAGCAATCATAAGCGGTGAAACCGAGTCGTCACTTTCGGCAAACTCACAAAAGGCGCGACGAAAGCTCCGACCAAGAGGGCGATGACATATCCCCACGCCGGCAGTGTTGTGCTCTGCGTCGTGGTGACGATGATTCCGAGGACAAACGCGAACGTCAGGATACCGGCATACCACCAGACCGGTACCTCTTTGTACTTGGCAACCATGGTAGCGTGATGTCGATCCTCCGAAGTACCGGTCCGGAGAGCCTTGATCGATGCCCAAACGTCTTTTCGCCAGAACAGGGTGACGTGCGCTACAAGCGCTCCGATCTTATCATCAGCTGTAGTTGGTGTTGATGTACGTAGCAACGACTCACAGCAGCGTTTCCCACGGTGAGTGACCAGGCGTAAGACCCTGTCAATCGCGGCAGACCATACTCCTCAAGCGCCTGTCTATCCAAGATCCCATTGACGAAGATGTTTGAAGCATTGTACCGCCCACCGTCCGCGGTTCGAAGATTCGAAGCCATGAATGGTAGAGCGCGCGACCCCCACAGATTGCTGTAGTAGACTCCGATGTAAGCGATCCAGCATATGAAAAGGCCGAATGCGGCGTTTAGCTAAATCGTTAGCAAAGATCGCTGCGAATCGATGGTGGACCTACATGATAGCCAAGGGGTTGCGAGGTGGATACCGAGGTGATGTACTGCCAGTCAAAGCTGAGGTGAAATCAGACATGCTACGCAGCACGACGATGTCGATGAAACTCACGAGAATGACAGAATACCGAGACCCTCATTGCTGAGACTGCCACCGAACAGGTTGGTGAGAATGGCAGCCTTCTCCCCAGTAGCCTTCTGCGACGCCAAACAAGGAATAGATACCGAATTGAGCCAAGGCATGATGTATGCTGGGAGAACTTGATAGATCGCCATGCCGCCGAAAGCGTACCAGAAGTACCGCACTCGCTTGGAGGACCGCACGTCTTCCCAGTGAAGACTCTGGAGGGTGGTGACGAGCGGGATGTTGGACCAGTATACCGCTTCTGGCGCTGAAAGTCGTCAGCCGAACTCGGCTAACCTGTGGATGGGATTCAGTACTTACCCCACACAGTGACAGGTCTGAGAAGACCAGTGAGACCATATCCGAACAGCGAGATAGACAAGATACCGAGGATCACCGTTGCCGCATTTAGCGGGTTACCCTCGTAGAACAGTCGTTGGACCGTGAAGGTGACTACGCTGAGCGAGCCTTGCGAGGCGCTGGAAGCGGTGATGGAAGCGATAGCGTGCTCTTTGAGACCGAACGAATGGGGGTTGATGAACTTTAGAACAGTGATCCAGATTGGGAGGCGGAGAGATGGGTCTGGATGTCGTTCGCGCCATCTCGCGGCCAGTCGATCACCGCGGGGTAGAAGGACTGACCAGCCCTTACCGATGAAGTAGATGCACAGGACCATGAACGCGCCGGACACCGAAGCGTTGGTCGGCTTGAACTGGCAGTGAGTCAGCTATGGATGCCATATGAGGTCTGCATCGGATGCTCACGTTGTAGATCTGGTTCATGGCCGCTTGGAAACAGGCAAAAGCCGTGCCCAAAACGGCACTCCGGAACGTCAAGACTGGATCCCCATCGTCCCTCAAAGTCAACAAGTGGTTGCTCGCTTCCGCCCCTGTCCTGATGATCACCTCATCCTCTCCAGCCAGCTCTTTCTCGATGCGATCTAGTCCAGCTATACTCTGGTCCGGCGATACATCCTTGCTGTCCTTGCCCTCGTCATTCAGGTCTTTCTCCTCACCCTCTTGCCTATAACTGACCGTGTAGGGCTCGATGGTATCGTCCCTCTCTGCTTCTTGCCTTTGCGCGGCCATGATGTTCGTCGTCGACTGCTGCGGACGGGCATGACGAGACGCTGTCACTTATAAGCTTTATAGGTCCGGGATATCGGTCGACACTCTACGTCGAATTGTCTGGCGAAGTTTATTCTCGTCGTCAAGAATCGTCATATTGGCGATGTTCGATGTATTAGCGACCAAGATAGGCGCTCGCTCCTCCACTCATCGGTACTTCCGGCGAGAGCACCTTGGAGGTTGATGACCGCCATAGCATAGCAAAGCAAAGCGAAGCAAAGCAGCGAGAGGATCAAGGTGAATCATGAAAGGGTGATCTTGGCATGAGCACGAATCAGTTCGTCGTTGCTTTTGACCATGAGGCGCGCTTTGATTTTGGTGGCACTTGTCACGTCATTTCACTCCTCTTTTACGCCATCATGCAACTCACTCGCATGTGCCGACCTGCTCATTTGGTGAGAGAGGAGCAGCTGGCAACATATCACGTAGCAAGGGGCTACTACGCTGGGTATCTCAGGTTGCTAGAGGACGGCTGCTTTTGCAGGTTTGCCAATCGTGGGGTGGAGTGGCAGTAGTTGCTCCAAGTTGCGTGTGTCGGTGTCTCGACAACCTGCCTCGTGATCGCACATCTTACCTCAAGCTAAATCGATCGACAGTCCTCGATGAGCTGACCTTGAGACAGACCGTCATGTCCAGCAGGTCCGCTGAGGATGGCTTCACTTCATACTGACTGATTACTGCGTACAACAGCGGACGCCACGACCGTGGCACCTCTACGGTCGGCCTTGAAAACCGCGGAAGTCATCCAGAGCCACAATAGTTGATTTGTTGCTCCTTATATACCAATCTGGCGGATCGTACCTTGTAAAGAGTTCGCCATCGGGCGCTCTCTTGAAATCTACCCTGGTTGGTTTAGCTGGGCCGGCAGACGAAGGAAATCCTCCATACTCACTTTCCGCCCCGCACTGAGAGCACCGTAAACCATTTCCCGTACGAGCTACCCCTGACCACGGGCACATAGTCTGCTTCTTTGCTTGCAGCCGCTACGCATATCGGTCAATCATGATTGGCGATAAATGCAAGCTTGCTCACCCAATTCCGACTCTGTTTCAGTGGAGATCGTCTTGGCCTTGTGACCGGTCAGCATTTCAAGCAGCCATGCCACATGTTGAAAGTCTTTGCCTTCCCGTGGTCGCCATCCCAGAGCGTAAACCGCTTCCCCCAATACCAGCGGCCACCTGACACGGTCAATGACCTGATTGAGGCAGGAGTCAACGTTCCAGTATGACCTACAGGGGCGCGCTCCACTTGTCGACTCCATCTTGTTTGGTGTCTACTTTGTCAAGAAGCTCGTTGACATCGATAATTTGCGTCGGAGCCCTCACGGGACTGTTGGACCCGTCAGATTTGTAGAAGACCTGGACCGCGACCGAGCCTTCATGGTCACTCCGTGCGTCGTCGAACATGGATCGGATCCAGGCGCCGTTCTCATGGCATTTCGTCAAACCCCAGAGTAAGTCCCACCAGCCACCACCTTCTTCTCCAAGGATGGATTCATAGAGGTCTGCCTTCCGAGCCTTGAGCTGCCAGAACACTGTCAGGGATCAGCACTCCTCAAGGCGGTCTCAGGGAACGCTCGAATTACCGTCTAAGAGGTGTGTAGTATTCGGACGATTGTCGGGTCCAAGCAACTATGGCCAATCGTCAGCCTCTCGCTTGCGCTGTAGGTGATCGACAGCCGGTGCCGCAAGTGCTGAACATTGTCAGTCCGGCTTGAATGCAGTACACGCGCGCAGTCAAACCTGAGCCTGGTACGCACCCACTGATACCATCGCTACGACGGTCATGCTACGACGGTCATCCACTGAAGTAGCCTCATCTTGTCGCGATGGCGAGGTCCGAACAACTTTCTTCAAGTTGAGTCGTTGTGTGATCCGTATTGCTGAATGACCTATTCTTTTGAAGGATCAAATCGACTACGGTTGGGTCCGAGATGATGCTGCCCGAGAGTCATTTATATGTGCGTGAGAGTTCCCATGGACAAGCGTACGGGTCGGCGCCGATCGGCACTCGTCCTTTGTAATGATTTCCCGACAGTTTGACGGGGGCATAAGGGTGGGATGATCGCCATCGTCCTGCGAGAAGCTCCGGAAAGGGTCTGTGCATAGGTAAGACAGGAGGCGAGGAGGGAGTGGTGTTTCACAGTCGATCCATTGACACGATGCTTGGCGATCCCAGTGGGGACATGCCGTTTGTTGTGCGCCAGATCAAGAACATGACGATGTCGCCACAAATCTGCTATGGCGTCAAGTAGACTCTTCCATTGCCCTCCTACAGGGCAATCTTTGATGAAGTCCGCTAGCACCACCTGATCCGTGTAATTACCGTCCCGTGTCCGGCTTATACTGTAGGTACATGTACATATGGTACCCAACTGATCTCGCGATCACGTGATGAATCTACGCTGGATTCAGGGCGGCTTAAGCGACATCATCTCGAACAGATTTGTCTTCTCTCTTGCTCCGCCTTACTCGACTCCAAGCTACCGGCTTTTCTATTTTAGGTCAACAGCGACCAGAGACGGCATTTGCGGGACGGTGATGTGGGACGCCAATACAGAACGTCATGTAGCCCCTTGCAGTGTTGACTTTGCACTTGTCGCTGTCGATCATGGACTCGGACGTTGTGGATAGTTCGAAACGGGACACTCCGAATGATGCTCGACCTCACGCTTCCACCGATGAGCTGTATGTCGAGGATGAAGCGGCGCTTTTCGCTTCGCCATTGCCGATCATAGGTCAGCGTCGCACAACGACGAGGTTGGAGTTATGGGTAAGTGAATCAACCTCTGCCGAGCTTAAGCCAGCTCACGCCATCAGTCGTGGTACGTCTACTACATCGGTAACAGTGGGCTGGGACCGTTCAACTTCGCCATTTCGGCTTGGCAGAACCTCCTCTATCTCGCTGGATGGGATCCTGCTTTCCCGGGGAGAAGTACGCCATGTGGATTGGGTGGTCAGTGACTTTCCGCTAGCGACAGCAGCAGGGATGATCACGCATCGGTATACTGACTGTATCAGACTGCAACCTCGTGGCCTACGGCTCAGAGCGCTCAGGTGAGCATCTAACGCTATCAGCAGTCCCAGTCGCCGGGCCATTCAGCTGACCGCCGATTTCGCAGTCAATTCAATTGTACTCATCACCAACGGGCTATCGTTCGCACTGCAAGCCATCATCTTCCTCACCGTCGGCTCCTTCGCGGACTATGGTGTGAGTCCTGCAATGGAAGGCGACAGAAGGGGGACCTCGGCTGAAGCTGTCAGGTCTGGAGACCACATATCACTACCGCTTTTACCGTTTTGGGTTGGGGTGTCAGCTTCGGGTGGCTTGGGGTGATGAAGCCTGAGAAGTGGGTTCGACTAGCGTTGGCTATCCGCTCGGTCGCTCGGTCGCTGATCTCGTCAGATGGCAGATCGGAACAGGGCTGTACATCGTCGGTCTTATCAGTTACCAAGGAGCTCTGACCTGTAAGTCCGCCGCGTTCTCGCGGAGCGAAATGCCTGAGCTGAATGCCCAGTCTGGACCGCGGCTTTCCCGGGACTCGCAAGGGATCTGCCGGAAGTAAAGGAAAGCGAGGAGAAGCTTGCCCACGGAGAGACAAGGCGAGTCAGCACTTCGTAGGGCAAGGGCCGCTCGCTGACCTGTCGCAGTCAGAAAGCGCACGATGATCTAGACATGATCACACGTAATCGTCTCGCCAACGTGTCATTCTTCGTCTGTTCCGTTGGAGAGCTGGTGGTCTTGGCGATTCTGGCGGGCATACTGGAAGGAATCATTACGGATGACCCGGACAGCAATACGAGGGCTCTTAGTATAGTCTGTGCATACAGCGCGGGAGTCTGGAGTGAGTGACGCGTAGACGACAAGGCAAGAGAAAGGCAGTTTCGCTGATCTTCAGTCATCTGTGCCGCGCCGTGGCTGGTGTTCGAGCAGTACCGTCCGGGCAATACGCTTCCTCCGAATACCTCATATCTCACCGTCGGGTGAGTGGGATCTAAATCCCACTGCGGACGACACTGATCTTCTAGCGTGAAGCAGATCTATCACGCGTTCCGACTATGTCTGCGACTGAAGCAGACATTCATCTACCTCGTACGCATCGTCCCGTCCTCTCGTCATGCGCGCATAGCTGATCTTGACAGGCGGCATACTTCTTCCTCGGGGACTGCCTCAATACGCTCGTCACGGTAATTGCAACGTTGCAGAACGAGGCGGCATCATTCGATACCAAGACGCTGAACTTGTGAGCTGTCAAACTTATCTCCGCGAGAGTCTGCCCTTTCTGACCGCTGTACAGCCTCCTCATCGACGGTATCGGGGCGCAAGCTATCGGGTGAGTCGTTCTTCGGGACATATGGCATACTGAGCCAGGCTGACGTACAGAATCGGAGTGTTCTGGCTCATCCAGAAACGATGGACTATCCGGACCAAGACGATGCTCCTGACAGTAAGTGTCTGTCCTCGCCATACCAATCCTCAGTTGGGGCTGACACACGTAGAATGCCTTCTTCATCCTCATGCTCGCCGCTTGGGGCTGTATCGGCATTACCCAAACGTCATTCGGTTTCCACAATGTATGGGAGTTCTGGGCGTATCAGGCTTTCTATGGACTGTTTGTGTGTCCGTGGTACGCGATCTCGGTGAGTATTCGGTCGTCCCAGTTGGCATTTAGACACGACTGACGGCATCCAGCAAGCCATGATCTCGGAAGTTGTACCCAGAGGCAAAGAAGTGAGCTTCACTGCACCACGTCACATGACGCTGTCCCGACTGACTTTACAGTTCCTCTTTTTCGCGCTATTCTCCATCATTGGCAAAACATCGAGCTTCATCGGTCCCTTCGTCTCGTCCGCAATCATCGACCGCTCAGGCAACGAGAACATGCCATTCGCTTTCCTCCTCGCTCTTGGCGCTCTGAGTGTCGTCGTACTTTGGATGGTGGACGTCGACAAGTCGAGAGTCGAGTGCAGGATGTACCTTGTCGACGAAGCGACTCGGGTGTACAAGCTCAACCCGCGGGCTCATCAAGACTCGGACGGAGGACTCGACGAGCCGCCGGTTCCCGTGCAGGTGTCGTCGAATGAGGTCGACGGTGTACATGACAGCAAAGTACAATAGACCGGACTTGGGTAATGTACGAGCACATGCAAGCGAGATGAGCGAGCTTTCAAGTGCACCGTTCGAGTCATGTCGGATGTCAAAGCTGACAATGTCCTGCATACTGTCCATTGTATCGAAATTCCAGCGAGTCCCAAGTAAGGCGCAACGCTCATCCAGCCATGAGACCCACCGCCGACCACCTCAGTAGTTGCAGCAGGACGCTCCCGCCGGCGCTATGACGTGTCAGCATCCATCATGTCACATCGACTGTCTTGGACATACCCTTCGAAGCAAAAGCACTGCAATCCGTGTTCAGCACGAATGCGCTGTAACCTTTGTCCGTATAGCTGAGGGGAGGAGCGGGATCCTTGATCAGGTAGCAGTTGTTTCCTGGCAGATCTCGCCAATCACCCGATGCGCAAGCTATATCGCGTTAGTATCACAGCTCCGCCCAAGCGCTCAGTAAAGCGAAGACCCACTTGGGGTATTGACGCAAAGCTGAATGCAGGCGTCGAAAGTGGGAGCAGGGGTGTTGGTGATGTAATCGGCCGGTTCGTTTGACGAGGTGAATATGCCTGGGTAGACGGCAGCGTTGAAGTTGGGCGAGGCGTTAGCGCAGGGTGGGTAAGGTACTGGGGAGGTTCGTCGCTGAGGTGGGTTTTGAAGTCGTTCGAGCACTTCTCGTCGGCTGGTCTGCTTGAGCTGCGACCAGCCCGGTGCCGCTTTCGGTTGAGGCGCTGCGACGGTCGAGATAGCCAACAACGAGGCGAACGAGGTGAGAATGACGGCGAGGCCAACCATCTTCAACACCCGAGACTGTGGGATACGAGGAAACAGCGTCCTCATGCCGGGCCTCTTTATGCTAATTCAGCTTCTATTGTCAGCTGCTTCGGACCGTCATTGATGACACGCCCTCGGGGCCGAAGAAGTTTCATCGAGCTTCTTCCACACACAATCTTGACGTTCAATCTTCTTGGCACTATGTCGTGCGCCTCTCAGCCCCCTACATGATGACTACACGCATCGGCATCGCACTGCCTCCTCTCTCCTCGCACACAGCCGAGGCGCTGCATGAAGGCCCAAAAGGGTGATGCGGTGGCATCAAAGATTGAAATCTCCGGTATAACGGGCCAGGAACGGAATGTTCGGGCTAGGAACCATAAGCCATCTTTCTCGCCGAAGTCGTGATGATGACTTGCATTCCCATCGGTCGTCGGAGGAGAGGTGCGTCAAGTCAGCATTCCCGTCCCCACCCTTACCTGCTCATGGACGGAGGCGAGAAAGTTTGCCGGAGCTTACAATTGCTCCCCGCGCGCCCCAGTCTTTCTTGGCATGCCGAAAAAGCAACGCCATGAGATAACAGGACCATCCGAAGAGCAATCATTCCAACTTCATTGCCAGCCGTGACAGATTGTCTGCGCTACTCAGCGTATCTACCAGAGCTTCAGGCAACGCCGCAGCGTGACCAGCCTGATTATTGGATGAAGTGTCATCAGCATTGTGGATCTGCAGTCAGCGTCGCGCCGAGACAAAACCGCTGCCTCATGTTGGATTCTCCTTTGTTTTCACCTCGTGTATTTATTCCTTTGTCCTGCCATTCCTTTGTGCTTCAACACTGACTATGATATCCCAAATCGAGGTGATTCTCACTCTACCGAGCATACGTTCGCCATCATGCTGCCCACCAACTATCTGACCGGCAGCCAGACTATCGACCTCGCCGCTCGAGGTGAAGTCAAACTTGCGCAGGTGATTGCGGACCATCAAGTCAGGTATGCGTCCAGAGGTGACGACCTGAAGGCTTGGGTCACTGTGAAGCATGAACAAGCAAAGCTGGATCTGGAGAAGGATCGCCCCCGGGGAGACCTGGCTGGTATGATCGTGGGAGTGAAAGACATCATCAGTGAGAACTTCGCCGTCAAGTGATGCTTCGCTGACAGTTCGCGAAGACACCAAAGACATGCCAACTGAGCACGGCTCTCAGATGTACAAGGGTCATCAACCCGGGGTCGATGCTGCCGTGGTCACCATCTTGCGTCAGGCTGGTGCAACTATCATCGGCAAGACGGTGAGTACTATTGTCTACGTGTCATGATCAACAATTGAAGATGGCCAGGCCACCCATGAGTTCGCATACGGCGGATTGCCAGACGCGTTGAATCCCTTCGACCACAGTCGTGACGCCGGTGGCTCATCTGTGGGATCGGCTGTCTCGGTCTGCGACTACCAATGTCATGTCGGCGTTGGCACTCAGACGGTGAGTGCCTTGGTCTTCAGGCCATAAGGACCATAGCTAGAAAGTGCTAACCACAGAGCGGATCGCTGCTTCGGCCAGCGGGCAATGCCGGAGTGTTTGGATTGTAACCAACGTGAGTGTAGTCCTGTCGAGGCGTAAGAACGAGATCGCTGACTGCTCTCAGTTGGGGCCGAATCAGTATGGAAGGCGTCAAACCATTGTCGCCGATCTTCGACACCATCGGTTTTCACGCCCGAAACGTTCAAGACATCCAGCTCGTTTGCCATCACTTTGACATCGTTCGAGAGCTAGGCGCACCAGCTCCAGACGTATCATCCCTTCGACTCGGTTTCGCCATGACGGATATACTCAGATCTGCCGCGACTGATGACCTGCGAGCAGTCTGGGAGGAAGCCAAGGAGTGCTTGCGATCGGCAGGCGCCTTGATCACCGACATCGAGCTGCCCGTGGTATACGATGCACTTTCGGGCACGCGTTGTCGATTGTCGAAAAAGCTGCTCGAGGTTGATGCCGGCTTCAACGTGCTCTCGGATTACTTGATGGCTCCCGAAGAGCTCGATAACTCCACGCGACGCGCTGTTGAAAAGCGATTCAACGTGCCTCATCACGAGACCCTTGCGGTCGCTGATGAGATTGCTGCTCTCCGACCCGGCATGGACGCCCTTCTGAATCAATTCGATGCCGTCGTAACCCCGACCACGCCCGGCGAGCCACCACTCACGGACCGAGAAGGCTGATCCTGCGGTGCTGATCATGTGGACCGGTCTTCACGTCCCGATGGTCAACGTGCCCGGACTCGCCAGCTCCGAGGGTCTCCCAATTGGCTTGACGCTGCTGGGACCAAGGTGAGGCAACGCCCCCTGAAACGGATAGTAGGCATTGACAAGGCCTAGATACGGCGACGAGAAGCTGTTGCAGGTTGCCAAAGCGGTCTCGAAAGTCTGGATTGACAAAGGTCAGGACAAGATGCTCAAGATACCCGCACCTGAAGGCGCGATCCATCTACAGCCATGATGCGAGATGGCTGCGCGACGCAGACAGTGTAGATGGGATGGATACATAGTACGGTGACATGCATGACGAAAAAGTGGTGGATGATATCGGTCATTGCGCGAACGTGCTTCTCGGGGCAGAGGTAAGAGCTCTTTCAGCCTATCTTAGCTTGGAGTGGGCGATCATACCGGCTACGATCCGTGAGCTCAGCTCATAAAGGGCCGTGAAGAGCAGGAAATGCTAACGGTAGACGTATCGCTGATTCGCAATAGTTGTCACGTGCACTCCTTCGTTCTTGACGTTTTGCAGCATGTTTGCCTCGTCCCATGGGTTGAGTTTTTTCTCCTCGGGTTTGAGCGCTTTGTGGACCTGGCGGAACATGATGTACAAAAGAGCCTATGCTTCAGCCCTAACTGTCTGCAATGGTAGGAATAAGCTTACCAGGCCGGCGAGACCGCCAATGATGCCTCCCACAATTGCGCCGACGTTTGGGCCGGAGTTGTCGACCGCTGCGCCCGGAGGCGGTGGAGCTGCCGTCCCATTAGTGAGCGGTCCGGCCGGAGGAGGAGTTAACAGGGTATCGGACGCTTGCGGAGGTATTGTGGAGGAAGATGAGGGGGTCTGTGTCGTATTCCTGGGGGATCAGCTCAAGGCATTTCCGGCATCTACAGAAGCGAGGACTGACACAAAGTTTGCCTGTCCTTGCGGACCCCACGCCTGCCATCGATCCACCACGAAACCGACTTGCCCATCGTCTACATCCAGAGCCTCGAGCATCATCGTATGCTGAATGCCGGGATTGAGCTGTGTAGTGTAGTAGAGCAGAACGCCGTGTCCCTCCACGTCCGAGTTCGCTGACAGGGTAGACACCCGATTACCATCTACCCATATTCCGATGGAGCCGAGAGTCGGCGCAGTTACGCCGTAAGCAGCGATCGCCGAACCTGATGATCAGCTACTAGCTCTAGAGACTCGCCATCAATGAAAGTCTCACCATGGAATGATACGGAGACTGATGCACCCGAAGTGCCAGTCCAGCTCAATGTTCCGGCATTATCCTCGCTCGTGACGGCAACAGTAGCGTTGCTGCCGGCGCCGACGGCGGTAAAGTTGCCACTGTAGTCTGGCCCCAGCGTACCGTCATCGAGCACTGCTTCGGCCTCTTGAGCTCTACATGCGTCAATACAACGTCCATCGCTCCAAGAGACTCACCCGTTGGCGACGTGCTCGGTCGAAATGGTTGCACCGCCAAAAGTGATGGGATTTGCAGAGCAATCACCGGTGCATTGGAATTGAAGGAGGAAGGTATTCGGATCAAGCTTGTCGCCACGCCAGGCCTGCCCGGGTGCCCAAGGCTGGGCTGGCTCTGAGTTGACGGTGAGGCTGACGTTCCAGCCAGTCTGAGGGCTAAAGACGGGCGTGAAGCCGGTGGCTGATCACGACGCTGGTCAGCTCGGTCTGTCATACCACATGAACGGTTTACGCACAGTAGATAGAGGGAAGTAGTACCGCCCCTGACTGCTGCAGTGTCGAAGCTGTCTGATCACCCGCACCCGCTGGCTGGCCTTGTGATAGGATGTCATTCCATCTACCTTGTAGCGTGTCGGGTATCAGGCTGGAGGGAGAGTAGAGAAAGAGAGGGGAAGCAGCTGATAGCCAGAGCAAGCTCATCGCGTTGGAGGCGTTTCAACGACAAGATACGAGACGATTCACCTATAGTACATCCTATTGCACCGCCGAGTCTTCTCTCTTTTCATCACTGTGACGGGACAGTCCGAAGCATCCGCGGATCACGGGGGAGAGCTATCAAAGGATACGATCCAAGGGGTCTGATCGAGAAAGAGGGACTCACGTGCTCGAAGAAAGGGAGATTGATGGGATCGCTTCCATCATCTGAGTGACGCTCGGCGGATAGCTCCACCACGACCTGACAAGTCCGGATGCATCGCTGCACAAAGGCCAAGGTGTCTGGTCGGAGCATACGTAACGGGAAGGACCAATTTCCAATTTTCACGACGAGACGATTCAGCTGTAGCTCGTCTTTCATGCTCAAGCATTAAGAAGTCAATTCAGTCGGCGCCTCTCGAAACAGCCAAGCAGTAACATCTAAAGATATGAGATGTACCTGTAGAAAGTCGCGCTGTGGTGTGCTGTCGGATGTAGATACTGACAGCCTAGTCGCTGACCGCATACTTCGGACGGTACAAGAGCATCGGCCAAGGTCTGAACTGGCTTTCTTCTTTCTTCTCGACTTTGAGTGCTTTCCGGACCGGACCGCAGAACGCTGCCCAGAAGTTTCCTTTCCCCCCTTTCTTTCGGTATCTCCAGTACATGAACGCCAGGAAGAGCAGTAGCTATCAGACTGATCAGTCCTTTGCCGTCACGCTGCGTATTGTAGTCACTGACAGCTGCGACAAGTCCGCCGAGAATGCCGCCGACCAAGACCCCAGACGAGTCATCTCCGGCAGGGCTCTGTTGACCGCCGGGCCAGAAAGGCTGTTGTGTCTGTCCGCCCGGCGTTGCGATGACAAAGTAGTCAATCGCCAGAGTTGTGCCTTCGTTCTGGTTGGTGAGGGTGATTTGGTGATTTCGAGAGGTATCTAGCTGATCGGCATAGAATAGTAAAGTGTTGAATGTGGGGACGGTCGTTGAGGCGTTGTATACCCCGGCAGGGGTATTGTCGAGAGCAACTTGATAAGAACCGAATGAGGGCCCAGTGGGACCGTAAACATAGACCGCAGGACCTGATCCGAAGTCAGAGGCATACTCGGTGACGGTGATGTACAAGTAGCTCACCGGCGAAAGTGAGGGATGCCGCAGCTTGAGTAGACGATGTGTAGCTAACACTGTCTCGGTAGTATACACCATTCTGTAGGTCGGGAATTTGGCTCTGTCCCGCCGGCGTGGACGCGAAGCCCGAGTATTGCACCAGCGCGTCGGCATCATCGATAGTCGTATTGCTGCCGCTTGCTCTACACATCAGAATCACCGAAGCGGAGAAAGTGGATCACAGAGTGCACTCACCTGGTAGCGCCTGCCGTAATGACCTTGAGGCCGAGAAACTGAAAGGTCCCATTGGCATTGCCGGCGGGGCAATCTGACACCTCCAAGCGAACGGCATGGTTTCCAGCCTTGCCGTTCAGACTGATACTACCGCTTGATGCTTGTGCCGGCTGAAGTTGACCATCCAAGCCAACGAATATGGTGCACTCGGCACTGGCAGTCCACATGAAGCTCACATCGGTGACTGCTTACGTCAGTCTCCCCATGACATGGCATCCCAGGCTCGACCCACAATGCAGAGCTGAAGCGCCAACGGTAAAAGGTGAACCGTCATTCGGTGAGCAGCTGCTCGTTCCCGCAGCGTCCTGACTCCATCCCGCGCTGGGCGCATTCCTCTGCGGCTCGTACGTAAACATTGGCGAGCTTGCACCCACTGTGACCCAGTTCCCAGACGACTCCATCTGTCTCTCCGAACCTGCGACACCCGCAGGTCCCGGCGCATTGCTCGGTGGCGGCGCGCCCATGACTCGTTCTCCTGTGTAAACGGCTTGATAAGGTTTCGGCCGTCTCGAATGACACAGGTGATCCCCAATCCTTAAGCGAGATGGACCGGCTATGCCGATCACAGGGATAACTTGAGACACTTGACGAATGAATGGATGTGTGGGTCAAACGCTTAGCTGTGCGGGGCATGAACGGAAGACCAACCGAGCGGCACAAAGGATGGGCCCCATGATCAACCGAGAGGAGGAGGCTATCTCGTGGGCGTCAAAGGACAACATGAGGGGCTCTGACAGATATGGTTGATCTGGAGAGGTATATAAAGAGGACCGGCAGAGCTTTTGTATCTCATCACTACAATTCTCTCAGCGAGACAACATATCTTAGCACTCGACGTGCAGACTACCAAACCAAGCTACTACGAGACAATCAACCTTACCAGTGAGTAACATTATCACCTTTTCGTCGTGAGTGCCCGCAGGCTGACGGGCCAGACATGTACGGCGCCGCTGTCGTGAACCCAATGATGATGACCGCCGCCGGTCCAGTCATGTCGTCCTATCCCATGGCATATGGGGGCGGCATTTTCAACCGATGGGGACGATGGGGGTGGGGCCCAGGCTATGGGATCAACGGGAGCGCGTGGTACAACCCCTACGGGTACATGAACAACTACTGGTACTAGATACCAACGCGGAGAAGAGATGGCGGTAAAGGAGATGCCCGAACTTTGCCACCTAACAACGTATCGATTGCATTGTAGCCCACAATCCGTCATTGTTGTTGTACGATTGAGATGTATGTACTAGTAGCTTGTTACAGCCCTCAACCTGCCTCTCAGTGTCATCGAAGTCCCCGAGCTCATAGGCTCTTAGCGATTCATCTTCACTGCGACGACCACACTGGAGGATTGACATCGATTTGGGCGATCCGCATGGCGATCATACCGATTCAAAGGAAAGGGATCAGCGAACCAGATCAAGGGAGAGCCACATCCCATAGCCCTCGCCCCTGTGGTGATCATCTAGATCACCTCCGATACGAAGCCTATACAGTGATTAGGGGCAGATCACGACAGATCACGACAAGCGTACAGACCCTTTGTCTATGATGTTGCCGTCGCCTCTTGTTATTCTTCATCTTCTCACCCATCAACATGACCTCGAAACATGTGCGAGTCAAGGTTCACACGCCGTCACCATCATCTGCCGCCACCAATCCTGCTACCACAAAGACCACAAGTCATCGTTCACGATGTACCCACTGTCGAGACCGACAACCCCACCAAGCACCTCGAATCGCCGGCCCAGATCCCCCTTATAAGTCTGGGACTCGTGATGCAGTGGAAACCCCGCGCCCGATAGCAGACGCTATAACTCTCAATCACTCCCCTGACCCGAGGCTGCCTCCATCACTGCCCGTCGCACCCTCTATCCCCCTTGCTCATCACATGTTCGCTGGACCTGGGCCTATCCCCGTACACCTACCCCACGAACCACGACTACACCCCTTCGCTCCCGCTCCCGTACTTCATCACCTCGGTCGAGGACCAGAACCGCTGTTCGGCTGGGAATCGGTCATGCCGCTTCCGCACACGTACGGCCACCCGAAGTATCTGAGGCGGACCAAGCCGGATTATAGGAGGTTCTGCTTCAGTGTCGGCAAGGCGGACGTACCTTTTGCTGCCATGCCTGGGGGACCGCTTCGGGGAATGGACGTGACGATGGCACCGCAGATAGTCGGAAGTCATCGCTGGTAGGACCGTTTGCTCTCTGATCGACTAGGTCATACACTCCTTCTGTAACCAGTGTGCAATGCATTGCCCAGTGACCGCGTGCTTCACGGGTCCCTGCAAGTCGACGTGAAAGAGCAGATTTCGTACAACAACAGTGCAAGTCGCAAGCCTTCCACGTCCATATAACTTGATAACGATTGTGGTCGGCTCATAACCCCTTGGAGCGTGTGTGATTTAGCGTTTGAGCCTCTTGTGTGTGTCATAGACTTCTCATATCTTGGCGATATTCGCACGTACATGAACTACAGCCACTGCGTACAGTACAGTACTTGCTGGGCACGTCGCGCTCGACCACCTTGCGCTGTGCAGTACCAGCGAGTCCCCGCCCTGGAAACGTATTTAGGTTCCCATCTTGTCTGGTACAGCCTCACGACTCAGGTTGACGCCAGATGTCGATCGCGGGCTGTGCAAGTCATGAGACGTGAGGGACTGATATGCGAGTGGTTTTGACTGGTGTCAGTCACGTTCACCCCACTTCCCACCCTTGTTCCTCTGACGAGGGGAAATGTCAGGAACCCAGCCGGCCGTATATGTACAGTACCTAGAACCTGCTTGTGCGGCAAGCAGGTTCTCTAGCCCTTTTTGGGCGTTGTGGCCAAGCGGAGGTACAGCTTGGGGGAACCCATGACAGGAAAGTCTGATCACAGGTGGCAGTACATCTATTTATGGGACGCTGTGGGAAGCATATACAAGATTTGAAAGTGATACGTGGGCTAAGGCCGTCTGTCTCAGAATTGTTGCAGGGCGAGCGTCGCGGTGCTTCAAGACTGCCAAATGATTTCGGGCGTGCTGGGCTCAAACTTGAGACCGAAGACACACCCTCCCTGTTCCTTGTCAGCCAAGTGATGTGTCGCTGGGACGTGGTGCTATGCCGTCTGAAGAGGCTAGAAGCTCACCTTCTTGATGCCAACAGACGCCCAACCTCGCTCAAAGGGGATCGTCTGCTCCTCTGTCGTAAAGTGTCAGCGTCGGCTACACTGCGACGGGAGTACTCGAAGAGCCACGTACCTCCATATACTCCAGGGTACACGGCGTACAGGTCCTGTACATCGGAGCAATCGTCTTTCGTGGAGGCGAAGATGCAGTAATCTTGCTTCACAGGACCATCGGGACTGCGGTCGCTTCGCTTCGTGGTTGCGGAACCGAAGACCAGGCTGAATCCGGCCATTTCGTGCACATGTGCACATCCAGTGCCCCTCCACCGATCCATCTCGATGTCGCGGTCCAGTCGGCGACTCTCAGACGTGTTCTCTAATCTCATCAGTACGTGTGATGCTTCCCGATCGAGCATTGAATCCTGACTCGTCACTCACTTTGGTAAAGAGCAAAAGCGAGCTCAGGCTTTTCAAGCTGGTCGCCTCCCTCCGCGGCGACCTGGGTTGAGAGGATGACTACCAGTCCGTAGAAAGACATGGCGAGCGATTTCATGATGAGGCGGATCGTTACAAGGCTTGGTACTGTATGTTTGGTAATCGATACGGCAGGTATGTCAATGCGGTACTGCTGTCGTAAAAAGCGAGATGAAGAAATAAGACGGATAATGCGGCCCTGCGACAAGCTTTATAGCTCTTCGACTGATAGTGTACCAATATAGACTGTCGCCGATCAAGGGGGGAGTCAGGCGTGTCCACACCTTTCTTCGTGCTCCGTGAGTACAGTAACCAGCTGTTTCGCCTAGCACCACCTTGGTCAGTGAGACCCCTTGCGCGGGGGATGATTTTCACAGGGACCCACACAACCTTGACGCAAGATATCACCTAAAGCTGGTGCTGCTCGTACCTTTGATAACAAAATCCCAGGGATGCAAAGTGCTTCCGACTAGCTGCTGATCTGCCGATCCGCCCCCTTCCTTGCTTGAAAAGATCATCACCTCACGGGGTGACTGGATGGGGAGCGCTGATCGAGGCCAACGGAATGATCAGAGCGTGACCGAGCGCCGACGGAATCTTCCTGGGGCGTGTGGTATCAGTCCGTGCCTCTGCCGCAACGCGAGGTGCTTAATCCGACCCGCATCAGTACATGACACCAAGTGACAAAGAGAGAGCGCCTAAATGTCGCCCAAGCAGACTCCCGGTTCATAGGACTGAGCCACTCTGCACCACTGACCGCCACACTGATTCGGCGCAACTAAATCTTCGGGACCTCTGATTTCTGACCGTCTTCTTTGCTTCTACTTCATTTCTCGTCAGTATGGGCAAACGAGCCGAGCAGAACAAGAAGCGAAAGCGCCAAGCAGCGACCAACGGTCAGGCCGTCAAACTCGCCTCGACCAATGGTTTCAATTGGAATGTGCGTCCGAATGCAAATGGACACACTCGAGATGAGCTGGACGGGCCGTTAATCACTCAAGATGATCTCGATACTACCCTCATCACGCTCGAGACACTGTGCGAAGAGCCTGACGAGCTGGCACAGAAGGAGGTGAAAGATGTGAAGCGTGCGGTGTACGCTCTGCACCGAGTCATGGCTGAGGGTTCAACGCTGGGTTAGTCTCGTCCGTGCATCCCTCAACTGACCGCGAAGGGACATCACTGTCGTCACGCATATCAGCCGCTTTGCAGGACTACCGTTTCACTGACGCCCTCATCCTCCTATTCGAGATGCACACCCGCAAACTCCCGCCTAAGCTCGGATCATTACAACGCTGGGTCCGGGAGTGCGATGCGACGGTCTCCGCGTCGGGCGAGACGAGGGATAAAGACGCCATGAAGTGTTTGGACTTGATACTGCGTATCGCCAACCCGAACTTGATCGCTAGCTCTTCTACGGCACCAGCTACATCGGGAGAAGATATGATCAGGAGGAAACCGACTTGGACGGCCAGAGGGGCGGTAGAGGGGGAGATAGCAATTTGGGACAAGATGCAGAAGGGTCAATTGTTCGGTGAATAAGACCCTTTGAGCCTACTGTCGTAAAGATGTCCAAGCTGAGACTCTGTAGACGCTACACCACCCACGCCATACCCGGGTTTCAGGCCTGTACAGCACACCCCAGGTCACTTGCGCAAACCGCCCAACGTCTACGACTCGACCGTCTACGCCTCTTCACCCAGCGCAATCAAGATGTCGGCCGAACGACCACGTCAACCTACACGAGAGGACGTACCTGGTCTCCCTGGGGCTTTCATGGTATTGGATGTCTTCACTCCGGAAGAATGTCTGCAGATTGTCCAGGCGGCCGAGGCGATTGGGTTCGAGAAGGATGAAGCGGCAGGAGGATCCGCTACTCAGAAAGCATCGGTAAGTTTACGCATTCGTCTGCTAATAGGATACCATGCGAAAGTCGTCGGCTGACGAGCCCAGATCCTGGCCCGTAACTTCGTCTGGCTGGCCGATAAACCCTTCCTTGACCACTTTTACTCCCAGATCGTTCCGTTCGTCCCTCAGAACGCGCCGACAACGGCAGACGGGAACGGAGGAGGCGGCGTCCGCGGCATCAATGCGAGGTTCCGCGTGTACCAATACCGCGAGAATCAGGTGTATCGCGTGAGTATCACCCTACTCGGCGGACTAGATTATGCGCTGACAGCGACAGCCCCACATCGACGGTGCTTGGCCTGCAGCTGGACTGGACGCCGAGACAGGCGAGTACTTGCACGAGTACGTCCTGACTCAATCATGATGAACTCGTTTACGACTGATCTGTTTAGCTCATCTCCTCCATCCGACCCGCTCTGGTCACGCTACACCCTGCTCGTCTACCTCAACTCGGACATTCCCAGAGATACCGGTTCAACCACCTTCTTTCTCCCCGCTCGCGAGATGGGTATAATGGAGGCGACGTCTGTCAGGCCAGTACAGGGAGCAGTGCTGTGCTTCCGTGAGTCCCATTGTCGAGCTGGGAGACAAGAGCTGATCATTTTTAGCACATGGCGATACACTAGGCTCGCTGCTGCACGAAGGAAGTGCAGTCGGAGCCGGGGGAGGCAAGCTGGTCATCCGGACTGATGTGCTGTACGAGGCGAGGGGTTTCGGGCAGTACAAGCCACCTGCGAGCGCTGGCGTCAAGCAGGGTGGTAAAGAGGAAGAGGGCATCGGGGGTTGACCGTCATGTGAAGAGAGGCGAAGAGCGGCACTCCCGGAATCCGAGCACGCAACAGTATGCGTACACCCAGAAACGACTCGGCATCGTACATTCGCCCATAGTCTTCACCTCTGGGTCACGTGGCCACCCTCCCTGGTCTTGAATCGTTGTGCATACCTCATCGTACTGTACCATAGTCATCTTGTACCGATCTGCATACATCCTGGAGCATACTTTGCCACGTGCTCAAATACGCCGCCGGAAGCGGAATCTTTTTTTCTGCCGCGTCATGTTGACGAAGAAACAATCGACGATCGACGAGTGACAGCAGCGACAAAAGCAGTAACGACAGTGACGGCGAGGGGTTGAAGTTTCGTATTCATCACTTGAACAATAAGCAGTCACAAGCTCAGATGGTATATCATCTACTGTCACCAGGATAGTCACCCCCCTCCACAAACGATCACATACATACACCATGTCGATAGGATTGCAAGCTCCGCGCCACTCCATGACGACGACGTCCCCACTGCCATACCCTCTCGGTCGTCATGTCAACCGCCGATCTCCTTCACCTACACCTTCCCACTCATCATCTATCTGCTCTCAAGCGACTTCGATCGACTCGATAGGTGATATGCCGAGGATCAACCAGATCCGACCAATGTATCACTCGGGCTCGTCTCTCGGCGAGGGAATCAACGGCGACAGCCCTACTCAGGTTCTGGAGAAGCTGGACATCGAGCCGAAGCGATCTCATGAAAACTTGCTGCCATCTGCCAAAGGGAAAGGCAAGGAAGTAGATCCCGAAGTCAAGTTTCCAGAAGAAGCGGACGAGGAGATATTGCAAGAGAGCAATTCACGATTCGTCCTGTTCCCCATCAAATATCGCGAGGTTAGTCGGACGATAGTACCATTCGAAGTGGGAGAGGCTTATTGCTGACGCTCGACAGATATGGCAGGCGTACAAGGCTTCTCAGGCTAGTTTCTGGACAGCGGAGGAGTTGGATTTGGGACACGACATGACGGACTGGACGGAGAAGTTGACAGAGAATGAGCGGTTCTTCATCCTCCGTAAGTCTACCATCGCAGACTGACTCCATCTATCGAGGCACCGCTGACTCGGGTAGGTATCCTGGCGTTCTTTGCTGCATCAGACGGCATCGTAGGCGGTTAGTGGAGTTTTCATCATGCTCCACTCCGTTCCGAATACCAGCTGACTCACTCCTCCAGAGAACATCGTCGAGCAGTTCTCCCTCAACGTCCAGATCGCCGAAGCTCGCGCATTCTATGCCTTCCAGTCAATGATGGAGCAAGTCCATTCAGAGACGTACAGCCTGTTGATTGAGACCTACGTCCGGGACAGTCAGGAGAAGGAGTTTCTATTCAACGGGATGGAGAACAGTGAGTCCCGCTTCCCGTCGTGTATACAACAGAGGGTTATACTTAGTGATCCAGTTCCCGTCATTCAAAAGAAAGCGGATTGGGCGCTCAGATACATCACCCCCGATCTCGTAAGCTGCCGGTTCAGGAATGCGATCACGCATCGCAGCTGACACTGTCCAGCCATTCCGTATACGACTCGTCGCGTTCGCTTGCGTCGAGGGAATCTTCTTTTCAGGATCATTCGCCGCTATCTTTTGGCTCAAGAAGAGGGGCTTGATGCCTGGCTTGACATTTTCGAACGAGTTGATTAGTCGGGACGAAGGGACACATACGGTGAGTACTGGTTTCGTCCTGATAGGAAGCAGCAGCTGACGCATGGACTAGGACTTCGCGTGCCTCGTGAGCTCTCTTGTCCTTACTCGTCACGTTTGTTCTTGACTGACTCCGTCTAGCTCTATGACCACCTACATCACCGCTGTACGGATGAGGAAATCCACAATATCGTCTCGGAGGCGGTAGCGCTAGAGAAGGAATTCTTGACGGATGCCTTACCATGTAGCCTGATCGGCATCAACGCCGAGGTAAGCTGTTAACCTTCTTCGAGTCAAGGAACTGAGAGCTAACGAACACAGCTGATGAGTCAATACATCGAATTCGTCGCCGATCGACTGGTCGTTGCGTTGGGCAGCTCGAAGATATACGGCTCGTCCAACCCTTTCGACTGGATGGAGCTCATCTCGCTCCAGGGCAAAGCGAGTGAGTCCAGTTTTCTTCATGGAACCGCTAGGTCAGGTGCTGATGTGAAAGACTTCTTCGAATCGCGCGTATCGTCATATGCCAAGGCAAACGTATCTCGCGCAGCTACGCCCGGTGGAAGTCGGGATAACGAAGACGAGCGTACGTCTAGACGGGTGTTTAGGACGGATGTAGATTTCTAGACGAGGAAGCTAGAGGAGGTATCTCGTGTAAAGAGTGCAGGAGGCAACAAAAGGACCACTTAGTGTACCATCATCATTGTATCATCCCACCTCTCCTGTACTATCAAGATTACAGTATAATCAAGCATGAAACCGACAGTCACAACTCCTATAATGGCTCGGCGCTTTTTATGAAAGATCTGACAGACGCTTTCAGCGCTTTTGGATCAGGTTCGCAAACCGTGAGCAGCAGGGATGAGCAGATTGCTTCTCCAGACGACGACGTATTCTTTGGCGTCGACAGCTTCGTGACGCACGAAATGGTAGGCCTGCCCGTGGAGCTGTCTACACATGATGATTGCGTAACATCATACGAAAGCGGTCGTTGCCAATGACAGTTCGCGCTGGAGGTGATCCAGCTTCAGCTTTCCTGCTCAGTCGAAGGGATTAAGTAGGCCCGTGTGACTCCCTGACTGGCTCAAGTGCCGACGGGTCGGGGAAGGTCGCGACGACACGCCACCAGGGTGCGACATTTCTCAGTAGCGGGTACACTTTCTTGGCGTCTTCAAAAGCATAATGTACAGTACGCTGGATTGCATCGCGGCCTCTCGTCGTGAGATATGCGGAAGGTTCGCGGCTGTCAAGGGACTATCGATGCTCGTCCGAGTGTCGGCTAAGTCCCCTCGTGAACACCCTCACCTCTCGACAGTCCGCCACGGGAGCGGGCTCGCGCGGCCACCAGGGTCCTGTAAATGTCATGTACTGGTGAAGGCTGACGAGGAAGGCCGGACCTCGCAGCGCAACGACTGGAGGCGGAGCCGACTACCTGTGGCACGATCTGGTATGCACTACTGGATGATCGTCTCGAATCCACTGAAGAGAGCGTGGGGACAGCAATCACGATGTGAGCGTCGCAGTTCCCCATCACGCTGAGAGGCATGTGGAGCCCGGTGGATACGATGCAGGTCTGCGCACTTGATCCACTCTTCCGGCAAGACCGAGAAGCGGCCCCTCCCCATACAATAAAAGCTTCGAGTGGATCTTTCACCGACCGATCGTGACTTGGCATGGGAACGAAGACCGCATCCATCACCGGCGAATAGCGCTGGCCCTGTCGCAGACGTACTGTACGTTTTGCATCAACACTATCCATCTGCGGTATGTGCTGAGTCGACCTGCGGGGAATTGCGTAAGCGTATCCACCTGAAACGGTGCCAAGAACACGGGGACTTGGATGTTCTATCCATCTGCGGCATGTGCTGCGCCATTCGCGGTAAACTGGGCCAGAGGATCTCGAGCGTATCCACCTGACGCGATGCCAAGCACACGGGGATTCGGATGTTCGATCCGGTAGGATTAGGCTAGCGTGTCGATCCACTTTGAGGGATCCCGTCCGGAGATATATATGGCAGAAGGGCTCCGGATTAACCCAGACAGGCCCCACCGCTCGCTCCCGAAATTGCTCACGCGAAAACATGGCTTCCCATCGACAAGAGGACGAACTTCATATAGCCGAAGACCCTGCGCGAATGCGGCAGACGGACGATGCGATCGATGTCAAGGAGTACTCCGAGCATGTCGAAGCTGCCGAAGACGGTAAGAGGGCTGTCCGGGATATCGACTACGACGATCAAGAGGTCTCTCAAGGTAATCGAAAGGGCCTCAAACGTCTTTTGCGCAGGAACCCGTCCTACAACTTCATCCGGGAAGTGGCTGCCGCGGACGAAGTGCCGC
The DNA here is from genome assembly GCA_022813505.1 of Tremellales sp. FJII-L8-SW-PAB2. Classification (NCBI taxonomy): domain Eukaryota; kingdom Fungi; phylum Basidiomycota; class Tremellomycetes; order Tremellales; species Tremellales sp. FJII-L8-SW-PAB2. Next base: position 103,911 of record JAKLMH010000026.1, on the reverse strand, counting down.
TGGAACCGTTGCAAGTAAAAAAGGTATGTGTCTTGGACCGTGGTGTCCGGAAGCCTCCACTAAGTGTTTCAGCTCGAGAGACGACTATGGATCATGATTGTCCCGGCTCTGTGCATCGACTACATCTTTTATTACGTGGACAAAACGTAGGTGTTGAAGAGTTGGGCGGTGCGACCGCCAATTACGGGCTGCATCTGGCCCACTGCCGCGCGAAACCCTGGCTCCTCGCTGACTACCAACAGCACACTGTCGTATGCGGCCTTATTGGGTATCCGCGACGACCTAAACCTGGTAGGTACCAACTATTCGACACTGTCTTCGATCTTCTACGTCGGTTGGCTGTTGTGGGCGTTACCCGGTAATCTCCTCATGGCGAAATTCCCCCTTAGCAAGTACCTCGGGCTTAACGTAAGCAGGTAGAAGGTTGAAAGGTTGGAAGAGAGTGTTACTGATAGCTCAGATTTTTCTCTGGGGTGCCTTCTTGATCGCTCAAGGAGGATCTCAAGATTTCAAAGATATGTTGATCCTGCGATTGATCTCGGGAGCGTTTGAAGCAGTGGCTAAGCCCGCTTTCAGTGAGTGATGAGTTTTCGAATCTGATCGGTGATATCACGAGCTAAGTTCTGATAGTGGCTATCACCGCAATGTGGTTCACTCGTATCCAGCAGCCGATTGTCATCGGAACATGGTACGCCTCTCAAGGTGTCGGTATCGGTTTGGGCGGTCTGATCGGCTACGGAATCGGTCAGATCGACGCGGCTATCGCAGCATGGCGATACGAGTTCATCATCATCGGTTTGGCGTGCGCTCTTTGGGGCATCGCTATGGCATTCATCATCCCTGATAGCCCGTACACCTCCAAGCGCTTCACTCGCGACGAGAAGATCATCGTCATGTCGCGAAAGAGGGACGACTATCACGCCGTTGAGAAACGCCAACTCAAGTGGGATCAGGTCAGCCCTCTTATTTGCAAAGCCGACATCTCGCCTGACAGTGTGTGCAGATCAGAGAGTCAGCACTGGACATTCGCACATACCTCTTCTTCCTACTCGGTTTGACGGCCAACATCCCGAACGGCGGCACGTCGAACTTCGGTACCCTCATGACGAGGGGCTTTGGCTTCAACACACTCAACACCACTCTGCTGCAGATTCCCTACGGACTCAGTCAGACTCTCTTCATGTCAGTCGCGGCGTAGCCGGCTTTGGACCGTGGACGTGCGCTCACGCTTGAGTAGCTGTGTATCAATTTGGGTGAATCACAAGACGCATCACCTCAACATTCGAACCTACTTGATGGCTTTCATTCTTCTCTTCACTGTGGCCGGTAGGTGAAAAGCCGACCAGCATCAAGACGCTCGCTCATATCTTATAGGCTTCGCCATGATGGCCTTCAGTGACATTCAAGGTGTCAAGTTGGTGGGATACTGTGAGTGCAAGGCTCTCGTCAAGTGCGTGCGCTCGGATCGGGGCTGATGCCGTTAGACTTTACCGGCGCATCCAACGCAACATTCTCTCTCTCACTGTCTCTTGTGACTGGTAACGTGGGAGGAAACACGAAGAAGATGGTCAGTCTTTGGCCCCAAGTACTGTAGTGCTTGTGAGCTGATCGTGTAGGTCGCATCAGCGCTAGTCTTCATAGGAGTCGGTCTGGGCAACATCATTGGCCCATACGCGTTTTTCGAGTCAGAGGCGCCCCACTACACGACTGGGGTGATTGTCTGCATGATATCAAGAATCGCCGAAGTGAGTTGACACGGTGCCGTTACGAGACGGTTTGAACTCGACTGACTTGTTCAAGATTGTCGTCATTCTGCTCATCCGCCTTGCCTTTGTACTCCCCAACCGTAACCGGGACAAGAAGTTTGCGGAAGGCGACCCTGCCTACGATCCCAATGTGATCACGTACGAAGATTTGACCGACAAGCAGAACCTGCACTTCCGATACCTCAGTGAGTGCTTTCATCTTGCCTTACAAAAAGGCCCATCTGACGATACACAGTGTGAATGGCAGCGGCATGCTGCAGGAGAGGATGTGTCGTAGTGAGTTCGCGCGGGGGGTGGAGAGGGGGGCAGAGGAGACTGCAAAGCGTGAAAACCCGTAGTTGGAAGGAGTAGTTTGTAGTATGTAACGATTAGTTTTGATGAAAATGGGCTTCCCAAGCGATGCCACGCTCTGCCTGTCTTCAGGGAGTTCGAGAAGAAAACGAGCGTTTACCCTAACAGAACTTTACACCGCTATCGCGTCATGCCCTTATTGCACCCCTAGTCGGCAGGCGAAGTTCGGTGAAGATCTGCAAAATGATTGGAATCCCGTTGTCGACACAATCAAGCACGGTCACACGCAAAGCCGGACTTGCGCTTTGTGCCGCATCAGTCGCCATGGTACTTCTCGCGGTTGCACCCCACTTCTGGCACAATTTGACTACATGAGCTATCCCTAGATTCAGGCAGTCTCTTCACATGGCCCGATGTATATCTGACACCCACTGACCCGGGAGGTGACGAGTAGTCGGAATAGCGAGGACGAGTGTAAGTTTCGGCGGGTGTTAGGACGGATTCAGATCACTAGTCGCGGAAGCTGAGAAGTAGCTCCGCTGGACCCCGACGACTCTCTGTTTCATCTTCACTTGTATGACCCACACCCTCTTATACCAATTAGGTTCACAGTGTCATCAAAGCATGAATGCGACATTCACCACTCTAACCACGGCTCTGCCCTCTTTCTGGAAGATTCGACAAACTCGTGCGCTTCTTGGCAGGCGCGCTCTCTCTCGTATCTGATTGAAGGCGCTGCCACACGTTCGTCCCGGCGCCAAGCTCCGCCACGCTCGGCTTCCATTCGGCCGCCGCGGAAACCCTTCTGTCCCGGTTTGTTCAAACATCTCAAATGGGTATAAGGTATAAAACCCACTTCGGTTCTTATCTTGACCGCACGGGTCCTCATTACATTATCACCCATATCTTATCGCCATCCATAATGTTGCACCTACTCAAAAACATCCGTATCGAGCATCGGGTTCTAGGTGTCATAGCTATCGCCTCTTCGTTTTTGGTGTTGGAATTGGTAGTGGGGTTCATCACTCGATCTCTCGCTTTGGTGGCCGATGCGTTCCATATCCTCTCGGACATCATTGGATATGTCGTCGCTCTGCTCGCTGCGAAGTACACTACCAGGGGCAAAGCGCACGAGAGGTATACTTATGGGTACCGAAGGGCAGAGACGCTCGGAGGGTTCTTCAATGGAGGTAAGTCTGTCGACCAGAGCTTCGTGTTGGGGTGATTGCTTACCGCCTAGCCTTTTTGATGGCTCTCGGAGTGTCGATCTTGCTTCAGTCGATCGAAAGGTTCGTCGAGCCTTCGGAGATCACGGATCCGGTGTTGGTCATGGCTGTCGGAGCGGCAGGAGTGGGGAGCAACATCATCATGCTCCTCTTTCTGGGTGGTACGTCCCTCGTCCCTCTCTTCGAATGATGTCCATGCCTGACTGGCGCAGGACACGCCCATGGTCATTCCCACGGTGGAAACGAACACGATCACGACCATGCCGCACACTTGGAACATACTTACGCCCATGAGCACGAACATCATCCAACCTCTTGCTCCGCTGCACCGGGGCAGCACGACGGACACGCTTCCTCCGCTGCACCGGGTCAGCACGACGGGCACGCTCATACCCGCGTTCAAGCGTCTAAACCCTCTCGATTCCATAATGTCAATATCCTCGGCGTCCTCATCCACATCATGGGTGACGCCCTCAACAGCATAGCCATCAGTGCGTACCGACTCTTCGCATCCTAACCAGGGGCAGCACACTGGAGTCACGCTGATGCTCACCCTCAGTCATCTCTGCTGGAATTTACATGGCCACTGGATTCGTATATGCCGACCCTATCGCCTCGTTCTTTGTCGGGTGCATGATCATGGGGACTGCTTGGCCATTGGTCATTCGATCAGGGAGGAGTTTACTGGTCGCTGCGCCCGATACGGTCGATGTGAAGGGTGTTAAAGAAGATATAGAGAGGATCACGGGTAGGGATACGGTTCATGATCTGCATGTCTGGGGTATAGGTGCGTCGAAACAGTATCGGTACTGCTTAGGGAGCTAGCTGAATAGGGGACGCAGATAGCAAGACTGGGATCGCAACCATGCATCTGAGGTGAGGGGAATGCGAATCAATTCGCCGGTCTCGGAACTGAAGGATTAGGCATGACGACGACTCGCTCGCTAGTTTTGATGCTGTCTCCGAGAGGATTAGAGAGGTGCGTCCCTAGCCCATCTCCATGTCTTGAGAAGGGAGTGCTGACCGGCAGTGTCTCCATCTCTGGGGTATTCACCTAAGCACCCTCCAGCCCGAACCGATGGACGCCATCATCAACCCCGACTCAAGAATCGAGAGAGAAGGACCGGCTTACCCTCCCGATACTGTTGTTCCCAGTACACAAGTGGCCGTGGCGGTCACTGAGCCGAATTCGAGAAGTAGGGTTAGGATCACTGCTCGATGTGAGAGGCAGTGTGCGGGGGCATGTCCGGACAGCTTGCTCCTCTGAGCGGGACGAGTAGGAGAGGCCAGATGCCCCGCTGCCGTCTGCCCTCTTGGCCGGGATCACTGGGATGATCAGGGATGAAGCAATACAGGGAGTGCGCAGTGGATGTAGGACGATGATATTGACGTAAAGCTTAGAGCCGGTGAAGCGTAGATACAGTACCTGGCCGATGGAAACGAGTCTGGAATCCCTATTACCTGTACAGCTGCACATCGATGCATGTTCACTTCAGCTGATCTGGTTCGCCATACATACACTTCGCTCGAGCGATCCCTCGACCGTCTGGAGCTACTTGCCAAACAGCGCCTTGGTGGTGTCGTAGCCGTACTCGAGCGTTCCGTGCCAGTAAGGCGGCGAGAGCGCTTTGGCATGGATCCAAGCTTGGTCCAACACCTGGACCACCTCTTCGGGCAACGGTCCCTTCTCCAGATCCCTAAGGTTACTCTCCAACTGCGACTGACTGCTAACTCCAATGATGATCCCATCTCCTCCGTCCTTAGCTACGTTCAGCGCGGAGTGATGCATGACCCATCGCAATGCGATCTCGAGCAAGGTGAGACCGTGTTTGTCGGCGACTTTTTCGATCATGGCCAAAGCTTCGAAGGTCGTATCTCGGAAATATCGCTTCCTGTAGTTTTCGCCCGTGGATGACTTGGCGCCGAATCGGGAGGTTTCGTCATCTGGCAATTGATCCTTCGACTTGATCTTTCCGGAGAAGAGACCGCCGGAAAGGGGGTTGTAGACGACGACATTGATGCCGTATCGATGACAAGCGGTGATGGTCTCGATATCGAGGTTACGGGCTGGAAGGAAACGAGGCGTCAGCTTAGTCCCCATCGCACTTCAGGGTCCGATCAGACATCGCAGCCCACTCACTGATGGCGTTGTACATTCCCTGATAGATCGTCGGCCTGACCCATCCCCTCTCATTACAGATCGTCACGACCTCCGCGACCTCGTACGACGCAAAGTTACTGATCCCCAATTCCTTGAACTTGCCCTCCTTGTAAAGCTTGTTACACTCTTCCAGCGTCTCGGCAAAATTCGTGTCTCGATCCGCAGCGTGGAGGTAGAAAATATCAGTCGACTCGGCTCCCAATTCCCGCAGGTTCTCTTCGCATCGAGCGCGGATGTTGGACGCTGTATGTCCGCCGTGTTGTTTACTAGGGTAAAACTTGGTAGCGAGGCGAAGTCCTCTTTCTTGCCATCCCGCCTCGCGGGTGAAGGCTTGTTGTTTACCACCGACGTAACTGAAGGCAGTATCGACTTCACCGTATCCTTGTTGCTGGAAGTAATCGAGGATGGACTTGAATTGGCCCAAGTCGGTGATTCGAGCTCCGGCGTCTTTGTCGGGACCGAATGTCATCAACCCGAGGATGACCTGCAGCGTGAGCGATAGGGGTCAGGCTACGGTAGACAGTACTCAGCGTCACTCACCCTCTTCTTTCCACTCTCAAGAGGCTGGTAAGGCATGATGTACGCTGTGTTGTCTGTGAATGAAGTGGGTACAAAGGAGATGAGGTAGCGGGGGTGAGCGAAATGCGACATCACATGGCGTGATATACCGTACCCCGAGGACCGAGGAGGGTGGAGGGAGAAAGTGGAGGCACAAAAGTGGAGGGAGGATCTTACTAGTGACCCGCTAGAATTCTTTCAAATACAACGGGATTATCCCGTAAATAGCGGATAACGCCGAAACGTGGGTGTGGGATTCACTCGGTCAGGTCCTAATCTATTCGCCGGGATAATGGTATGTTGTACACAATGCATCGTTATCGTTGTCCTGATCATCAATAAATCTCTGGCTAGATCTCACATTGAACTCGGCTTCAGACCTTCCTCCTCTTCTCGGGCGGAATATCCTCGTTGACCCCTTCCTCAACGCGCTTTACAGTAACCCCTTCCCCCGCCAGCACCTCTCCGTCGACCCCTCTCTTGTCTTGCTCGTCTTCAGCACCATCTCCCATGAGCTCTTCCAGCACCTTGAGCTCCTCGGCAAGCCTTTTGCATCGTTCCTGCTGCCAGGCAAAGTACCCGGTCGTCTTGGTGATCTGGATATACGTTTTGTCGCCTCGACCAGACACCTGCAATCTGAGGAAGGCCTTTTCCGCCTGTTCGGCGTTTCTCGAGCATAATCGTTGAGCGCGCTTGCTGCCGTAGAACTTGTATTTGTACGTACGTTCCGGGCCGTGCAGGAAGGCGGGAATGCTCTTGGACCAATTATCGAACAGGACCTTGCCCTCGAGGAATCGCCAATCGTCTTCCGGTTTAGAATGCTCGATCTTGTGCTGGTACGCTTTACTCCACTCGGCTCGCTTCTGCAGAAGCGGTCGTAAAATTTGTCGTATCGTTTCGTCCTTGTCCTTGATGAGCGATTTGTATTCGAGTAATACCGAGAAGGGGCAATCCAGTGCGGACGGGTCGACGGTCAAGTACTGTGCGACGAGGTGATCCGATAGCTTGGAATCAAAGCCGGAAAGAATGACTTGTATAGCTCGTTGATGCATCTTGCGAATGGTGAAGTCTTTGCCTTCGATGGGTGCGGATTTTGGTCGATGGAGTATCTCGGTGAGGCAAGCGTAGACTTGAGGGTAGTGATCGATTTCGAGACCGGCATCGAGACATCGTCCAAAGAAGATGAGCGCATAGTGCGGGTCGAATATCTGAGACGCTCGATCTTGGATCATCGGCCAAACTCTAGCGTTCTTCGCCAGTACCATCATATCCTCCCATCCGGATCCGTCGTCACCGATGAGGAGTCCAGTGGTAGAGAAGAGGCGGAAGTAGGCGTCCAACAGCGGTGCGGGGAAGTACTGCTCGCTGATGGACTGTATGAGCGAGTGGCGGAGCAGTGCACATTCTCGAAGCTGTTGGGTAGGCCAGCTCCACTCTCCCCAATCTTTGACCCTATCGTCTCGGGACTGGACGACGCGATCGATAAAGTCGACGAGCTGACCGACAGTCGGTTCATCGGCCAGGAGGTACCGATATGCCGCATAAGCCCCATTGAGATCGACCAGATATCCACCAAAGCTAGCCGTCGGCACGGCGACAAGGACGTACTTGCTATAGATCGTTGTCCTGTATGGTCCTTAATTGCCCATGTACCCTTGGTGCTCCTTGGTCCGATGGCCTCGCCACAGGTCGGTATATACCTTTCGATCGGGGTTGAGGACGTCGTCGTCTTCCAATCTTTTGATATGAGAGAGAGCATGTCTTGTATCGGAGATCAGGGTGTTGCCGTCGAGATCAAACAGGCTGACAACGGTGGATGAATACTCCTCATCACTCCACCAGCCGCCACCCTCCATATCCCAACCCCTATGCCTCTGCACTCGAGCGAGAGTGAACGCGTAACGTTGGTCGGGATGGTTGGCGATGTTGGCGGCACGTAGATTGGCGACTCGGACTCGATCTTCGCCCTTGAGTGCAGCCACTCCCAGCTGCGATGTGCTCTTAAGAGTGTAAGCATGCGAGAGAATGTAATGAAAGCCGGGTCGCTCGTCCGACATCATCTTGACCAGAGCTTGCTGGAGCGGTGCGAGCGAAAGCGATGCTGGGTCAGCAGACGGGCCGTTGGCTGACCTGCAGATCGAATAGACGAGTGCGAGACGATAACCCGACTCGATCCTTTCCAGCGAATGCTCGGCATCGGCATAGTGGGCGGCATAATGGCATTTCAGCGAAGCGGTGTCGTCGCCTTGTCCAAAGTCGTGGACCGCGGGGGTATCGGTATCGCCTCGGTAGATGTGCAGTCTTCCGCCCTTGTGTGCTGAGGGAAGTTGCACGATGAGAGTCGCAAACATCCCGTCCGCCTTTTCGGTATCTTGATGCTTGTCGAAATGACCGCCAGGCTTGTACAGGAGAAGCTTGTACGGCTCGAGGGTGAGGGGCACGCCCGGAAGACCAAACTTCTCGGCGATCATTGGAAGTGCGGATTCGAGGCCCGGCTGCCAATTGGGGTGTTTGAGTGTAAACTGATCGGGCGATAACTGCCAAGAGTTGCGGACTTTGGTATCGACGAGGGTGTCGCGACCTTTACCGTAAGGCGCCTGCTGGCAGACTTGACTGAGCGTATCGGCCTGAACAGGGTCGACAAGCGGAAGCGAGACAGCGCCGAACCCGTCAACGTGGAGGTCCGGGTCGGTAGGTAGGAAATCAGCGGGACCGCCAAAGCCGAGTTCGTGGGATTGTTCGTGCGACTGGGCGAGTGCTTCACCAAGGACGAAGAGAGGCCCAAAGTCTACTCCTGCTATGGAATCATCCTCGTGCTCGCGAATATCACTTCCACTATCATCCCCACTGAAACTGTCCACGTTCACCGTCTCCTCATGCTCCTCCGAGTCGCAACCGGATTCGGTGGTACTGCCCGACTCGTCTCCGTCAACCTCCATGCGATCGTCAGAACCGTCGGGCTGATCCATGGTCAGCACGACGAATGAGACAAAAGGCTCAGACCAATCGAGCGAGAAGATGCGTGACTTCGCAGACTTATCGAAAACGGTCAGCCAAGTTCCCCCTTCTGCTGTAGTACGACGTGATGATCTGTACTCACCTCGAGAACAGCACCGAGACAGAGGTCAGCGGGTCTTTCTGCCGTCTCAAAGCTGGAAAGCAACGTAAGGAAGGCTCTACATGCTTCGCGGTCTCATAGCTCTCGTTGACTAGAATCGTCGTCAAGGTGAGGCGACGATCATCAACTCGGGCTTACCACGTGGCGCCAATCCCGGCCGGCCGGTCATTACCGGGTTCCTGTTCCTGGTCTAAGCAGCAGCACGCTCCAACTCAGTCGATGTAAGTTAGAGGTAACTAGTGAAGTGATATGGAGACACGTCTACTACCACCCTTCTGGGACAACGCCTTTGTGTCTCGAAGCGATGGCTCGTCAGCGGAATCCCGATATCGAACGATGGAGAGATAGCGTATCGCCCGATTCACCCGGTGCGCCGGCTACAGCTCGACCTGCTGAAGGCGAGAAGAGCAAGGGTGGGTGAATAGCACAACCGGCATAGTCGTGTAGGCTCGTCGGTTCACTTCAAGCTGACTGAGCTCAGAGGTAAACCTACCACCAGCGACGACGCCGGATAGACGACACGCATGGCCATTTTTCAGTCACCCCCGCGTCTACCCTGTCCTGATCAAGATCCGCACACTCTGCTGGATCAACGCGATCTTACAGATCATCGGCCTGGTCTTCGTACTCCCAATCACGTCCCTCGAGAAACACATGATGATGCTCGAAGACTCCAATGTGGTGGTGAGGAACATGTGGTGGATGTACGCGTCGTCCAGGTCTACACAGATGGAGTACTATCGGCGGGAACGGCGTCGGGAGTTGGACGGGTGGATCAGTGGAGAGAATGAGGTGGCTTGGGATAGGCTTTTGCGCAATATCGGTCCGATAGCTGGAGCGGAGATCGGTGTGATCATTGCGAGTCCGAGTGATGGGAGTGTGCCCGGCGAGCCAGACTACTACGTGAGTGCTCAAACTTCTACTAGGCGTAGCCACTGATGACGCCTAACAGTACACGTGGACCAGGGACGCTGCTCTGACCATGTCGACGGTGATAACGCAATTCTTGCCAGAATCGCAGACAGTGTCATGGCAGCTCCGCTCGAATGAGATCGTGTCGATCTATAACGGCTCGAAAGCCGAACTTCCCATTTTCGAGCCACTCATCCGATCCTACATCTCGGCTCAGGCGAACATTCAACAAGGGCAGAACCCCAGTGGAGATCTGTGGACAGGTGGTCTGAACGAGCCAAAGTTCGGCGTCGATGGAAATAGGTTCGATGGGGTATGGGGTCGACCTCAGAGGTCAGTTCTGCTCATCTGTTGGCGGTGGAACATTCGCTGACCTCACGACAGAGACGGTCCTGCTCTACGTGCGCTCGCGCTCATACCTCACGCGCATTACCTTCTCGATCGGGGCTGGCCTGCCGATATTGAGCTGGTCCACACGCACCTGTACAATCCGACTGCGGTACGAGCCGTGGGGAGCGTAATCAAGAACGACCTAGAAGAAGTGGGAGGAGGATGGTGGTTGTCGAGTTTCGACCTATGGGAAGAAGTGTACGTCGGTCTCGAAGCAGGCCGTGCAGAGATCATCGAGGCTGACAGCGTGTTTAGCGACGGACATCATCTCTTCACCTTGCTGGCTTGTCTCCGGGCGTTACAAGAGGGCGCGGCATTGGCATCACGCTTAGATGATCCGAAAGCGGCAGAGTACTATCTCGGCCAAGCCAAACGACTGAACGATATCCTTCCCGCCTTCTGGAACGACGAGGGATACTGGCAATCCACCCACATCGAGGGTCATTCTGACGCTCCACCCGCTATCGATGAACGGGAATGGCTCGACTGCGCACTCCCGCTCTCGATCATCCACCTCGGCTCGGACGACCTTTTCGCCCCTACTCGCTCCGAGACCCTCGCCAGTCTCCGAGCTTACATTACCTCTTTCCGAGGTCTCTACCACGTCAACAATCCTCCTCCACCGCCAGGCGCGCCGTCGCGCTGGAGAGCGTGGTTCAGTAATCGTGATCCGACAGCTGGAGAAGCGGACTGGACGAAAGGCTGGGCAGTGGGACGATACGCCGAAGACATCTACAATGGCGTGGGCACCGGTCAAGGCAATCCTTGGTGAGTCCCCTCTTCCATCGATACAAGCTGATAAGAGCAGGTACATTTGTACTTTTTCGGTCGCGCATGCGCTTTACCTCGCCAAAGAGGGATTCGCGGAACAAGGCTACATCCCACTCAATAACCTCACCCGACCATTCTGGTCCGACCTGCTGGGCGCGCTGTATGAGGATGACGCGGAGGGCTACTGGTCGAGGGAGAAGGACGAAAAGCGGAAACCATTGACGACGAAGTTATTCAGGACCGCTCTTACGCAATTGGGAGAAGTGGGGGACCGGTACATCTCGGTGGGGAGGAAGTATGCGCGAAGCGGGAGGATGTCGGAGCAGATGAACCGGTGTGTGCTCTGGTCTGATATTTGGAATACGCTGGCTGATACACACAGTCATGATGGTTCCCCGGTTGGGGCAAGGGATCTGACTTGGTCGTACGCTAGCTTCATCGAGGCGGCGCGGGCGAGGGATCGAGCTGGTTGACGGTTGTAGCACATGCCTTATCATATATCACGTTGTAGCTATACCTTGTATGCCTATTGGAATCTTGATGCCTGTAGACGTGCCGGTCTGACGCGGTCAAGGTAACAGATGCCGCAGCCACCGGATAATTCGCCGCGTTACTCCACTTTCTCCTTTGCCGTCAGAGTGGGGGAGCGTCATTCTGTCCCGCCCTCTAGACCTGTACTCTACTTCGCATTCCTATTTAGCTCTGTCGCAACAGCCCCCCGGTCACCTACATCTTTCCAAAACCCCATCACCAGGCATGGGGCAGCACAAAGTCAGCGGTGCGTTCCCGTGGCGTGGATTCATGCTGGACGTCTGCCGACACTTCTGGCCTCTCGAAGAAGTCCGTCGGCTCATTGACGGCATGGCTCTACTCAAGCTCAACGTCCTACACCTTCATCTCTCGGAAGATCAAGGCTGGCGCTTCGAATCGAAGAAATGGCCGAAACTCACTGAGATCGGTGCATGGCGTAGCGAGACGGTCATCGGCCGACCGGCGCGATACAAAGATAAGAACCTCTACCCCGAAAGTTACAGGGACGAATACGATGGAAAACGTCACGGTGGCTTCTATACCCAAGACGAGCTCCGAGAGCTATGCGCCTATGCCAAGTCGAAGGGTATCAATATTGTACCGGAGATCGACATGCCCGGTCACATGCGAGCTGCTCGAGCGGCGTACCCTGAATTGGGGTACGATGGGAAGGTGTTCGACGTTGGACGAAGTTGGGGAGTTTACAGTGAAGTCCTCCGAGTCGATGAACCGGGAATGAAGTTTGCCAAGGACATCTTGACCGAACTCATGGATGTGTTTGACTCGGAATACATACATATCGGAGGTGACGAATGCCCCAAGGTGGAATGGCTGGAATCGAAGACGGCCCGTCAGCAACTCGAGGATATCGGAGGCAAGGACATGGAGGAGCTGCAACGATGGTTCACCACTGAGATCGGCAAGTTCCTCGCGAGCAAAGGAAGGAAGTTGGTAGGATGGGACGAAGTGATCGATGGGGGTGTGCCCGACGGTGACCCGCTTATCGTCGCCTGGCGAGATTGGACCAAAGCCGCTGAACGAGCTACCGCCCTCGGCGTACCCACTATCCAGGCCCCCACCCTCCTATACTTCGACTACGCTCAAGGTCCCGAGGACAAAGAACCATTGTCTATCGGACAAGGACGTGACCTCGAATCGGTCTACGCTCTCGACCCGTACGAGAACATCGACCCGGCCAACAAACACCTGATCAAAGGCATGCAAGCTCAGATCTGGACCGAGTATGTCGCCGATACCGATCACTTGTGGTACATGATCTTCCCACGCCTCATAGCTATGGCCGACGTCGCTTACCTCGGCGACAAGCGACCCCCGTACGAACAGTTCATCAAGGACTTGCCGGCGCGTCTGGAGGAGCTGAAGAAGTTGGGTATTGGTCATCGCCCGCTGAATAAGTAAAGCGATTTGGTATGTATGCCTCGTCTGTACCCCTCTTTGCCTTTGCTGTAAACTATGATGTACGGGTACGTGTACATGCTCGGCATTCCCTCTGCGGTGCGTGCTGGTGGAGCATCCCGCGATCCGGCTTGCTTGATAAGACGATTAACAGATCAACAGGGTCTAACGGCTTGGCATCAATTTGCCGACGCAGAAGTTTCCGGGTTTGTTGAAGTCGCAACACCTCTCTCTGCTTATCAAGCACTCTTCCATACCTTTGAGCACGCATAGCAAGATGGAGAGGTATATAGACACCAAGTACTATCGGTTGCTGGTCAGGCTTACACCTCACGGCGAGCTATCTTACGACCAATTCGAGTAACCCAGTAAAGCCGCACTCAACAAACAGCAAGATGCCGACACCGACCGATATCTCACTCTACTTTCTCCGACCATCTCGAGCGATCCGTATCGCCTGGGCACTCGCCGAGCTGAATCTGGACTATAGCCTCGAGGTTGAGGATGGCGACAAGTACGGTCTCCCATCCCCCGAATTCCGAGCTCGGATCCCACACGAACTCGGCAAGAGTCCCACAATCACAGACGGTGATATGGTCATCACTGAGTCTGGTGCGATACTGGAACACTTGGTTGAGAAGTACGATCCATCTTCTCGCCTTTTACCGAAAGATCCGTCGATTCGGGACGAAGTCCGAGCCTGGGTACACGCTGCGGAAGGCTCGTTCGCGCTTCACGCCATGGCGATCGTGTATGCGAGGTGGTTCGTACCGGATCAAGGGAGGGAGTTGCTGCCTGAGATCGAGCATCAGATGGGGGACAATGTGAGGAGGGACATGGAGTGGCTGGAAGCGACGCTGGCAAGGCAGCATGAACGAGGAAAGGACTGGATTGTTGGAGACCAGCTCACTATCGCGGACATCCAGGTCCAGTTTACGTGAGTCTCGTTACGATGTCTAAGTCCAGATCAACAGTGGCTGACTCTCCGCAGCGTGCAGTTCATCTTCCAGTTCAAACTTGGAGTGGACCTGGACGCCAACCTGGAGTTGTATCCTCACACCCAAGCGTGGCAGACAAAGGCAAAAGACACGGAATCGTACAAACGCGCTGTCGCCAAGACCGGCTTCGTATTCCGTTCCTCTTTGGACCCCGCTTAGCCAAGTGACAACGATTAGGTAAAACCATGCACAGATGCCGAGTCTGATGCGCTCCAACCTGAAGCCCCTCCAAGGTAGAAGCGATGTCGAAATGACTACGGCCGCCTCGCGCCATCGTCACCTGACCATCCACTGACGTTATCATCCATTCACGACAAGGTCCTTTCACTTGTGAGGATGCTAGCAGGTTCTTCACCCCTCGTTCAACGGGATACCTGGAGGTGAGAAATGAAAGGATACCTGACTTCTAACATGTATGGCCCAACAGGCTCAATGGATGGTCCGGTACTGCTCGAGGGGTGGTCATGATGATATAAGGAATGAGCCATCAGGGTGTTGTTCCCACACTTAACAAACTCCCCCAAAACAGCTACGAAAGCCTGATCTCGCCGCATACAAGAAAACTTGACTATACTCACCTCTTTCTTAACATTCAGTCCAATATGTCTGTCGTCGTCGCTGCCAACCTGTCTCACCCTGCCCTTCTCCCTCCCACTCCGCCCGTCACACCACCAAACGGCCCACTAGCCCTTCCCCAACTCAAGCTCGGCGCGCATCCACCTCGATCGCCTCTAGCCCAATCGGCCAAGAACAAGCTTCCCTCCACCACCACCACTTCCCCAGTCAACAAAGTCGCGACCTTCGCCCCACCTCAGCCATGCTACTCGATGCTCCGAGCTCAGCACGCCACTGCGATCCGATACGTCATTGCCAAACTACGCTGGGACCAAATGAACAGCGGCTACATCCCCGGTTGCGACCCATGGGAGAAGATCGCCATCGTCATTCAGAAGCTCGAAGACGAATTGGCCGGTGTCGAAGCTGCTCAGAAAACGCTCGACGCATGGCCCAACCTCCATCATCCCATTGCGCCCACGGCGAAGGACGGGGCTGGCAAGCCGTACGGTCCTTTGTCGTGGGATGAGCTGAGGGAGCATGAAGAGAAGGAGCGGGTCAAAGAGCTGGCGCTCGACGAACAGCTCTACCACCAATTCCCCTTCCTCAAACAAGCGTTCGTCGGACCCAAAACGAAGAACCAAGCCAAAGCCCACCTCGAAATGCGAAAGATCATCTTTGAAGGCGAATTCTACATGGACGACCTGGAAGAGATGATGCCTGAAGAAAACCTCAAAGCGGCGATGAACGGCGACTCGATTGATCCGTACAGGAAAAAACCTACCCCTCCACCTCCGGGGCGACAACTTGTCAGCAAAAAGAGGCTTACTTACGATGAAGCCCGATGCGAGCGAGAGAATGCCAAGATCCTCGAACAGCTCAAGGAGAAAGGTATCGAGGTCCCCGCACTTCACGAGAAGAGACCGGCGAAACCCATCGGGCCGATCACGAAGGAAGAGTACATCGCTTCTTTACCCCGATACGGACCGAAGACGAAGGGCGAGGCGATGTTGCCCGTTCAGAGGGAACAGCGACAGATGATCTTGGCTTGGCTCAAGCAGCCTTGGCCCGTCTACGACGAAGAGGCCGCCGGGCTCATCCACAAGCTGGGTACGATTGCCTTCGTCAGGCTCGAGGAGAGGTCGAAGGCGGCAAAGGGCGGTGACACAAGGAG
Organism: Tremellales sp. FJII-L8-SW-PAB2; assembly: GCA_022813505.1. Taxonomy (NCBI): domain Eukaryota; kingdom Fungi; phylum Basidiomycota; class Tremellomycetes; order Tremellales; species Tremellales sp. FJII-L8-SW-PAB2. Next base: position 88,044 of record JAKLMH010000026.1, on the reverse strand, counting down.
GAAGAGTGCGGTGGAAGTCAAGAAGCCAGAGGAGAAGGCAAAACCCGAAGAGGGGAAGAAGGACAAGGACGACGGTAAAGAAGTGAAGATGAAGAATGTGGACAACAAGGAGGAGGACGCGGAGAAGGAGGACGACAAGAAAGGCAACAAAGAGGCGCGTAAGACGAAAGTGGTGGAGCTCGCTGCTGTCGAAGTGGAAGTCGTGCCGCAAGAAGTCGCGAAGCTGGAGGTTCAAGTGGTGGAAGTGCTGAACGAGAGTGAGAAAGCAAAGAAAGAAAAGCTCGATTAGATCTCACATCATGCCTGTACTATCATCATCTTAGACACCATGACCTCACGACTACGATGTTACGAGCTATGTACCGAGCTGGACAGACTAGGTGAAGCGTCCGGTCCATAGGGCATGTTTCAGGAGGTAAATCGAAAGGACGGGGGAACAAAGGAGCATCATCTGACGAGCATCCATCGCTCACGCCCTAACGGATGTAAAGCTTTTGAGCTCTTGATCTAACACTCGTGCCAAGTTGACTCACGAGCCGTCACCCACGCTCTGCCCTACCAAACTGATCGCTTCGACCCGAAAGCTCCAAATGGCACCCATACTGAAGTCGGTGGCGAGACGGCAAGAGCTAGATCTGGCCGACGACCCTTTACCAGAACCTTTTCAGACTGCTACGCCCGCTGCACCCACTCGTGAAACCACTACGACGAGAGACGATGACGATACATCGACAGCAACTCAGTCCGCAACCAGCAGGACCAGTACCGCGACATCGTCACGTACCACGACCAGCGCTTCGATGTCGCAGACTAGTCGCAGCAGTCTTTCAGCGACTTCGGCCACCTCAAGCAGCGGCAGCACTGCTTCCAGTACTACCATGGCGTCTAGTACTCAGGCAACTTCAAGCTCCGTCCGGACTGGTAGCTTGCCCAGCGAGTCTATGATCTGTTTGTGCCGAACGCTCGTGGACTGGATGCTGGTTTTGCTGATCTCTCTTGCAGGGCCGAACTCATTTCCGCCTGACTTTCCCGTCGAGACGCACGAAGCAGTCAAAGTGCATTCGGGTGGAAGGGGATACGCGTTCCTCAAAGACAGCGAGCTGCTGGATAGCCGTGAGCTCCCTTATGTGCTCGCTGCCGCATGACGTCCTCAACTGACTGTATCCCAAAGTTCTCATTTTCGTGTCATTCTTCCTTATCGCTCTCGTTCTCACTATCATTCTGATCAAGACGACTCAGATGATGTCTCGCCGCCAAGGATCCAAAGTGGATCAGATGGTAGGGGAGGACATGAAGTGGGCTGAGAGAAGGGAGGTGCTGGAACGCAAGATCATCTGGGAAGGCAGTAGGAGTAGAGCGAGGGGCGGGAAGGTCGGACGCGGTACAGAGGCACAGGCGGGATGGGAGGAGCTCAGCGAGAGGGCAAGACTGAAGGGCATATAGCCCACGCCGCGCGATACACAGTGCCGCCAGTACATACCCCAATACGTCCTTGCGTATGGTGTCTTCATTCGTGACGCACTATCTCTCAGTCATCCTTTGTCTTACCAATTGCTCCCTGGTCATGATACACGTCTCATCGCGCTGATCAGCCGGACCCACCTTTGCCCACCTCCATATGCCTCCTTTGACTAGACACTCCTGACATAACGCAAAGGTGGCGATACGAATAGCTCGCCTCATTATCCTGCAAGATCGTCGTCCCCCAAAGTCTGTTCCTGCACATCATCATTCATACCTACACGATCCACGCAAACACTAAAATCGCTCGAACACAAGCGGCTTCACCGAAACGATCAATCAAACCAGCTTGGCTGCAACATCGCCTCACATCTGCGCAGACATATACCTGTACCTTCATTGCGACAGCGCCCGCTCGCAGTTGGACGCGACCTAGAGAACCTCGACTATTATGGGGGGTGGAGCTCACTGGCCAGAGAGGACGGGAACAGCACCCCCAGATGACGGGGATGTCCAAAGCCCGAAGCGCGACGGGGGGTCCACGGAGGGCGCCGACGAGATAAAGTTTCCAAATTACGCTCTCCCAGCCCGTCTAGTATTTCTAGAACTACTCGTGTTCATCTTCCTGGTGATACTGCTCGGTGCGGCCCCGGAAGCTGGTGGCATCTCGACTCTGTCCGGATCAGCTGGTACAGGCGTCGGCTTACTACGTGAGTGGCAACCTTAGACTCCGATCTGAAGTTGAGCGGGTACTGACCCGATCTAGGCACATGTAATGGCGCCGACTGTGGTGGCTGGCTTGGAGGGGCAGGCGGTGGGGGCGGCGGTGCAGGAGGCAGCGGCGGTGCTTCGAAGTCAGCAGCCCGCACCGAGAACGAGAGCGACAGTTCTTCGAGTGATGGCGGTGAGACTCAGTAATCTTGACCGATCGTCCACGCCGCTGACCATGGGGAGGGAGTATAATACCCGGCATGGGCGCTCGTCACCTTCACGTCCGTCAATCTGGACCCACAACAGCTTCAACATCCACTTCATCATCAGCCACATCATCACCAACCGATCCCGCCACCTTCCACCTCACAATAGGCCTTGCATCCATCTGCCTCTTCTACATGATCGGCCTTGCCCTCTTCTTCCACACCCTGAGATGGCTCAAACCTGACCCCCCACCTGCACAGAACCCCGACCCGGAAGACCAAGACAAATGGAACGAGAAACCCAACACTCGTCTTCCGTGGTATCGCAAACCTAAGACATGGTTCGGTATCAAGCGATTCGGCTATCGCGTCTCTCGCGTCTACACGTTCATCGGCCATATCTTGCTCATCGCCGTGACAATAGCGGGTGTGATGCAAGCGATGGACTCGACAGTCGGCACTGGAGCTTTCCGTATGTCACCCTCATATGACCAGTCTCGATGATAATAATACTGACGGATCGATAGTGCTCGTCGCAGCTTGTATCTTTCACGTACCTGTGATGCTGATCGAGCTCGTCGGTCGGAGAGGCAGGATCGGTAAATTGCTGTACTGCTTCGAGGGCAAGAAATGCGGTTGTTGCAAGCCCGGTGACCGTGCGAAAACCGCGAATGCCGACACAAAGCCAAGAAATCCTACCGATCAGCGTCAGATCCAAGACTACCAAGAGAAGCAACGCCGTCTCCGCTCTGCAGTATGATATCAGGTAGGCTTGCGTCAGCTACATAGACATTCGGGGTGCCGAAAAGCCGACATGCATCCTTCACTCCGAGATCTAGCATCAGTATTGTGTACGAGTTTCGGCAAACGGTCAATGTTCATATGTAGATTGACGGCGACCTCACAACGGAGCTGAGCGTGCTTTGCATAGCTCACTAGCGCCGATCGAGACGTTGTTCGAAGACAGCTGAGCCACTACCGGGTCGTCAACGACATGATTGACCCTAAATCTGAGTCGCTGCGGATGGGTCGGGTGCATCGCACCGATGGCTTTGTCTTGCTTTCATGGTCTCCAAGCCATCCATCCGACCCAGCGTCCCGGATGCCCGACCCATAGACCCAGCGATTCTGAAGGCAAGCGTATTATGTCCCATGTCCCGCTCCGTAGCCATTCCTCCAAGAATGTCGTCAACTGTGCACATCAGCTTGCCCAAATCAAATCGAGTTAGACAGACTTACCACGTCGGCACTGCGTAGCTCCACTACTACCAGAACCACCGTCGAGCTCCCTCGCGGACATAAAGTAGCTAGCGTGTCGACGAATGGCTTGACGAGGTACTCGTTGTAAATGCAGTCGACAGCGATGACCAGGTCATACGCATAGGCGCCAATTCCCGTCGATCGTCCATGATCTCGACAACTATCCTCGCTGACGCTGACCCAGTCAAGTTCTTCCATCTTGACGTCTATCCCTGAAGGTGGACGACCGTGCAGTCGGCGATTGAGCTCGATGTTCCGAGATACGAGGCGGAGGTTCTCGTACAGGTCTGTAGCGGTAAAGCTCCCGCAAATGCTCGATAGGAGTATAGCGAGCATTCCCGTTCCGCTTCCTAGTTCGAGCACGCGAGACCTGGAGAGACGATCACGATCGAAGAGAGATAAGGTAGGGTCCAAGGGAGGGTAGTGGAATTGCGTGAGCAGGTGTCGGGCGAGGTACCAGCTAGTCCAGCATCAGCGACGTACAGCCCACGATAAAGCTATGCCGAACCTACTGCGCCAGAGCACACTGCCTGCGTATAATATCAGCACATGCGAGCTGATGAATTGTATGGGCGGAAGCGGACTCACCAGTATCGCCTTTCCGACCCTTGAGCATCGCGAGATCCTGATGAATAGTGACGGGTATATTCATCGTCCTCTCCGCCCGCACAAGCTTCTTGTGATGTATTCGTGACTTCCGACTAGGCGGCGAGGACGGAATCGTAGTTGTGACCGACTCTGCTCCGCCTGTGATCTCCATCTCAAGCTCCAGTACCGCCTTGCTCGCGTCGAGGTACCCTAGACCAGTTTCCGACGGTAGGCTAGCAAGCGCCATGTACAGATCGGCAATCTATATCATCAACGTCCAGCTCGAGCTACTGGATGTAGAAAACGTACCTCCTCGTCGGCATCTTCGACGCGAAGCGTGCCAGCCGGGATGTTGACCAATGATGATGGGCAAGAAAACTGATGTGATTCCGACATCGCGGTCAATCAGGGGGGTCGTCCAAGTGCGAGACAGGTGATGAGAGATGCAACAGCGTCTTCACGGAGACCGTGAACGACTATCTCGAAGCCACATAACGCGTCAAGCACTCAAGATGCCGATAATGATGTGCGAAAATGAGAACGATGAACGGCGACAAGATCAACTTGATGAGATCGCGTCTCTCGCTCATCGGCAAAATCCGATGGGATCGAGTTGATCTTGCTTTCTGCTCAGTCTGCCTCGGCATGTTCGGCAAGATATGCAGTGCATGAAGTAACTATAGACTGGCCTGACCCTCCGTATTGCTTGCCGGAAAGCCAGCCTCATCCAATCGTGCATCCCAGTTCCACCAATTGACAGACTGCACCGATGAGCTGAAGTATCATGATCAGCCTTTCTGTCGGAACTTACCGCGCCATCCCCTGACTCGAGTAATGGATCCCAGAATTGATGCAGCTATTGACACTGTCAGCCACATGCTGACAACTGCAGAGAGATCGATGACTCACGAGCATATCGGTAGAGTGGTCCATCCCGTTCGACTGGCCTGGATTGACAGGTTTGTGCTGGAGCGATAAAGCGGCATGATCGGCCGAAGACGGCATGTAATGCTGCTGCATCACCTGCTGGACCGTAGGCAGACGAGCACCACCACCGCCCAGCAATCCGTCGATACTCATCGGACTAGGGTGGACGGCCGAAATCGTTGTCGCTTTCTGCGCACCCTTGTTGGCTCTTTCGATCAACCGAGTTCGCCATCCTAGCAATTCCACATCGCCATCTTCTTCGTCCCGGCTGATCGTTTGGGATCCGCCATTCCGTCCTTCCCTATCTGCGCTCTGGGCCATACGTGTCGAGCATCGCGCGCGTAGACGGACTAGCCATTCGTGATTCTGGAGTAAAGTCCGAGACGAGGTGGTACGCAGGAGCTCGGCGTAGCAGGCTGTCGCGACGTCGATTTGGCCCAGGGCAAATTCGGCAAGGACGTTCTGCGGGTGATTGAGGATGAGTGTGCCGAGACAGACGGCAGCGGTGAACAGGTGATACTGATCGTCAGCCAAGTTAAGGTGCCCCAATGGCTGCTTACCCAGAAGAACCAGTGTCGTGACAAGCAGGCGGGGTGCGTCTCGAACAGCTGTTGCACGATCAAGACGATAGCCTGCCCGGTCAGCTACGGCACGAGAGAATCTGCGCCAAGGAGCTCACGTTACATCTTTCCACCACGACTAGGTACGAATGCCCGTATAGCGATTTCGTTGGGTCCTGCGGATTCTCGTTGAGTGCAGAGACGAAGTATGGCCGCTGCAGGAACATGATGTTCTCGGCAACGTTGAGAGCGAGTGTGAATTGCTACAAAGACGTCAGTTCTGATAGTATGACGTTATGCCGAACCACGAGACAGAAACTCACCTGAAGCGTCCGTTTCAGATTCCTTCGACTGACTTCTGGGCTATCGCGGGTGGCCTGCGCTGGATCGGGATACACAGAGGGAAGAGCTAGGAGGGATGTCCGACAACGCAGGTGAAACGGTATCTGCCGTTCGAACTCGCATCTGCTCGTCAGCTTACGGGCAATAACAGAACAGGCAGATAAGCTCACAGTTCTTGGTACAATGCCTGGACGTTGCTGTACGACTTGTTCCCGGTGGTCATTCCCTCGTCAATGATCCTGCCGATCAGTCTCCTGCTCTGCCAAGTGAAAGGATAAAACAACCCACCGGCCAGAGAACTGGGCTATGCGGTACTTGAGCGTGAAGAAGTTCGGCGCGCCGGGTGGAGCATCAAGTGGATCTTGCGCGGGGAAGGCAGTGTCGATGTGTTTCAAGCCGAGCGGACCAGGCCGAGAGAAGCAATTGGCCTGTACGGCATCAGCCCGGCCAGATTCCACCTGAAAAGGAGATCACTGACCTGCAAGCAGTCGATCGTTTGCGTTTCCCAAAAGACTTGTCTGGGCTAATCAGCAATCAGGCGGCCTGAAATGAGTTCGACACGTACCGCCGCTCCTGCACAACTTCTGGAGGAAGGTTCCATCGCTCGCCATCTCTGTGCAGGCCCATCTGCGGGTCAGCGAGATCGACAAAGACAGTCCATAGTAGAACAGGCTCACCGCAATGACCATCCGAGATGCTATACCCCACATTGGCCACGCCGTATCACCGGTCCTACCCTTTTCCGTCTCGAGGCAGTAATGCCCCAAGATGAGCTATGAGTGAGTTACCGCTCAGTGCACACTAGACAAGACTCACAATGGTCTGAATGCCGAAGATGGTATTGTGATTCAAGAAGTCGTCTGCTGTCAAGCACAGTCGAGCCATATTGACGAAATCGCCTGAACCGCTATCGTTCGGAGGGAGCTCGAGATTGTGATGCGTGCCGACAGCCAGGATAGCAAAGATGAGAGCGAGCTGTTGGAGGTGGACCTTGTCTTCGCGTGAGGTGTGACGGGAGTACGCTCGCTCGAATACTGGTTGAAAGGTGGTACGGGGTGCGGCGTCGTGACTGCCAATCAGTTTCAGGTCCACGAAGGCGATCCCGCGGATATCTCAACTCACTTCCAGGCATAGTACCGGTAATACGAGTCGACCAGGCTCAACGCCTCGTCATACGGTGGGAGCTGTTCCAGCACCTTTTCGATGGTCGGGCGAGGCGAGGCGAACGGGAAGCAGTCCAGCTGCGCGACCGCAACTTCTGGTAAAGGCGGAGCGGCAGGTGCAGAAGGGCTACGAGAGAGCCATGGGGTCTCGTCTCCTCCGACTTCTTGCTACACCAGGTCAGCCGAGATCCTTGTGTACATAGGCCACAAGGGCCGGACTCACGTTCTTCAACCATTCGGTACCGGCTGTCGCTCCGAAATATCTCGACCTGCCAGTCTTGTCGATCACCAGTGTCCCGTGACTATGCTCATTCGGTGATGGCGCCGGTCCTCGTCCTACACCCGCCTCATACCCCTGACCCGGCATGCTACTGCTGGATGTAGACGGTCCAGGTTCCGGCCGAGTGGGACGCTGCGCGTTCGAGGCGCCGGCGACTGACTTGGCAGGAGATTGTATGATCGACCCACCATGCGTCTCTTGGTAGCGATAAGATGGAGGTGTAGGTATGCGTGTCGACTGGGAAAGACTGTTGGCGAATGACCAATGAGGGAATGGGGATTTGGGGGACAGCGATGGTCGGTCATTGTAGCTTGAGGATTGGCGACGCGAAGGTGAACGTGATCGGCGCTCCTGGGTTGTCGACAGTGCGCCCTCGAGCGACTCAATCTTCTCTCGCAACATTTGAAACTCTTTTTCATCTTTTTGCCTTGAACGTCAGGTATGCACAATGGTCTGCCGGAAAGAGCGAGAGAAGGCTCACGATCGCCTGGCCGGCTTGACGCCATCAGGGCAGAGATTCGCACATTTCCGTTGCACACACGAGGAGCAAGGTACTGTTAAGATGCTCAGCTTTGTGGTTGCGTATACGGTTTCGTGAGAGGAGGTGGCTCACCTTGACGGTCGCATTTTAGGCGGCTCCTCCGACACTCTGCCCTCGGTCAGTTTGTCACCCACACCTCGCTTCGAGGACGACTCACCTGCACAGCTCACTGGACCCTGCTTGTTCTTGGGCTGTTCCCTCTCTACGGATCGTTCCGACGACATGATGCCTGATGGTTGATGGAGATGTTTTGCGGGGTACCGTAGTTGTTTCCCCGAAATCGGAGGATGTTGAATGAATTGAATCTGAGTGGACGCCGTTTCCGATCTCGCTCCACCCAGTAGAGTTGCCACGTGGCTATGCCCGATCACCCGGAGTTCTGTTATCGACTCGTTTGGTGGACATAATATAATACTCTTGCCCATAGCAGGACGTATCTCAGCATTCGCCATGAGCAAGGTCTACAAGAACACATATCAGCCGCCAAAAGTTACGGCGACTGATCTCCACGGCGACACACCTGAAGACGAGTACGACCACAACTATGTGTTCGAGGTCAAGGGACTTCAGTCAGATAGAGTCGAGCTGAGGCCGTTTACCGTAAGCTTGCAGACCTCGACAATCGTCATACTCCGTCTGATTCGACTCTGATACCACTGGTAGCCTTCTCTACACTCCAAACTTTTGCTGCAAGGGCACCTCGACGCGCCCGAGCTTTCAACGTGGCTGCCTATGAAGTTCGAGACGGTCGAAGATGTCAACCGATTTGTGAAAGCGACATTCCATCAGAACCCCGTGCGTCCGTCCTGCTGCTTGATCCGGGGAGAGTAGTAGCTGACCATCAGGCATCCTGCTTCTTCGCCATCTTCACTGGACCACTCGGAGCGAATCCACCACCAACAGAACCCAAAGACTACGTCTTCGCAGGAGCCATTGCAATGATCAATTCTAGTAGGGACGACATGGTCAGCGAACTAGGCTTCATCCAGATTCTCAAACCATTCCAAGTGAGTCACTCGTCACGCTACACCTTCCGACCCCGACGCTGAGCCTCTAGCGAACACATGTCTTATCTCACGCTGCGGGATGCGTGATTCACCGTATTCTCGACAGTGAGGCCGAAGGAGGTCTAGGTCTACGCCGATGTCAATGGTTCGCCAACTCGCTGAACGAGCCGTCAAAAGCAGCGGGCAAGCGGCTAGGCTTCAAAGAGGATGGCGTCCTGAGGAACCATCGGGTCCTGGGCGAGGGCAAGACAGGTGCCAATGGTCAGTGCGTTTTCCAAACTTCCTATGGAGACTGACGCCACGGTGTAGAAGGCCGGAAAGGAGATTATCGGGAGAAATGTATGAGCCGGGACACTTGGGTCGGATCGATCACTTGGCAGGACTGGGAGAATGGAGCGAAAGAGCATGTGGACAAGCTCATGGCGCGGAGACAGTAGACCGCCGGAACCTCCAGTGGAGGGTCTCGTCACTGAGATAAATCTGTTGTGATAGAGTAGCTGGAAGGTTGACCAATGGTCAGTAGGATCCGAGATGTCAGTCAGGCCGAGGTAGAGCTCCAGATCTTTCTAAAAGTGATGCATGGCATGACGCACCATGCCGAAGCTCATCAACATCAGCCGCGGGGAGCCTTGGCTGCCCCGATGCCGCCTACCCCTCGAGGACCGGGAGTGACTGGGAGCCCGTGAGCCACGCCGAAGCCTGTATGCCGAGGCCGACTGACCGTCCCCGACTTCGGCCCATTTCGTCATGATCCAAGTGCGGACTAATCGACTGGTTCGGCAAATGCACCCGGTAATTTCCGACTTGGATCGACATGCGCGTACGCGTGAGAATCGTTCAAAACGAAGTCGGACATGACCAGTGGTCTCGTCTTGAAGCCCTGTTGAGTCAGTGTGCCGCTGGGATCGAGGGAAAAGCAGCCAGCTCGAGGAATAGCAAGGCAGTGTCCGGTAAACATGGCCATGACTCACCTCCTTCCTCGCCGCCTCCAACCCCTCCTTCCCATGCCTCCCCTTCTCCCGCATCAGCTCTCTAACCGGAACCATAGCCGCGTTCCTACACGTTTCCCTCAGATCACTACCTGAAAGACCATCCGTCCGCAGTGCTAGCCGCTCTATCGTGAAATCGGGGGCGAGGCTAGTGTGATTGAGCATGAGCGAGAGGATCTTGACTCGTTGTTCATAGTTTGGTAAACGGATAGGAAACCGTTTAGGCATTCGGCGGAGGATGGCGGGATCGATATCGTTCGGTCGATTTGTAGCTCCGAGGACTAGCACCCGAGTGTCGGACGAGGTGGTGAGACCGTCCCATAAGGTCATGAATTCCGCCTTCATCATTCCGGTCACTTCATGATCGCCGGCCGAGCGTTCTCGGAAGAGCGAGTCGATCTCGTCGATGAATATCTGGGTGATCAGCAAGTCTCTCCCCCAAGGCAGAGCAAGGCATTGCGGGCTCACTATACTTGGTTGGACCTTCCGGGCGAGAGAAAACAGTCCAGCGACCAGCTTGTTTGACTCGCCAAACCATTTGTTTGTCCTGCTCGATCAGCATTCCGTCGTTCCGTCTGTCACTCGACTAGAGAGCCCACTCACAGGCTCGACAGGGGAAGGTTGATGAACGTCGCCCCGCTCTCCTTCGCCAAAGCTTTCGCCAGCATCGTCTTGCCACATCCCGGATGTCCATACAACAACACTCCCTTCGGCGCACTCAACAGCCCATTCTTACTCGAGAACAACTCGGGGTAACATAGCGGGTAAATGACCGTCTCTCTCAGACTCGCAATGATCTCGTCCAATCCTCCTATACTTTCAAACGTTACGTCGATCGAGGTTGGGGGGATGATCTCCCCAGCTATTGTTGATTCGTATTCGTCCAATTCTAGTGCTTCCAGCTCCGATTCCGACAGGCCAGTTTGGGACAAGAGGGTGGCTCCCTTTTGACGACTCTTCTTGGATGATGCTGGAGTCGAGTCGATAGAGGAGATGACGTATCGGAGGGTGTAGTAGAGGGCTACCTGGGATGCTGCCAAAAGGGCGACTGATAACGCTGATCAGCTCAATAGCCCAGGCTCGCACGTCGATCTGCTTGAAGCTTACAGTCCACTAACACCTTCCCAACATCTCGCGGCATAGCTGTCGAGGTGATGACAGTAGCAAGATTATACACGAGCAGATGTACAGAGTGGGAGGACCAAATCAGAAAGATTAACAACGATCTTCGTTGATGACGCGGCGACCCGCGACAAAATTGGAACTTGAACACGTGTCATGCGTACCGGTTCTGCGTTGAAACCGTGATACAATACATGCTATGTTAATGAAGCTGGGGGTTGGAGTGCGCCAGGGCCAGCAGTGGACCTGCCCATAGACCACTCCCATGCTCATGCGCGACTCCGCTCGGCATCGATAGCCATGGCTTTTAAGTTCTTAAACTCCGTCCTGCCGGTAGCCTTGCACAACTGCCCACGTCAGCGAGACTACCCCGTTGCGTATTCATTCACGATGCTACTCACGGCGTAGAACTTGGATTTGTGATCTCGCAGCAGTTCAGCTGGACTTGCAAACTCGGCAATGTTCCCCTTGTCCATAACTGACGTGTCAGCTTTGCATTCCACTTCGTCTCTGGTAGATGATCTGGTCGTTGACTCACCCAGTACCTTGTCAAAGTCGATCTACAATCCGGGTCAGCTGGGACCAACATGTTAGACAATGGAAGCGACGCACAATGGTATGTATACGATGTGCAATGGTCAGGATGGTCGATTCGGAGAACTCTTCTCGGATCGTTTTCGAGACTGGTTGTCAGCTAAACCTCGATCTAACGAGCATGGCTAGGCGTACTCAGCGCGTCGGTCTCGTCTGCAAGGATCAGCATGGCTTCACTCTGGGACGACAACATCGTTCTTCAGAGCTCACAATCGATCGACGCGGTGGCTTCGTCCATCAGCAACACCTTGTTCCGCCGCAAGATCGCTCGGGCCATGCTGACTCTTGTCAGTCGTGGCAACCAAGCAAGACATGTATGGAGCACGCACCAGATCAACTGCTTCTCCCCAGTCGAGAAGTTGTCGCCGCCTTCGCTGACGGGATTTGAGAGATTCTTGAAAACGTTCTCATTCCGCTCCTCATTCACCTCCTCCGTTCGACCCGTCGCCCCGTCTGGACCGCCGGACAGGACCAGCTCATCGTCTTCTTTCAGCAGGTGAACCCGTTTCAGCGCAGCGTAGATATCAGCATCGTCGTACTCGTCAAAGACGTCCAGTGTCGAGCGGAGGGTACCGGAGAGAATGGTAGGATCTTGAGGGATGATCGTTACTCGACCTCGCAGGTCGGTCAATCCGATCTTAGCGATGTCTGTCAAGTCAGCAAGCCATACCGCCAGCCGATGAAAAGGACAAGACTCACCTATGCCGTCGATGACTATCCGACCTGAATGGGCTTCGACGAATCGGAAGAAACTGAGTGCGAGGGTGCTTTTGCCGCAACCCGTCGCGCCGACGATACCGATCTTCTCCCTCGGCTTGACCGAGAAGGAGAGACCGTGCAGGACGTTCGGCAAATCGGGCTGCACTCCGTGAGCTGGTTGTCAGGATCACGAGATACGAGTATTGCTCACAGCGTATCGTATGACGAGCTTCTCGACTGACAAGGCACCCTCATGTGGCCAGCTGGCGGGTGGCCGGGGATCTACAAACTCGGCTGCCTCTTGCGGTATCTCAGTATACCTAGCAGGAGTAAGCAATCACTCCTTCGACTGGCACGCTCCGTAGAGGAAGAGACGACTCACTCCTTGATTCGCTCGAGAGCGACCATAGCCTGTTCGAGCTGTACGAATCGCCTGACCACGAATAGCAAATCATGCTGGATCGAGTTGGCGAAAGCCAGAGCGAATCCGGCCATCGGTGCATTAACACCGGGGGCCAAAAGACAGATCAAGGCGGTAACCCCGACAATGAACGAGGAGAGGATATTGAACCGAGCTATACGGTGAGCTGGGGAAGCAGGGGGAATTGGCTGGAAAGATGGCGTACCGGATAACCATCGGTTGACCGTCCTGCACGACAGTATTAGCACAAATAGTGTAAGACTGACAGGCGTTCGGCTGCTCTTACCAGGTCCAGGCGTATGCCACGACGTTGGTGTCGGCTAGAGTCAACATCTTTCGTAAGACAATCGTGCTCGCGCCGAAAGCTCGAATGACCGAAACTCCAGAGACCGTCTCGGCAAAAAGCGAGTAAAGCGGAGACCGAGTGACCGAGTTGAGTCGGCGCATATCTCGAGACGTCTGGCCGTAGATCGAGCCAGCATTGTAGTAGAGGATCATGACGACGCTGAGTACGTCAGTTTGATGTGATCTGCAACGGCGTCTGACAGAAGGCTTTAGACTCACGCGGTCGCTCCGACGAAAGGCAAACCGCCGACATAGGCGATCGAGATGAAAGTCACGATTACACTCGCTCCGTACGAGATGCTCCGTACAACTGCGCGCATCAGCGTCAACACCTGTCATCCGTCACTTCGTTTCGAGAAAGCGACATACAGTGATCTGCCATCTCAGAGTCCAACCCCTCGATATCCTTGCCGAACCGGTTCAGCAGACGACCACGACTGGTGGTGTCGTGGAACCGTAGCGGTGCAAACAGCACTGTTTCGAGCATTCCTGAGTGGTGTCAGCTCAACCGACCCGCTTCCAGTGAGGTTTGGTGAGGCTTACTGGCGTGAAGCTTGCGACTAGCCTTGAGGGAGCCCCAGTACATCACCGCATACTGAATTCCGTCCATCCATACGCCGCTCAGCGTGATCTAGGCCATCAGCCAGTCTGCAGATGGGATCGAGGCCATCAGCCAGTCTGCAGATGGGATCGAGGGGTGACGAGTAGTGCTCACGAGAGAATAGCCAACGACGTAGAACATGGGGCTGTGGGTTTTTGGGTCGTTCGGATCGGATCCTGTCCAATATCGGAGCCAGCCCTTCTGAAGAGGGGAGACCGCCATCGAAAGCAGAACCGCGAACACGAAACATGACCCTGACTCGTCAGCTGCACTCTACCCGAGCATGCCTGCATCGACTAACACCAGAAAGGACCTCCGAGAGCCTGCTCGTCAGCACGGACTGATGGTATGGACCTCAAGTTACTCACCGTGATGTAGGTCTTCCACACATCCCATGAAATCCGGCCCGTCGCTCTCCGTTCATCCTCTATCAGCTTCCTAGGCGGCTTGCTCTTGAGATCGGGAGTTGACGAAGTCAAGGTCGCTTCATCCTCAGGCGCCAGGGAGCTCGTTTCGGAGCTGATCAGACCGTCGTCCGCCGCATCGTCTTGGAGGTCGATCAAGCTCTTATTGGCGGGTTTCGACTTGATCGCGTCGGCATAACTCTTTTCTTCGATTGGCGAGTCTCCTGGCTCGTGAACTTGCTTGTCGGGTTCGTCCACTTGAGCCATCAAACCGCAAGCGACGAATTCTTCCTTCGTTCCCTTGAACTTGACATCACCCTACAACGGTCAGCTTGGCGAACAGCTAGCAAAAGCTGGCCAGTGAATGCTCACGTTCTCCAGCGCGACGATGTACGACGCAGAGGGAGCGACTAGAGCGGTATGATGCGATACAAGGAGGATGGTCCGGCCAGCGTTGATTGGTCCAGCGAGGCAGTTCTCCATGATGGCGTGGGCGGTGTGAGCGTCGACGGCACTCAAGACTGGCGAGATCAGTCAAACCCGCAAGCAGGGGAGACAGCGACTCACCGTCGTCTAACAGCAACGTCGCTGCTCGACTATACACTGCTCGTGCGAGAGAGACTAGGTTGATCAGACGAGTTCTGGTGCGGTGAAGTAGTTCCCGGTACTCACCACGAGCCTTTTGTCCTCCAGATAGGTTGAGACCCTTCTCACCGATTTCGCTGTCATCAATCAGCATCCTCTTTTATCATCAGGCAGAAACCGAGAGACGCACGTCTCATCTCCATCCTCGAGAATTTCCAGATCCGACAGCAGGGAGCAAGCCTCCAAAACCGCTTCATACCTCTTCTCATCCCAAGGCGATGAAAAGATGATGTTGTCCTTGATCGAGGCGTTCTGCAACCACGCTTGCTGAGGGACGTACGCGACCATGCCCGAGACGATCCATTCCTCATCATGCGGGAAGTCGGCCTCACCGATCAGCCCATAGCCCGGTTGCATAGCATTCGGTCGTGATCGGGGGCATTCGACATGCCCAGCAAGCAAGTCGGCTTCGCCCAACAGTCCAGCTAGGAGCAGGGATTTGCCGGATCCAAGTCGACCGCAGATGAGTGAGAGCTTGCCGTGTGGAAATCGGACGCTCAGGTCGGCGAGAGTGAACATGGCCTTGGGCGTCGGGGCCACAGAGCTAGCCAGCGATATGGTGCTGTCGGTACCGGGAACCGCGCAGTCGGCTAGTCGTGGCCATGTGAAAGTCGCGTTTGCCAGTACGATGTCGCCTTCCCCGTCGGACTGCGTCTCGCTGCCTACTTCTTCTTGATGCAAATATCGCTCGATACGTCGGCACGACACGAAGCCTGGTCGGTCAGCTCATCCGCCCGTCGGGCAGTCAGAATAGACGTATCACACTTGCCTTGTAAAGCTTGAATGAAGGTCTCGGGTAGATTGGCCAGAGCGAATCGCAGCTCGTCAAACACCGCGATGGAAGTGAACGCGATCGAGGGAGTCAGAGTGTTGCCGGCGACCAGCGTGTAGTGCTACACGTGAGTCAGCGACGTAGCCGGGAGCGGCACATCTGAGGACGGTGCAAGACGGACGAGACTTACAAGGAAGGCGACGACAGTGACGAGCACAGGTGTGATCTCCCACAAAGTGTTGAAGGCCACTTCGATCTGATAGTTCCGAGCTTGCCAATGCAGTTCGTCTTTACGGATCTCGGTGACCCGCTTCTGGAATGATCGTTCCCAGGCCATGAACCTGTGACGTGAGTATAGCGAGGACGGTCGACTAATTGCCGAAACCAGCTACTCACTTAAGCATCCGAACACCTTGCAAGATCTCGTTCATCAAGCCAGTCCGTCTGTCTCTCGCCTTCATCAGGTTTTCCTGAGTCCGCACTACCACCTTCGACGCGAGATGTGTCAAGGGCATGCACACTGATGCGTCAGTGAACAGGTCGGCAAAGCAGCCGTTCATGGTGAAAAACGCTCACAGAGACTGGTCAAAAGACCCCACAGAGCCGACGGACCGAGCAGGTTAATCAAGAAGAGGGTCGCGCTGCACTCGTCAGTTTTTCACACAGATGGGAGGAAGTCGAGAAGAGGAACATAGACATACACGATGATCTCGATCGGTGAGTCGACCAGGGAGAACGCTATCATGTATCAGTGGTCCGTCGTCGACCATACACCACTTGAAAGAGCTGACCGTGAAACACGAATTCATTCACTCTGTCCACGTCGACGGTG
Organism: Tremellales sp. FJII-L8-SW-PAB2; assembly: GCA_022813505.1. Taxonomy (NCBI): domain Eukaryota; kingdom Fungi; phylum Basidiomycota; class Tremellomycetes; order Tremellales; species Tremellales sp. FJII-L8-SW-PAB2. The sequence goes on along the minus strand of JAKLMH010000026.1, from coordinate 71,574 downwards.
AAGAGGTTCTATACAATGATCAGCCCAAAGATCAGGAAGCAATGTAGCAGCAGGCCGACGTACCATGATCTGGCTCTTGGAGCTGACACCTTCTTCCTCATCGTCGCTGTCCTCCTTCTTCTCGGCTCCTTCCTTGCTCTCTGTCTCGCCTCCCGACTGATCCTTCTTCTCCGCTCCTCCAGCTACGTCCTTCTTCTTGAGCGTCTTGGCGAAAAGCATACTGTTGAGCTGGATGTGGATCCGTCCTTGCAGGTATGTAGTGGTGATTGACCATTCTATGCCGGTAATGACAAAGACCGAGGCGTTGGCGACGAACAAGCTGAAAGCGAGGAGCCAGCCCCAAGCTGGATCTGACCTCGTCGGGTCGTTCTCGAGGTAGACGATGAACAATTGGAGGATGTAGTGGGGCAGATAGTAGAGGACGGCGGTGATGGCGGCGATAGTCAGCACTACGTGATCAGCCCGTCTTCGGCCTCGGCGATGAGCTGGGAAGGGCTCGAATGAACTTACTGGCCGTGAGCAGACCGGCGTTGATCTTGGAAAGCATCCAGAGTAGGTTATACCCCTCCCATCTCGTTGACCTGGGCAAAGAGTATGTTTTCCGTATTGACAAAAAGTTGTTCATCGCCCCTGAAAAGTTAGCTCGGGGTGATCGTCGACGGCGAATGCTACCCACTGAGATGAGGAGGAAGGATGGGTACATCCCATACATCCATTGAAGTCGCGACCGACCCCTTCTGGATCACTGGCGTCGCGTAGCTGAAGTAGAGGTACTCCAGAACAGTCGCTTCCACCTCCTGCGAGACGTTGCGCTGGTGCGGGTCGAGGGACTCATGTAGGGGCGGAACGGCCTCGACGATCTTGGCGGGATAGATGTTGTGCAATGGCAAGTGAATCGGCGGTCCTCGACGGATGTTGACGACGATGAGGAGTGGGATGAATTGGAAGATGGGGAGGACAGATTGTAGAATGCGTAGTGGTGTCATTGGCGGTATTTTGATGACGTCCAAGCGAGTAAAGAGGGCGAGAGTGTTGATGACCTCGGCATGTCTTCGAGGTGGTGGAGTCGAAGGTAAGAGAGCGAGTACGGCAATGACGAGGAATTGGACGCAAAGATTGGTAGAGAGGTGAATGGTCGTTTGCCAATTCGGCTTGGTCTCGTCGTGGGATAGATACCAGTACATCATCAACAGTGTCGGGAGGTGTGATGCGGCGATCAAGATTGGTGCCGCAAGCGCTTGTGTCTTCTCGTCGATTGAGGGGTACGAAGCCGAGGCGATCAAGGCGAGGATGGCGATGTTGCAGGCAAAGGGGAAGAGCATGGTGATCAAGAGGGCGAGTTTGCGCTTCCACGTTGAAGACCAGAAGCGTTCTGGGTTGACGGGTATCCCTTCTGACCTGACGACTGGATCATCGATCTCGAAGGGATCTTTCTCGTTCACATCTTCGTCCTCGTCCTCGTCCACCTCACCATCCAATCCTTCAGTACGGTGCACGGGTAAGGCAATTCTCCGTCGTATGAGCTTTCGAGTGGGCGAGCGAGGATGCGTGGCGAAGAAGATAGAGAGGGAGATTGCAGATGTCAGGGGTAAGAGTGCCGTGCTGATCACTGGGACGAGCGTCGACAGGGGTTCATCGTGGGCCATGTTCCACTTTCGATGTTCTAACTTAGAACAAAGAGCGAAGTTGAAACGGGGTCGCAATTGCAGTTTTCTGGTCGTTGTTCGTGACCCCACCGCGTTCCGACGCCTGTGCCCGTGTATAACGCTCCGATACGAGTCGACGCTGTCGATACCCAGTAATACACTGTTGACTATAGACGAAGGAGTGATCTGCTCGAGTCAAATCTAGACACGAGAATAGTTTATCTCTGCTCGGAACCGAGAACGCATTGGCTCATCGGAGAAAGCCGATGGTAATGTTGTCGCAGGATAGGATAGGTACCTATGTCTGTTGCCCATGAGCTCATCATGGGGGTTCTGACGCTGTCATTGACATCAGACAGCAGGGGCATCGTATCGATACACTAACTTCATTCACGGATGTGCATTGTCATGGTACTAAAAGTCACTGAGCAGGTTCGATCGGGAGCCACTTGTTGAAGACGACGTTCGGGCTGTGCACACGTATAAGCAGTGTCTCACCCATCGAAGTGAATGACGGCAGACCAGACTCACTCATACTTGGCCTTGAGCATCTGCAAGCTCGGGTAATTGATGCCGAAAGTCTTCCTGACGACGTCGGGGTCGAGAACTTCTGCTTCTGTAGAGCCTAATTCAGCAAATTGAACAGGCCCGGGCGTATTGCCGAATTCCTAACTCACTGTAATTGGCGTAAGCTTGCCCGCCGTCATCCTCCCCAAACCCTTCAACATTGCGGACCAGCTGGCCATGAAGCGATTTGACCAACTCGAGCGGGATGTCCTCACGATCCCAGGAGATGGTACATGAGACTTGATCCTTTTTCGGGTTGGTTCGCTGAGCATAAGCCATGGCGTTGGCGGGTACGCTGTCGGCTTTGGTCATGTGGTGAAGCTCTTGCTGGATTACGGTCTGGACGTTTCCGGGTAGCTTCGCCGATACGTCTCGCTGGCATCGGAGCATCTCCAGACAGTTCTGCTCGGAGGGCGATTCGACTCGAGCTGCTCCCATGTAGTACGCCCTGCCGGGGGTGTTGAGGTAGTTGAGAGTCTCGTTCAATTTCGAGTAGCTCGTCTCTGATGTAAGGTCCTCCAGTGGGCCTAAAGGATGAGATCGGGCTGGGCGGGCAGAGTAGACGATTCGGAGCATGAGTCGACACTCACCAATATCGAAGAAGCACCGATACTGCTTGCGCCCAGCTTCGGCATTCCCAATATGAGTGCACACGACCATGACAGTCTAGACATCAGTCATCACACATTCTCAGAGGACGTGGCTCTGTCCCTCACTCACCTGGTCATCCGGCGCGGGTCCGGTGACGATAAGGAGCAAAGCCGAGTCGGACGGGGTCTGAGTCTCCTTCTGCCACCGATGAGCTACGCGAACACTTCTTGAAGCTTGTCGAGCGCAAAGATCAATCGACCGCCCCAACAGACCGGAGGTATCGGATGCAGCTGGCACCTGAACTCCGTGACGACGCCAAAGTTGACACCGGCACCTCGGATCGCCCAAAACAGCTGTGAATAGTCAGCAGTGCGCATGCCACTACCGATATCAAGACCCGTGACTCACATCACTGTTTTCGTCCTTGTCTGCCTGTAGGATCTGCCCGTTGGCCGTAACGAGCGTGACTCCGAGGATGTTGTCGGCGCCCATGCCGTGCAGACCGGTCAAGCGGCCGAATCCACCTCCGAGAAGCAGTCTGGAGGTCAGCACTACGGATCGTAGGTACTGTCACCGCGGTAGACCTACCCGGCGACACCAGTCTGAGCCGTCAACATCATCCATCAGAGTAGGACTGAGACGAGATTGACTTACGTGACTGACTGTTCCGCCAACCGTAGCCATGCCCACCTTCTCTGCCGCCTTATCCACGTTGCCCCCCAGCGCTCCACCTCCAATCCTGACCACCTTCGCCACTGGATCCGGATTCACCGCCGTCAAGTGCCTCGACAGATCGATCACCATGCCCCCGTCCGTCGACGACGCGCCCGCGGGACTATGACCGCCGCCTGATCTGCTGTCAGACCCAGGCAAGATGCAGATGGGAGCGACGTACACTTGACGACCACTGAGATACCATGCTTCACAGCGTATTTGATGGCCAGGGCGACATCCTGCTCGTCCTTCACAAACAATACCATCCCGGCGGGTCGTTCAGACAGTCGCGACCATCGCTTGATGGCTGATTGATATTCGTCATCGCCGGGCAGGATGATGTCGCCCTTGAAGACCTTCCTGAGTTCAGCTAGTTCTGGCGTGTCGAGAGTAGCCATGTCGGTGGCCTTGAGAGGATAGTCAAAGATGAGCACATCAAAAGGATCAACGAAGCTGAGGCGGCATAGCACAAAGGGGGCACAAAGGACACGTCTTGTGTGTCGAGATCGCTTCCCGGAGTGGCAGCGCGACTGACACTCCACTTCGGATCAATGCTGCGATATCAATCGCCCGCATACTCTTGTATTACACGACAGTCCAAGTAGCACATAAAAGGTAGGTATGTGAATACGGCATGTTTACCGTACTGGTCATTGGGCCGAATTGTGCCGGCGGATGCTTACCATGTGACTAAACAGTGACGTAACGAGTTGGTTGACACCCGAAGAAGCTAAGCCGAAGATCGAAAATAGGTTAACGCCAAGATCTTCTTGTACAGCACGTTCACCATCGACTGCAGTCCACTCTCACCCATTCTCACCGATAGTCGACTACCTGCAAGTACTGAGCGGAGAGCATCATGGGAGACGGCCTGACCTATACCGGACCCATCAACCCGGATCCCAAACCGGATGAAGCGAGCATCATCATCTACACCTACGTCCCGTCGCTCGCTCTGGCCGTCGTGGGCGTGGTCACCTTCGCCTTGATCTTCGGCGCCAACTTGTACTACCTGGTCGTCAAGCGAGGAAAGGGGTATAGGTCATTCCATATCCTCCTGCTTGTCGGGGCGGCGATGGAGGCGGGAGGGTACGGGGCGAGGATCGCCAGTCACTACCGCCCGTTCGTGGTAGTGACTTTCGTGGTGCAATACTTCCTGATCGTCGTCGTGAGTACTCTTGAACATCCTTGGCGGGACCAAAGCTGAATATCCTAGGCTCCCGTCCTGTTCTCCGCGGCCATCTACCTCTCGCTCAACCTCCTAACAAAGGGATTCGAAGGGTCGGAACGGCTGCTCGTGATCCGGCCCAAGTGGATCTTGATCTGTCAGTCGGGACCCTACGCTTCTAGCTTCCTTCGCTGACACCATCTGCAGTCTTCATAACGGCAGATGCCATTTGCAGTGAGTCTTGGGGACTCGCCGTCATACGATGACTCTCGCCTTCAGCTGACCGCGTAGCCGTCATACAGGTCGCCGGTGCCGCTTTGATCGGAGTGTCCGAATCTGCTCAGGCTAGAGGTACGGACTCGCCCGTCACGCCTAAACAAGCCAACGACATCCTTCTCGCCGGTCTAGCCTGTCAAGTAGGCACACCGTATATTTCTGTCGGTGATAGTTGCTGATTTACAGTGCTTCTCCTTCTCCACTTTCCTGGTCATTCTGTGTTCCGCGATCTACCGCGCACGACAGCCCGGTTTCCCAGGCCCAGGCATTCCGACCAGAGCGTACAAACAGCTCCGACTCATGCTCTGGGTCATCCTCGTCACGTCCGATCTGATCCTGCTGCGAACAGTGTTCCGTCTAGCCGAGACCGGCCAAGGTAAGCTCTAATGCTTTCACTGTAATCTTTCGCTGACTTTGGTTAGGCTTTTTCGGCTTCGCATCGACACACGAATGGCTTTTCGCCATCCTCGAGTACCTGCCGGTCGTCCTTGCTCTGATTGTCTGGGCGGTATTCCCACCGAGCAGGTTCCTCGAACGAGCCGAGATGCAGCGCGCCGAACAGGCTGTAGAGGATGAGAAGGCATCGCGTGCAGGGGGCGGGGGTGCTGCACAGCAGGCCGAAATAGATCGACGGGGTGAGAACACAATCGTTTGACCAATGATGCTGGCAATACATCGGCTGTATCGATGAGGCATGGGGCACGTCGGAGGGATGTGCGCCTTTCGCGGTTTCACCCCCTCACCAATTGTACGATAGACGAGTAGTATAATGAGGTCCAGCGCCCAGTGTTGTACCATCCTGTGACGCGTTTTGTTCTATTCGTCGAGTGCGTACGAGTGCTGGCCAGTCGCGACACGACAGTCATGATACGACTACACCTCCCAGGTCGGAGGCGAGACAGGTGCCGATGTCGATCGCTCCCGATGGCCCGATCCGGCCAATTGGCCAGCCACTTCGGATGAGCCCATGCCGCGATTGCCTTTTACGCCTGCTCCACCATCTTGCCTCCTACCCAGCGGTACATCGGTCCCTTGCCCACATTATAATCGAGGTAATTCTTGGTCGCGTACTTGACCACCCCCTTCCTGAAAGTCACGTTGATCCGTCCACCAATTGGAGTCTTGCCCTTTCGTTTCGGTATCGAATGTTCCCAATTCTTCTGCGTGCCAGCTCGCATTACCACCATATCCCCATCGCTTAATGCGAACTTTTCGACGGGCGCACCGTTGGTCTTGTGATTGACGTGTCGGAGCATGAAATCGCGCGATGAGCCGAGGGAGAGGGAGGCTATACATGGGTCAGGGCCGAGGAACGACTCCGAATCGGAGTGATAGGATATCGAGTCGTTACCGTCGGCGTAGTAGTTGACTAGGGTGAAATTGTAGGTCTCCCCCGTGACTTTCTCCACTACGCTTGTATCAGCATCAGCCACACGATCGGGACGGTGAAGTAGACATACCGATCTCCATCAGCCGGAGCAGCATTTCCGGTATCGCCCTCGGTCTCACACCGTACCCCGCCCAATCTTTCGTACTCGAGTCTTTCCCAAACACGGTCGTCCACCTGGGCGTATTGATGTTGATACCTCTCACAGTGTACTTAACGCGATACCAAGGCATGTTATCAAGGAAGTAATCGTATAGCGCCCGACTTGCCGGCGGTGAGATAAACGGGTGGAAGTAGAGCAGATCGAGATTGAGCGACGGCTTGACTATTGCTTTGGGCGACTGACTGAATGTCAAAGCCTCGAGAAGAGAAGTGGGCGGAGGACGGATGGTGATGGGGTGATTGTAAGACGGGTTCGGCGGTCGAGAATAAGAGGGATGTTCGATTGGGGGGAAGTCGAAGGGTCTAGTCGTGTCGATCTTCAATCGATCGTTCAGCGCTACCTTGGTGTCCATGCCATTCGCCTCCTTATCCTCATTTGTGGACGAGCGTCTGCGGCGCTTTGCCGGTCGCTCATCCTCATCCTTGACTTCGGTCGGCGTATTTTTCGAATCGGGCACCGTCAGATCGATGACCTCGCTCGTGACGGCTGGGTTGACGAGCGACTTTGTAGGTGTCCGGGCGAAGTAGCCCGCGATCGACCCTTGTCGGCCAGCTGGCATCGTTACTTAATGATCAGGCGAAGACCAACGACATCTGCAGTCGATCGTTCAGTCAGACGCGTCCGTCGTCCGTCGAGCAAATGACGTCACGTGATGATCGACCGTTTTGTCTCGCTCTCCTTCGCTCACTCATCCTCGCATAATCGTCGAGCGACTGACAGTTCGCAGACGAGGGAGGCATGGGTGGGTGCATGCGAGGACAGAGAGGGGACTGTTCAGGCTCTTGTGAGCGAGCGAAGGCAAAAAGAACTGATTTCACCCGGGCTTGAACCGGGGACCTTTTGCGCCTGACAAACTCAGTTGTTAAGCAAACGCGCTACCGACTGCGCCATGAAACCTTGGGAGAGGGTTGTTTTGAGCTACAGATGATCACGGCAACCGGTGGCTCTCGGGATATCAGCTCCTGTGGTCATCGAGACGCTACAACATCCGCCGCAGCTGTGTTCAGAAGCTTGACTGAGCGTGATCAATCAGGAAAATGCATTATAGTGAATATAAACTGGAATACTATAAGCAGAAGTCTATGGACAAGCCGACGCGAAACCAGATCTAATAGTATCGGCTCGAAGCGATGATCCTTCGCGCCTTACGTTCTCAGCGTAACTGACCCCGCTCCATCAGCGGTATGGCGTTTGTGTGGTCGGCGATCTGGATCACGATCAGGCATTTAATCCGGTTCGGTGAGCCGACAGGACTCACCTCGTGAGTCTTGAAGTCATTCGGCTGTTCCTGGTTGCCGATAGGTACTAGATTTGCGCTGGACGAGAGCTGGTGCGCTGTCGGCTTGATGATCTGCAGCTCGAAGCGATAGTTGAGGACGGCTATGAGTCTATTAGAGCCTTCCATTTCACGCACACTCACCCATGAACATCACGGCGGGAACCTTAGAGTTGCAGAGCCTAGATGATCAGCAGCGATTTCGCGAACAGACGCGCGCAGGCGGCATCTGACTCACATGTATAGGAACACGACGAAGGTCTGATAGTCGACCGCATACTGGACTGCGATGGCGATGGCGAGAGCCGTGGGGAGAAGCTGGCTCTTGATTGTGTAGCTGCAAGCCGTCAGACGACACGCAAGGGTCGATACCACCGACCCCATAAGATCTTACGCGATGATCTTGGTGATCACACCATCCGTATGCTTCCACCCAGTCTTCGATCTCCACAGTCCCCAAGTGATGATCAGGGTCAGAAGCAGGTCCGTCGCCAAGTTCGTAAACATCTGCTATGATCAGCCTAGTCGACTTGATAGCGGACGAGCGTCGACGAACGTATGCTTGGGTGTAGGGACGCAACATCTGTCGGAGTCAGCTACGTCCAGCGGCACGGCTAATGCACCTACCAGTGCGGCATCGAACTCGGGATTGCCGTTGGCGCTCGCCATTGCCCGTCTTGCGATGATCAAGCTAGTCGTTGCCAGACTGGAAGGTTCAGGACGGACACGGACTGATGGCATGCCGGACTTACATGATTGGACCGACTAGCAAGACGACCCATAATTTCCGGGCATGGATTCGGTACGCTCGGTCGAGGTTAAATACCTGACAAGCGGCGATAACGGTCTGATCGATAACGGGTAACCAGGAGAACCCTGTCACGTCAGACGTAGTGTGACGGATCGAACGGTGCTGTTGGGTGACGTACATGTGTTGTCGACAAACGGAGCGTACAGCCCGTATCCACTGACGAAAAGATGGAAGAACCAGCACAAGACGAATATGCTCGATACCACCGAAAAGGTCATTACCCAGTACTGCTTTGTCAGACTCACCTGTCGGCGAAAGGAGCGGTACTCACCACGCAGATACGGATGAACCAGCGCTCCTTGTGCATCCACGTCGCCCAATGCCAGCCTTGCGCCCACAAGATACCCAGCAGCGTGAGATTCAAGACGAAGCTATTTCATCAGCCTGTGTGGCCTCTGCGAGAGAGAGACGCTTACCCCGCGATGAATGGACCGAAAGCTCCGCCGGGATCGGCGGTAAACGTACCGCGCACTCCAGCCTCCTTGAATGTCTGTATCTGCTCGGGACTGAGCGTGACACCCGGCGGAGGACCGCTCATCCTATAAATTGAGTTGTCGGGCTAGAGATCAACAACTGAGTGTACTTTCGACGATAATAGTTGGCGATAGCAGAAGGGGGATTGGCGATACATATATGTCTTGATACCGCATGAGGACGTATGTATCGTATGTATCGTCACCGAGAGCGTAAACCGAGGTAAGCAGAGCGATCTAGCGATCAGATCAAGAAGGTAGCCGTCAAGGATGCCTTTCGCGTTAGCTGAAACAGGGGAAAGATTGCTGATTGACGGGAAGCGGTTTGTGTTGTGGTTACTGTCAAAAGTCAATACCTTAGACCCTAGATGTTGATTTGTTCGATGACAGCCTCGGTTCATTTTGTCCTCCGGTAGCTTATCGGCGATGTCGGCTCTGGAAATGGAGGACAAACACGACAACTATGCCTCTGTTCCCGGTGTATGTGTTTATCCACCAAGCTACAAAGGCTTGTGAAAGGTTGTGAGGTATGACAGTTGTATTTGCTTACGATGTTCCGACGGACCTGCACTGGTTAAATCACGGTACCTGACAGTGATTGCCGACTGTTCAGAAAATGTGTGTGCCGCCAGCGGGCAAGGTACAGTATACACATTCTTCTTTCCAACGGCGACTCTCTGGATCGCTTTGCGGACATGCTTGGCGGCGGAAGTCACCCGCCGACGGGTGCGAAAGCGGGTAAAGGAGATCACTATACGCTGAGGCGAGCTAAATCACGCCAGGTATTATCGTCTGGTCGAGTCAACGGTATGCCCTTGGTCCTCCCGCTAGCCCCGTCGCGCTGCTCGGCTACCTTCCAAAAGCAGTGCTTTGATTGCTCCTTTGTGCATCGCGAGCAGGTCTCACCGAAGATAATATCCTTGTCGTGGAATGTTTGACATGCGGCAAACCGACACACAATGCGGCCTGCCATTCCGCGACTGATTTGGCTTGTCGCCTTGGCGATCTCGGCGGTTCGGTTTCGATATCATATCCGCGACTTATCACAGCTGTTACGAACCTATGGGTCATTCCACACCTACCTCGATGACCGTCCGGAGACGCTCTACCGATATCCGCTCATCGACTATCCAGATTCCTCCCTAAACCCTGTGCTGCGTGTCTCGCCCGACGCAGATAGCGACCGCCTCGTCCCTCGACTATTTCATCGTGTCCATTTCGCAGAAGATCACGACTTGACGCTGGACACCTATGCTACCGCTATCGAATCTTGTCGACGACTGCACCCGGACTGGAAGCACATGGTATGGACGAACGACACGGCTCACTCGTTCATGCTCGAGCATTACCCCCTTCTCTATCCGATCTACGCCGGTTACAGATACGACACCCAGAGAGCTGCCCTCGTCCGCCTGGCGATTCTCGACCACTACGGTGGCGTGTACCTCGATTTGGAAGTTTCCTGCCGCCAGTCACTGGAGGCCTTGCGCAATGCCCCTTTCCTGACTCCCGCGGCCCATCCAGTGGGCATCGACAACACATTCATCCTATCTCGTCCGGGTCACCCTTTTCTCAAATATCTGCTGCGCGAGGTGTCGAGCCACGACCTCTCATGGGGTCTGATGAAGCTTCAGACGATGATGACGATCGGATGCGGGTTCTTGAGCAATCTGTGGATTAGCTTCTCTCTGGGCGGCATCGTCGACCCGACTACGGAAGGGGTGTACGTCCTGGCGGATGAGTACGGGGACCCTCGACCGCATATGCTTCGCGACGCCATCGACACTCCGTTGTTCCGATACCATGAGGTCAGAAGTTACGACTGGGAATCTCGATTCATGCCCTTGCTCGGCCAGTATCGCGCGTTGATATTCCCGGCGGTGTTGCTCGCCAGTGTTTTCGTCGCTTGCTGGTGGTACTGGAAAGCACAGGCGGGTGCGAGCGCAAGGCGAAGGAGAAGGAACGCGGAGATCTGCGGGACCACAGGAGACGAAGAGTGCTTGGTCGATAAATTGCCCCAGGTCGGCGAGGCGAAATGACTGGTGCCGTTGTCGTCCTGCCAGATGGAAACCTTAGACTGATCTCTGTTGTAATTATCGAAGGGAATTGTAGATATTGTCCCGTGACAGGCGACGCAGGAAAGTCCAGCTGCTTCATGGTATGGTGCATGAAACGTAGGTTCATATTTGCGCAAGACCGTATACAGCCCACGATCTTCAGCCACAACCGCACACCTTTCATGGTGGTCCCCGCGATACGGTCCAATGGATTCAAAGGAATGTGAACGAAGCGTATCAGGTCCATTGGGCGGTCATCGTTTCAATGCTTCTCAACAATCTACTAAAACCCGTCTCAGCAGCAGCAAAAGAGGTGACATGACGATCGATGCCGCCGATACACGGAAGCCGATCATACGGTCCCGACAATCCGGCCGAGAAACGACAAGTTCAAGTCACGACTACCATCACCCCGACGATCGCACGAGGCGCAGAAACACCGGAACAGCAAACACTCACTCCCGTTCGCACCTTGACCAACGGTGGAAACGCTCTTACCGCATCACCCATCCAAACGCTCGCACCAGGGACAGCTCCGGCGGGTACAGTACCGGAACAAGTCCCCACACCATCCAGAGCTGCTTCTCAGCCTCCTGCTGCAGTACCACCACCATCATCCGCAGCACCACGTCCTGCGGCACCAAGCCAAAGTGGAAACGCAAACGACGACGACGACTCTTCAATCTTCCCCGCCAACCTATCTTGGTGGCAGATACTCGGGATTGCGGTCGCGTGTGTTGCCGTTTTCAGCCTGATCGTCTTCATCGTAACGAAGAGGCGAAGCAGCCAGCGGAGCGCCAAGAAGAAGGAGAAGGAGGCGAGGGCAGAAGAACGGAGAGCGGCACAGGAAGAAGCCGCGAGGCTGAGAGAGGAGACGTTGCCGCATAGACTGATGGGGATGGGGATGGGTATGGGAGCTATGGGTGGCATGGGTGGCATGGGTACGGTGCCGATGGTCTGGAATCAAGGGGGAGATAGGAGTAGACGAGGCGGTGGCGGTCGACGAGGTAAGGGCCGGCGGTATGACGACAACGATAGCGATGACAGCTGGGATAGTAGCGGAAGTGAGAGCTATGATGACATGTCGGACGGGGGAACCATCAGGAAACGCCGGCGTAGAGGACCGCGGCGGCGGAAAGACAGGAGAAACAAAAGTAGGGATAGAAGAGGGCGGAAGAACGATCGGTATTCGGAAGATGACGAGCCGCCGTATTCCGCTGCCTCCTCGTTCTACGCTCGACCCCGCAAAGAACGAGAACGAGACGCAAAAGAGCGTACAGAACGACAAGCCGACACGCCCGTATTCAGTGTGCGTAGTGAGAAAAAGTCGCCCCCGAAAAGCGGTTCGAGCCTGCCAATGGGACTCGGTCCGTCCCCACCATCAACGCGGACGCCCCAATCCGGCGGTTCAGGATCAATCAGTAGGAAGCCGAGCAAGCGCAAGACGTTCCGTGATTCGGTCTTCTCCACGTACGACAGCATGAAGCGTGCGGCTGTCCGACACAAGTACATGGATGGGAAAGTGCGCATGCAAAAGCAACTCGAAGAAGAGGAAGCTATCGAGCGTCAGCGGCAGGCGAAGATCAAAGAGGCGAATGAGCAGCTTCGACGAGAGAAGGAGCGAGAACAGCGTTGTGAGTGTTTCTGACTCCGCCGATCTTCACTATACGCTGATCCCTTCAGCGATGCAACAGATTGCAAACTTGTTCGGTCCCGGCAGACAGCAACCACCTGCTCAAGTCCCAGCGCCTGCCGCGGTACCTGCAGCAGCGCTTGCGCAATCGCAGATCCCGATGCCCCAGCCAAAGCCTCTAGTGAAGACGCAACCAACTTTCCCCTTCAGTCGACCTTCTGCCCGCCAGCCGTCTAGGGACACTGAGGTTCCCATACCAACGCCCCGCCAGCATCGAACTTCATCCACGGCGAGCGCATACAACTCAGCACTACCCGAAAAACAGCATAAAAAGCCACCCGAGAGATCCTCCAGCGAGCTACCGTATGCTTACGATGGCGTCGCCTCGGTGGTGTCTTCAGCTGCTGGAGTGCCGGTGAAAGCAGCTCGGCCGACGAAGCCGAAACCAACGATGCATCGACAAGACTCAGACCCACCTCTCAAATCCGCGATGCGGACACCAGGCGAGCGCAAGCCCAAGAGAACGTTGACGATCAACGACAAGACCTCGACTATCAAGCCGAAAACCCAGGATCGCAGTCCAGACTCTTCGTACTCTGCCGTAGGCAACTTCTTGACCGATTGGCTGTCGAAGCCACCGGACCAGGATCGTGGGACGACGTTCGAGTCTCCTTCAACAGCCAAGTCAGTTGAGCTCTCGATACCGCATCCCAAGGATCGACCAGTCATTAAACGGGGAGGACTGGCGCCTGCACCTCCCCCACGGGCGAGAACAAAGTCCTCCTCATCCCGATCGACGGTCAGCGACTCGACCCGTTCCGACCATTCCACCGATCCCCTAGTCAAGAAGAACAATGGAGATGTCATGGGTCAGCCGCAGGGACAGGCTTTTGGAACCACTCAGCCGGGCAGGAAGTGGGCAGACAGGCTTAGGGACAGGCGTTGAATGATCGGGTTCAGCTAGCTTGTAGGATAGAAAGAAAACCATTGGCGCAGTAGATTGCGATTGACGTGTCAGCACAAAAACGTGGATGCACCTTATAATTTTCATCGATGGTGAGCCTCGTGAAACTGATAACACTCACGGCGACGAGGGACATGTCTCGGTCATGTCATGGTCTCGACTCTTTATCAGTCAGGCACTTCGGACGCGATAAGATAGGAGGAATTACGGACTATCGGCGTATCCCAATCGGATGGATTGGGTAGAATCTGGGTTCACGGTTCACAATTTTGCACACTTGGAACCTCTCCGACTGTCGGCTGCAGTCACCTAGTCTCCATAGCTATCTGGCCACCATCTACATGCATGCATCCGGTCATGCTACGAGGACTGTGAAGCCTGACGTGGGATTCTCCGCATTGACGCACGGACTCGGATTGATACGCGTCGTCAAGTTCCTCTACACCTTCTATCTTCTCTTTCTCTTTCTCTTCATCAAACACTCGTGCATCCAGCTTATCGTAGATCAGTCACTAAGCTCTCTTATCCTCGTGTAGCAGTGGGCAGGATGACTACGCTCGACGAGATACCGGCCTTTGCGCTACTCACTTTCCCGCCGTTCCCGAGCGCTGAAGGTAAAGGTGTGATCGACTACGCCCAGTGGCAGACCAAGGGTATCTGGCTTGTAAGTTCTGGTTTCCGTGCTTTGGTCTATGTGACAGTCTCAAGAGGCGCTGACACAGTCAAGCCTGCAAAGACCGACGACCATGCATCGCCGCCAGATTCAAACACACAAGCGTCGCAGCTTCAAGCCGTCGACAGTCACGGTGCACCCCTTGTCGACATCAGCTCAGCATCGAGTGGTGGGCCTAGCTCTCAAGTCGCCCAGCCTAGAAGTGTCAGGCGCGGGGAAGGAGGTATCCTGCGTCTCCCGCTCGAAGACTGCTTCAAATTGGGACAGGAAGGATCAGACTGGGTCGAGCCGGATGACACCGGCAGACCAGAGCTGTACGACGTGTGAGTATTCCGCTCAGCTTTGGCGCTGCTCTTGCTGATTCTACCTCGCGCCCGACCGCCCTTTGATCGAAGTGAGTAGTAGTGGAGACGTCGTGAAGAAAGACCAGGTCAGCTCAAGAACTAGTCATCTCCGCTACGAGAGACTTCCTGCAATCTCGACATGAAGCGTTCGAGTTCTACAGGACCAAGCGCCTGTTCGACTCGGTGAGTACTGGTCTCTTTCAGACTCGAAAGTGGAGAGTACTGATGACAGGTAGATGCGCTTTACGTTAGGGCTTAGGACAGATCTTCCCGGCCGACACTGGCCAGGGTCTGGCGAAAACGGTCAAGCATACCAGGCGCCTAGAACCACCGTGCGAATCGAAAGGGGTCTCGATCCAGATCAGATCCCTCAGGACGAGGAAGTCTGTGTTCTGCTGAGGGATCCGGAGACTAGTGTGCGAGGCTACGTGGCGATGCTTCAGCGGGAGACCGAGTCTGGGTGGTGAGTCGCTTTTGAAGCGGTGAATGGCATGTCAGGCTCACGTGCACAGGGACGCGAGACCTACCTTCAAGCTCGCTGGTACGTGTGTACATCTCAGTCTACCCCAGCCACATAGCTCATGTTTTCCAGAGATCATAGCGTCGTTCTTCGCGTATATCAATCATCACAAGGTATTCCTCGACGAGCCACTCTCCAGTCAGTTTGCGACGGCTGGGCAACTCGCCAGTCAAGCTTCACAACAAATCCGCGAAGCCAACAAGCTGGAAGCGGTATTCGCGGATGGTGGTGGAATCAACCGCATATCGTGGGCTGTTTTCGGTGGACAGTACGGGACTGTGGAGAGAGGCAATACGGTCGACGTAATGGAGCCATGGCCAGAGCACAAGTCAGGCGGCTACACTCCGCCCAATCAGCCAGATGCACCACACGAGATCGGTCAGTGCCCAGTATTGACCATGTCGTGTGCAGGAGACTCCCCGCTGACCAGGTTGCAGATGGACAGCGACTCCCATCGCTCATCTATCCTGTCGACCAAAGTCACGTCAAGCTGCTCGGCCACATCCCCTACGCCAGACGACGTATCGTCGCTGTCCGACCGCCTATGACAGATCCATCCCTCCCTACCTATCAGCAAAACCACTATCAGCTCATCACCGTGCCGGCACCATGGACCGATGCGGAAGGCTGGCGCAGGCTATCGACCGACATTCGACATACCGAAGGCGACACTTTCGAGAACCCGCTGGAGGGCGAGGATGCGACTATTGCCGAGCCGGATAAGCTGAGCCTGTGGGTTGAGTCAGACGCCATGACCGATGGTCTCGCAGAGAAGCTGGTCGGTATGGGATTGCGAGGACGATGGGGACTATTCGGCGCCGATCCCGAGAAGGCTTGGTGGGCTTTCACCGCTAAGGACTGTGAGTTTGTCTGCTTCGCCTGATCATTGTCGGCCTCTGATCAATTAGATGTCCTGCCGGCGATGTGGTATAAAGCCGAAAGCGAGAGGTCTGACTAGCGCATGGGCGTTAGGAAGTAGAGTATATTGAGAAGGGCGCGAACAGACACCATCGACAGATCATCACAAGAAACCCAGTCCCAGTACAGCATGTAGATAGTATGTAGTATATAGGTCAGCGCAGAGGGACATACGCTCATCGGTTGTACATAATGAATACCATTCACATCCACACCGTCGCCGGATCGTGCTTCGGAATGCGCTTTCTTTGCACGAATATGAAACACGGGCAACTGCGTTATCTCATCAGACACACACTGAATGCATCTATCGCATCTCTCTTTCTCTCCTACACGTCTGAGCTCCTACACGTCTGAGATCGCGGTCAAGCATAGCGATGATCGAGTCACAATGCTGTGATCGCGCCAACTAGGTCTTGCGCCCGGGAGCATCAGCCCAGACGCTGGTTGTCGCCCTTGATCTTCTCCCCGTTGCCCGCCAAGAACGAACATTCGGTCGTCATGAGCACGTGCGGAGGGACCGTGACGATCGGTATAGTCGTGTTCTTCTTGCCTCCAGGGACGTCTTCGGGCTGGTAGACGTATCCCATACCTTGCACGCCCTGGGCGAGCGTCCTGTTCTTCGGCGCATCGGGCGGCCT
Source organism: Tremellales sp. FJII-L8-SW-PAB2 (assembly GCA_022813505.1). Lineage (NCBI taxonomy): Eukaryota > Fungi > Basidiomycota > Tremellomycetes > Tremellales > Tremellales sp. FJII-L8-SW-PAB2. The sequence goes on along the minus strand of JAKLMH010000026.1, from coordinate 54,752 downwards.
GATGCCCAATTCGAATTCGCGGGAGGTATGGTCAAGATACTCGAGGGATCGAGGTGGACGGAGCATCGCGTCGATCTCTGTCGACAAGGTCGTGTAGATCAGCCACACGAGTGCGACGGCCGCTGCCTTGCGAGAAGCTGGGCATATAATCAGTATAGACAGCAATTGGAGAAGAATCAACCTACCAAATGAGAGCATGGCAATGATCGAGAGGATCTGGATGGATCGGACACGCTTTTTCCACCTGGGCGATCAGTCTCGCTAGACAAAGGTAGAGGGCGGAATCGAGCCGGAGGACGTACAGCTCCTGCTTATCCTCAATCTCGACCTTCTTCTTGCCCCTCGCCAGAAGCTTGGTGGCAAGAACATCAGCAGGGTAAGGCGAAACGCCAGTGGCAGGTTTGTTGAAATGGCCCTGATCGGTTTGTCAAAGATGTCCGGACGGGTCTGAGCATCGGCGCAGCTTACGACGTGAGGAGCATTGCCGCCTTCCCACCACAACTCGTCAGCGACAGTAGCGTCAACTTTGGTCTTGCCCAGCGGGAAAGGGAATAGACGAGGTGGTGCGTGTCTCGTGGTCAGGAAGTGACTCGGATGAGATCGGCTGTGTTGCTGGATATTGTCAGCTCAGCCCCGACGCGGAGGAAGAGAGTGAAGAAGCTGATGACGATGATGATCTGATCAAATGTGGCTCACCCAATCATCAGACCTGGAGGTCGTCGTGATCCTCTTCTTCCAATCGCTGAATGCAGCTTCCTTCCAATCCTCCTTACTCGCCAACTTCGGTAAGCGCGAAACGATGTTGTTGTACTCGATCCAGACGATCCCGGATCGTACGACCATGCAGCTACAGTCTGTGTCAGTACTTGCACCAGCACCGTTACCGCAGACATCTGGGTGTGACTTACAGGACCGCAAGGGTGGTGATGGACGAGAAGAGGCGGTAGAATGGGTACATCTCGTAAGGCAGGGGAGCGATCGACATGCCTGTCACACGTCAGCCACTCGACGCAGAGAGCTGAGATGGTACGACTGCGACTCACCTAGACTGATGCAAGCCATGGCAGCGATCGTTTGCGCGATGGGCCCAAACTCCAACCTGAACACCGTAAGCGTTTTGGTGATCAGGTTTAATGCGACCGACTCACGCTGGGTGTGTGGGCAGCTTCGCCTCCTCCTTCTCCAGCTTCCGCTCGAGCTTCTGGACCGTGATCCACACATCCTCCGCATCCTCAGTTCTGCCGTCTTTGACATATCGGTCGATTTTCTTCTTGGCCGACGCGATTTGCTCGCGTAGCTCTTCAACCGACATCGCCGGGTTGTTTCTTTGGTGGGGCTGTGTTGTATCAGTATGCACGTAGTATGATCAAGTGAGCTTGTCGGACTAAGCGATGGTGAGACTAGTCCCCGAGGGAGCTGCATCATGATACGAGGCGAGGATGGAGGACAGGTACGCGGGTGAAGTACAGAAAAGAGCAACCGGAGCGCCTGATGAAAGGACCGGCGTGAATGTGTCGCAGGCTTGTCGCTACTTTCGAGGTGCAATGCCGCTTTTTGATAGACCCGAGCCTTCCACCCAGACCATGATTCGAGTGATGAGCATCAGCAGCATGAGGTATAGTGATGCGATGCAAATGAACAACTCACTCTTCGGCAAAGAAGCGCGCCTGTCACGTGGCGATGAGCGTTGAGTGACGGAAAAGTTCGTCTCGCCTGTGTTCTTGTCTGCGTATCCTTGATCGAGTAATGAGTCGACCCTCGGTCGGTCTTGTGACGAATTTGCGTCGCGAGATCGCTACTCGGTGCAGATGGTCAGGTCAGACGAGAGCGACTGTCGGTAGTCGTCATGCGAGGCAGGGCGTGGCCAGCGGCTCGAGGAGGTATTCGACACACCCGTCCAAACCGCCAAAACAGGGTCAGCCGCTCGCTGCGACTCATCCTCATCTCGTTCACGCCAAGCACTTGACGCCTGGCATACCGGCTAGCGAATATGAGGACCGGAGAAAGCGGTTGATGGAGAGTCTAGGTGAAGGAGCGGTGGTGGTTTGTATGGGCAACACCGTCCGGCTCGTCACGCAGCGTGAGTCTCCTGTGACAGGGGTCCAGTCTTCAGAAGTAGCTGACCCGTACCAGAGATCTTGTGAGCCTACCAGAGATGCTCACGCTGGAGCACAGAGCTGACGTCTTCAGCTACAAGTTCAGACAAGGTGAGTCAATGTTGACAAACCCTTCGGCGTGTCGCTCATCGAGACAGCGACCGACTTCCACTACCTGACCGGTTTAAACGAGCCGGATGCTACCGTAGTGTTGGGTGAGCCATCTGATCTCGGTCTGGACACGTTCTGCTCACCTCTCAGAGTCCGCGCCTTCGACGTCACGAGGATACAGGTACACTTTGTTCGTTCCACCTCGGGATGCACACGAGGCTCTTTGGGGAGGGGAAGTGAGCGGTGTAGAAGGAGCCTTATCGACCTTTGGAGCGGATGAGGTGGGCCACCAAGACGGATCAGCTGGAGAAAGCACAGGAGCTGATTGTTTAGGCATACCCTAATACTACCCTCTCTTCCCGCCTCGGCTCGCTCATCGCCTCCGACAATCTATACTGCTCCCTACCGCCCTCACCTTCACCTTCAGCCTCGTCTCAGCCTTTCCATCCTCCTCCTCCACGCCGGCGGTCCTCACTCCTCAAGCTGTTCTCTCACGACTCCACAAACTGGTCAGCACCCACCGACCCGCCTCACTTGATGATCGCAGCCACGCTTGCGTCTGACCGAGCAAAACCGCTGGAACGGGAGATGCAACGAATGAGATTGGTCAAAAGTCGGAGGGAGCTGGATCTCATGAAGCATGCCGCAGATATCAGCGCGGCGGCTCATACCAGCGTGAGTCCGTTACGTGTTTAGCTGACATTTAGCTGAGCGTCTAGGTCATGCGTTTCGCTAAATGCGGGGGGACGGAAGCTGCGCTAGCAGCGCACCTCGAGTATCTCTGTGCTCTGGAAGGAGCTGAGCGTCCGGCATACGTCCCCGTCGTCGCCTCAGGGTAAGTCCCCTGGCATCCATCCAATCTTGTCAGTCTGCCAAGCTGACTCTATCAGAGCCAACTCGCTTGTCATTCATTACACCAACAATGACTGTCAGCTAGATTCAGACGATGTCAGTACTATTGTCTCTGCACACCGTCGGCAGATGACTGACAGATTCACAGCTAGTGCTCATAGACGCTGGCTGCGAGAAGTCAATGTACGCCTCGGACATCACTCGCACATTCCCAGTCTCGGGCAAATTCAGCGGTCCTCAACGCGATCTATACGAGGCGGTCCTCAGCGCTCAGAAGGAGTGCGTGAAGCGGTGCAAGGTGGAGGATGGTGTCAGCCTGAACGATCTACATCGCGCCAGTAAGTCCATTCTTGACCGCCAGGCGGCGACATCAGATCAGCTTACCGGCGCCAGGTTGTACCCTTCTGAGCGAGAACTTGAGGCAGATCGGGTTCAAGCTGAGCATTGGGGACGTCGAGCGAAAGCTGGTCAGTCGTTTCTACTTTTGGGCTTGTACGTCGGCTGAGGGTTCAGTACCCTCACTTCCTCAGCCACCACCTGGGTAGCGACCTCCACGACTGCCCAACAGCCGACCGTAGTGCACAGTGAGTCTACCATCGCTTTAGCTCTGGTCTGACCGGCTGACTCGGACAGGCTCGTCGAGGGCAATGTCATCACGATAGAACCTGGGGTTTACGTCCCCTTCGACAGCAGCTTCCCCCGTCATTTCCACGGTCTGGGCGTACGGATAGAAGACGAGGTCGCTCTGACCAAGGACGGTCCGATGGTGCTTTCTGCCAATGCTCCAAAAGAGGTAGTCGACGTAGAGGCTGCCTGCCAAGGGACCCTGGGATGAATGACAGCACCATGGACCACCTCTGAAACGTCGGGCCGAGCCTGTCGCACCTCTCGGCTCGGCGCAAGAGCCGCGTCGGTGATATGATCGGCCTACGGATAAACCTCGGATTGACTCGTCACCCGCGGCTCCCCAGCTTGCTTGTCAACTCTCTGTCTGCGTTCCCGCCCACACGCTGTAGGTACTCGAGTACATGTTAGGGGTACCTGTACATGTAGCGGGAAGGTATAAGAGCTCAGTATGGAGTGAGAACCTCTTCTTCTCCCACTACATCATCTTGCCCGCTATCAACTATGGTCTCACCACACGCTCAAGCTATTTTATCGGATCCGGGGTTGAAGGGCGTCTTGCCCTCCTCTTTTCTGTACGCCTGCTCTTCTGCTTCTTACCAGATTGAAGGTGGACACGATGCAGACGGAAAGGGGGTGGGTGTATGGGACAGGTTTTTCGAGACCAAGGATTTCAGCGGGGACGTCGCTTGCGATTCGTACCATTTGTGGAAAGAGGATATCAAGCTGTTGAAGGAGTACGGGTGTAACAGTTACCGCTTCTCCATCTCGTGGCCGAGGATCATCCCGAATGGTCCGTCACAGATTATGCGATTGCGAGATGGGCGTCCTTGCTGATACTATCCAGGAGGCAAGGGAGAGAAGGTGAATGAAGCGGGGATCAAGTACTATTCCGACCTGATCGACGCACTGTTGGCCGAAAACATCACTCCCTGCGTGACCATCTTTCACTGGGACCACCCTTTGGCCTTGGAGGAGAAGTACGGCGGCTTCATCGATACCCGCATCGTCGACGATTTTGTCAACTACGCTCAGGTGCTCTTCGAACGTCTGGGAGATAGAGTCAAACACTGGATTACCATCAATGAGGTGAGCCTGCAGACATTGTGATTAATGTAAAGCTCAGACCGTAGCCGCACATCTTTACGTTCTTGCAGAGTATGGCATGGAAGGCGGAAAAGTGGGACTACGAGCGTGACATGCCGAAGTACGTTCAGTCTGTCAACGCTCTGTGCTCTGAGGCGATACTCACGTCGACCAGATTGGCTAAGACTCTCCTTCTGTGCAACGCCCGTACCGTCGATCTATACCGCCGCAAGTACCAGCCGACTCAGAATGGAACGATTGGGATTACCCTGGTACGCAAGCAAGTCTCGCTTGTGGATGATCGCTTACGGTCAGAACATCGATTGGGTCGAGCCCATCGATGAGAGCAAGGAGGCTAAGGAAATGGCTCAACTCACGCTCGACTACGTACTCGGCATGGTGAGTCACTAGTCCATGAGCTGCCATCCATTGCCAACCAGCTGACGGTGCTCTAGTATGCCGACCCGATCTGTGAGATGAAGGACTGTAGTGCGGTGATGATGACTGACCGTCAGATCTCGGCCACTTCCCAAAGTCGTGTGGTGAGGAGCTGGGCGACAACTTGCCAACATTCACCGACGATGAGTGGGCGTTGGTCAAGGGGTCTTCGGACTTGTGAGTGTGATCACCTGCCACAATCGTTTCGCTCGTCTGGCGTGTGCTGCCGTGCTTGGACGTCCGTGGGACAAGGCTGAAATCGCACAGCTTTGGGTGGAATCACTACGGGACCAAGTGGACGACGGGGAAGCGAATCGCGAAGGAAGAAGCGGACGGAGCGCGTCACTGGAGTTTTGGCCGGACCGAGCTGGTCGCCGAGAAGGACGGCAAGCCCATCGGCGTCAAGGGCGAGAACGGACATCCGTACATCGGTAAGTCACATCACGTTTATCCCCAACACCCTCACCGATGTCGCGACACTGATGACATTGCAGTACCGTGGGGCTTCCGAAAACTGATCAACTACATCAATGACCGCTACGCTTCCCCTTCGAACGTAGCCATCTGGATCACTGAGAACGGTTTCCCGGTCGAGAACGAGTCGGCATTCCCTCTAGCCCAGCAGAGGGAGGACGACCTTCGACAAAAGTACTTTGGAGAATACCTGAAGGAATTGGTTGAAGCCGTCAAATACGACAAGGTCAACATTGGCGGATACATGGCTTGGTCACTTCTCGAGTACGTCTAGTCTATTGTCGCGCCAAAGCTCGGGGTCGTCGCTGACTCCGCGATAGTAACCTCGAGTGGTTGATGGGGTACAAGCCAAGATTCGGGTTGACCGTGGTCGACCGAGAAGACGGGTGTAAGCGGTACCCGAAGCAATCGGCATACCTGCTCCGTGACGTCTTCGAGCACGTCAAGCAGAAATAGGTCTTGGTGTTGCGGAAGAAAGGCATACATATCAGAGCGCGCAGGAAACCAACATGGATTGCTTTCCGACTCAAAGTCGTTGGCAACGAAAAGCCCGGCTGAAACGGACTTGGCCCGTGTATCACTGAAGACAACGGCCATGCCCAAGATACGCTCCCCAACTCTTGACGCAGTCAAAGGACCAACCAATCATGTCGGCCTCCTTTATGGACCAAGCTCCTTTCTTTGGACGCGACCTTCGCCTTTGCTGACACACTGACTGACTCTCGGCGTTACTACACATCCGACTTCGATTGATCAATCGCTTATTTCCCTATCGAGGATGATGGCAGGGTACTACGATGTGATCGTGATCGGTGCCGGCTTAGCAGGGCTGTCTGCCGCTCGGGAGATTCACCAAGCAGGCAAAACAGTCCTTGTGCTCGAGGCGAGAAAGAGGGTGAGCACACGAGTTCTTGTCATTGGACTTCACTGACAAAATTTGTACAGGTTGGAGGGAAGACGTACACGATGACGACCGACAGTGGAGGGAGACTGGATCTTGGTGGGGCGTGGTTAAACGAGCATAGTCAGCCACTCATTGCGACGTTGGCGAGACAGAGTGGAAATCAGCTGGTCAAGCAGTCGGTCGTCGGAACGGCGAGCTTGGAGTTGGGTCCAGGCTACAAAGTGGAATATCAAGATGGTAAGTACGAGCAAGTGCTGCTGCTCGATGTGATAGCTTAAGTACAGTAGCTGATCTTGTAAGTCGGCCGGCTTGATGAGATGGAGATTCCGTTCGAGCCTGCTGATGCGGAAAGCCACGAAAAAGTCGACCGTCTCCTCGCTGCCCTGTGCCCCGATCACCCTACCCTGCCTGGCTCGAATGAACTGGACCCTCGGATCAAGCAGCACGACAGCATCACATTGTCGGCGTGGCTGGATTCACCAGAAGTGGATGCAACACCTCGCGTCAAGGGGGCGATGATGAGCGATATCCACGCAATCTTCGGAGTCGAGATGGAAGAGCTCCCTTTGTCTAGCCTGTTGTACTGTGCCGCGACGAGCGGCAAGTCCCGTGTTCTTCATCTGCCTGACCGTAAAGTTGCTTTCATGTCGAGTCGGATGCTGACATGGAATAGGAGGATGGCTAGCAATGATTTCCATGTCCGACTTGGGCGCTCAATACCAAAGGATGAGGGACGGTGCGCAAGGACTCTCGGAATACCTTGCTTCTCTCTTACCACCCGATGCCGTCAAGCTCGACTCCCCCGTTCAATGCGTTACCCAGACTCGCGACATCGGGCAACTACACACCTCTCACGTCACCGTCACTACCCGTTCCGGCACACAATACGTTGGCGGTCAAGTCGTCTGCGCCATCCCGTCACCGCTTTGCGCAAACATTGTCTGGTCGCCACCGCTTCCGGCCGCGCAGCAAGCCTTGATCCAACGCGCCTTCACCGGTGTCCAGGGCAAATGCATCGTCGTATACCCGAGACCTTGGTGGATCGAAGCGGGCTACAGCGGCACTCATCAATCGTCGGAAGGGCCGATCTCCGCCCTTTTGGATACCTCCGATGGCGATTCCGACATTGCCGCCAGACAGTCCAGCCTCACCGGCTTTATCGTCGGACAGCGAGCTCTCGACTTCTTCTCGGTTGACAAGACGGATGATCAGCGCAGGAACGAGGCCATCGAGCAAATCTCGAGGCTTTTCAACGATCATCCGAACGCCCGACAACCATCAGAGATCTTCTATCTCGATTGGACAGCCGAGGAGTTCACTCAAGGCGCTCCTTGCCCCATCCTCGCCACGGGCGTCTTGACCAATTATGCGCGATACTACGGCAAGAGGCACGATCGAGTCTGGTTTGCGGGTTCAGAGTATTCCGAAGTATGGCAGGGGTACATGGAAGGTGCGGTGCACTCGGGCCTGGAGATTGGAAAACAGGTGGTCGAAGCATTGGGCCGACAGGTCGCTGGTCTTAGCACATCAGCACCTCTTCCGTCTGACATCTGATACTTGGCCAGCTCTCACATGCAAGGTCTCTAGTCGCACTGCTCGACAGCAAGCATCCCGTTACATGTCAACGATCCTAGGAGCGGTACTGGGTATTCGAGTATGTCTCGGCAATGCCGCAGATAGTGAATTTGACTGTAGCCGATAACCGGAGCTGACCGAATGTTGCACGCGGTACACTGCACTACACTGTCTCGTACTGCTTTGTACTTGTACTTTATCAGCCTCTTCGTTACCTCCATAGTCGAGCCAGTCGCGTCTGTTCGACATGACTGTCCAGACAGCGCAAAGGTATCCAGCGAGGGAGCATGCGCAAAGACTCGTCAAAGAGCTGGTCGCAGATGCGGCCCACACGACCGGAAAGCAGGTACGGCCTCGTCTGCCTTCGTCGGAGTCTAGTATCCAGCTGACCTCGACTTCGCAGAACGCCATACTCCTACAGGCGTCTCCTGTGCTGACACGTGATGACACGGATCGAGAGCTGCCCTTCCGTGAGTACCGCGTCGTTGGACGCGTGCTTGTGAACGAACGACCTGATGTCGTTTAGATCAAGAAGCCAACTTTAACTACCTGACGGGGTGCTTGGTACCCGACGCAACGGTCTTAATCACCTTCAACGCCGAAGCGTCATCTATTCGACACCATCTGTACATTCCCCCCGCCGACCCGCTCGTGACCATGTGGTCGGTCGCCCCTCCAACTCTGGAAGAGGCCAAAGCCAAGTTTGAGTCGGATCAAATCACCTACACCACGGATCTCGCCAATCACCTTTCCACAGTCGACGGCACTTTGTACACACTTCCCATCACCACCGAGTACCCGGCCTTGCCTGCCTCCGCCCAGAATATCCTCTCGAAGGTGGGACGACACGAGGTCACCACGCTGCGAAGAGCACTGCACCGGGCCCGACTCGTCAAGACAGAATACGAGATCGAGTTGATTCGCGAGGCCAATCGAATCTCCAGTGGGGCGCATGAGGTGCTTATGAGGGAGCTTGGGAGATACGCCAAGCGTAGAGAGGCGGCAGGGGAGGGAGTTGCGGGCAGCAAGGAACGATCCGGGAAAGAGGGGTTGACGGAATGGGAGGTGGAGAGTGAGGGTGACGCCGAAGCAGTCTTTGTCGCTGCCTGCAGGCGCATGGGGTGAGTCGTCTGGACCTTTGCCTATCTGTTCACGAATCGCACTGACGACGCAGGGCGAACCCTGCGTACCTTCCCATCTGCGCTTCGGGAAGCCGCGCGAGCACGCTCCATTACGTGTGCGTCTCCCTTCTACAGGTACTTTCCAGCGCCGACTGACCATGCGCAGCTGCAACGACCGCTTATTCCCATCGACATCTCTACCGCGTCAACCAGGCGACACCTCGTTCAGACCCGCTCCAATCGGTCGTGGCTGTTGCGGCGCTCTGCCCAATGGCGATCATCACCACGACGCAGATTCGGCCTCTTTATCGCTACACGATTCCGCTTTCAAGGCTCAGGTCCTACTCATTGACGCTGGATGCGAGTGGATGGGATATGCGTCTGATATCACACGGACGATCCCGATTGGGAATGGTGGAAAATACACGGAAAAGGCGGGGCAGATCTACGAGCTGGTCTTGCGAATGCAAAAAGTAGGTGGGGAAGACCGTCGGGTCGAGTGAAAGAGAGGCTGAGGTGTACTGACGATACAGGAATGCGAAGACATGGTCCGACCGGGTGCTCACTGGGATTCCCTCCATCTCCACGCCCACAAAGTACTCGTCGACGGATTCCTCAAACTCGGGATCTTCACCGGCGACGCCGAAGCTATCTTGCAATCTGGCGTTACTTGCTCTTTCTTCCCTCACGGTCTCGGCCACTCCCTCGGTCTCGACGTGCACGACTCGCTCCAATACCTCCGCGAGGTGTATACCGAGCTCCCCGCCTCTTCCTCGTCAACCCCATCCAAACTTTACCGATACCTCCGTCTCCGACAACCTCTTGTTGAGAACATGGTCCTGACGGTGGAGCCGGGGTGCTATTTTCCGCCCCAGCTGATGGAGGAGCACGGCGCGTGGACGTCGGAATTTGTCAACAAGGAGAAACTGAAAGAATACTGCGAGGTCGGAGGAGTCAGGATCGAAGATGTTGTCGTGGTCAGAAACAACAAGTGCGAAAACCTCACCACTGTCGGGAGAGAGAGGGACTGGATCGAGTCTGCATGTTCAGGGCGTTGAGCCGAAGTTAGTCAGTAAGCCATGTATGCGGTCTTAATCACGTGGAGGACATTGCGAGCTGCGTCATGCAATGGGCAGCGGAATTCTCTTCGATCTCAGTCGGCATTCGATTGACCCGCACGCCAGACGGCAAAGTCAGGTGAACACCCGGACGACTGATAAGCGATTGACCGATCACCCGAATCTGTAAGCTAGAGTGCCAGTGAATTCTGATGCATTGTCCCGATCATGCTTTTGAGCGATACGTTCGGCCCCCAGCCATATGCTTCCTTGGCTCGCCGGCTGTCTCCCATTCGACATTACCCTCGTCATCGTACGAGAAAGAGACGACACATGCCGTAGACGTCGCTTCTACAAGCCTGTCAGCGGTTGCTCTGGGGATGAGAAGCCGGACAAGAGGGATGACATACGAGGTAGCCATTCGATGGTATGACCATGAGACTCCAACGCCTTGGCCTGCTCCTCGGTATGTCCCTTTACATGCGGTGGTGAAGGCTTCTCCAAGCACGTTTTCACCGGCTTGATCTGGTCGTGTATACGGTTGGCCGCAACTGCTTCTCGAGCGCTCATACCGTAGTCCTGCCCAGTTAGCTCTCAAGCAACGTATATGCGACTCCGGCGAGGAGGATGAAAGTAAGGTTCATGGCTGCGAATGTGCACTCACCAGAACGTTCCTCGCGACTTGAACGTTCGCAGAGATGATCGCACTTCCACCCGCAGCGCCACCGCACAAGATTGGCCGACCATCTTTCTCGACGATGTACGGGCAGCTCGAGCTGACAGGGCGTTTGTTGCCCTTGACTATGATGTCGTCAGCGGCCTGCACTGCATCGCCAACTTCCCCGACTGTACGCACCGAAGTTGGCAGGCGTAGGCTCATAGCCAAACCCGTTCGGTCTACCCTCGATCGCGAAATCGTCCATCGTGTCGTTCAGCACGAATCCCCATTCGGGTACCATGATTCCAGAACCCCAAGGTAGTCCAACGGTCGTCGTGACGGTGCATAGCATGCCGGAAGAATCGGCGGCGGTCATGTTCGACGTGCCGTGATCCAGGTTGCCATACGAGCCGCTGAAAGTTGTCAACGTGGTTCAAGGTGCAATGAGAGATGGGTATGGGTGGGGCGACAGGCTCAATAGCGAGCGACGACGCCAAGAGTGGAGAGAAGAGACCGCACTCACTCTGGTCCTTTGTAGTAATCCGCCTCGTGCGTCTTGTCCGAAATCATCTTCGCCCTCTCCGCCATCCCCTTCGGGCTGACCCATTCCAACTGCTTATCGAGGAGACCAGTCACAAAGTCCGGATCGCCGAGCTCCGTTCTCAACCCGAAGGCGAGCTGCAAAAACGTCAGCCTTTGAGCCAATTCGCAGTCACTGTGTATCTCACCTTGATCGCCTCCGTAGTGCGATGCATGTCTGCCTCGGTGCCATCTCCCTCCGATTCGTAGTGCGAGAGCACACCCAAAGCCGACATCCACATGGCTCCTGAAGCAGGTGCCGGTACCGAGTACAGCTTGCCATCCTTGTAGTCCGCTTCTATGACGTCTAGCCACTTGACATTGTAGCCTGAGGGCGGTCAGCAGGATTTCTCGTTCAGTGAGGAAGACTCACTCTTCATATCGTCCATTGTTAAGATCCCGCCGCGGTCTTGCACCACCTTGACGATGGCCTCGGCTATCCGACCGGTATAGAACGGCTCAGGACCCTCTTCGGCGAGAACAGCTATCGTTTTGGCGTACTCTGGCCGTGACCAGATCTTTCCCTTGTCCAACGGCAAGATCTTGCCATCTTCGAATAAGGTGGCGTAGAATGGGTCGTTCTCGTAGATTCCAGACAGCTTGCCCGACCCCGGTGGCTCCGTGCACTTGTCGATATACTGTTAGGTTCAGCGAGAACACCAGGTGTTGGCAGCAAGAGACGATGAAATGGCTTACCTCGTAAAGATCGGGAAAGAACTCGAATCCGTCCCTCGCCAAGTCCACCGACGGTTGGACGACCGTCTTCCATGCCAATCGGCCGTACCGCTCATGAAGCGCTTTCAAGCCCTTCAGCTCTCCTGGTACAGCCACAGCCGAGCCACCTCGTTGTGTTGATGCGCCATCTTGGTAGAACTGGGGTGTAGCAGCTGACTGAAAGCGACGCGTCAGCGGTGATTCTTCCCATGGGTTGGATGTAAGGCATGGATGTAAGGCATGGATGTAAGGCACAAGGAGCGAGGCGAGATATGAAGGAATGATCACAGTGGAGAGTGAGACGAGCACGAAGAGAGCCGGGCAGCGAAGCGCAGGGATGGTTTTGTGATCCATGGGAGGGATCGATGAGCGTGACAATGGAGCGGGACTCACTGGTGCAGCGCCTCTGAAGCTCAACGCGTGATGCTCACCATCGGGCGTCCTGACTAGAGCAAACCCGCCCCCACCGATGCCTGAATGGTAGGGACACAGAGTCTCCACCGCTAGGATGGTACCCACGATGGCATCCACGGCATTACCACCTTGCTCAAACAGCTTTGTCCCGATCTCTGTCGCCGTGGTGTGCTCCGACACGACGCAACCGTCGAGGATGTCATTTGGGGCCGCTGAGCCGTTGACCTGGTCGTGGCTGGTATCAGGCGACATGATCGTTGAGAGCGACGGACGATCGATGTGGAAGAAAGACAAGACGGGTCGGGTCGCCAGTGCCTGCTTATAAAAAGTTGGTCAAGCGAATCTTTTCATCCGCGGCCATGGATCAACAATGACTCATGACTCATAGACAGAGTGGGGACACCAATATCCTGTCCTGAAATGATTCCAGAGATCGGGTAAAACAACGATCGAAGGATGACGAATGACGACGATAGGCGAGAAGGCGACGACAAAGGATGAAATGATGACGAGCCTATATGAAGACAGCGGTCGGTGAATTGGCGGGCTATTTCGACCATCAACATCCCAAGTCTCACACTCTTGAACTTGCTTCGTTAGTCAATTGGTCTGTCGGGACAGTCCATCATACGGCGTCATGTCCCTCCTCGCACCATACATGGCGCCGCTAGCGCCGTACACAGCGTTCGTAAAACCGTACTCGACATACGTGACACCTTACGTTGGCTATCTGCCCACTCTGGTTTCGCCAATCCACCCCAACTTCCCCTTTGCGCCTCTCGATGTGGTCGGTGCCATGCGATTGTCGAGCGTCGTCAACTGGATAGCCGGCGGCGCCTTTGAGCCGGCCGTCGTAGTGGAAGTCGACAAGAAGGGAAAGACGGTCACGAGACCGGTTAAACCGAGGGCTCGGGCGACGTTGGCGAGGGAATTGACGGGATTGATGATTATCGTGTTCGGGCCGGAGACGTTTTTGGGCATGGTCACGGGCACTACACCATCTTGGCTAGTCTCCCTGAAGCTCCCTCTCCTGTTCTGTGCCACACGTAAGCCAATGACGATCCTGACGACTTTTGTGTCGCCGTGCAACTGAGATTTTTAGACACTATCCAAACTCGCACCCCGTTGCGTCGGCTACTACCGGCTCGACCGTCGCTTGCTCTGGAGCTCGCTTTGGCTATACCTGATGCCATCGGTCGATCTCTCCTCCTCACCAAGTTTTCGCTCTTACCGCTCATCCGTCCGACTGCACTCACACCCTCGATCCCTGCAACTCCCGCTTCACTCCTCATCGTACCCATCATTATGACCGTCCCCTTCGTATCGCTTGTGTTTTCGACCATCAACCTCTTCTCCCCCGACGTTCATCTTACCACACCGCTTGAGCTCCGACCTGGCGGATGGATGTTTGCGGATACCTTCGTACCGTTCATCATTCCGGCGTTGTTCCTCACTTTGATCGGGCCTGTACAAGGGTGGAGCTTCGGACTGGAAGTAGGAGAGGACGAGGCTGCGATCGTGTGTGCGGCTCTCACCTCTGCCATCTTCTTGTCAAGGGCGGTGTACAACTTTGGGCACAGTGGCGAGCAGTGGGCGAGCTTGATCGGTTTGGGAAACAAGAGGAAAATCAAGACCGCGTGAACGCGGGACCTAGAGACCGAGAGGAGCATGGAATGCATCATGTCACACAAGGGTATGGCCGGATGTTCACCACCACAACGCCTCGCGAGCCGTTGTTCCTAGCAGCGTCCAAGTCCCACTTCTTTCGGCATCAGTAGACCGTCTTTGCGTCTGCGTCGAGGGGCTGGCAAACTCACTGACGCCTGTAGTTTCGCGAAGAGAAGACACACTCGGACGAGGTACATCGACTCGCATGCAAGTCATGCGAAATGATCACGCCAAGGCAGGCAGCAAATCATCGATAGTAGCGCGTCGGCGATTTGGACCGAACACTTCTCCCGCATCGAGTTCACAAACCCGATAAAACCGGGACCAAGGACGCCCATGAACGCAAGGATCTTGGCGGAGTCACGCGTTGTTCCCGGTCGTCCCGCCCGCCGGTTTCAGGCTTCCAAGGAGGCGTGAACACGCCTTCGTTACCTACGCGATCACCCAGGACGTTCAGTGGTAGACGATGATCACGTCATTGTCTCGGAGATGCACAAAGAACTTCGCAGGTCCTGGTTTATCCAGTAAATCTCAGCCCAAACCGACTCCGTGTCACGTCGAAACCGATGCGCGGGATGGAGCAGACAAGTGACACGACCGCCCGGTCACCTACAGGACGTCACATGATACATGTACAGCTACCAGAACTGTACTTGTTATCGGATACAGTGACGGAGGGAAGGAGGGGGTATGGTGATGGAGGCGGAGAGAGACGAGGGCGTGACTATCGTCCGTGAAGATTTGCTGAATCCTGATCAAACGGCAGCGGAGGGTGATGCTGACCGAGGTTAGCGCTGTGCAAACGATTCACACAATCGCACCTCAAGACTCACCGGTTCCAGCGGACGAACCGGATCCGCTCGGTCGGTATCGAGATCGCCTTTGTTCGTCAGCTCGTGCGCGGCACGAAGAATGAGCGACGAACGATCCGCCCCGACCAGGCCTTCCTCGATCGTTTCCACTGGGAGTCGAGCTGCCTGCGGCGGCGCTGTTGGTGGCTGAAGCAGGTTGCTGGGTGACGGATCCAGCTTGCTCGCCTGAGCCGCTGTCTCCGGTTGATCCAGAACCATCTTGTCCGGTGGGTTGCGCCTGAGACTGGCTGGGCGCTTGAGCCACGCCAGTCTCGACGGTTCCGCTCGGCTCGGCGTTCCCGGCGGCTCCACCTCCCGACGATCCAACAGACGACGATGGTGCAGCGTTCTGAGCACCTGTACCGGCAGCAGTGGCGGCTGCGCTGGAAGGGGCGGCACCTGAAGCCGACCCTGAGCCTTCGCCTAGCGAAGCGACACGAGGACCGGGGGGAACGAATTCGCCGGAAAATGCGCCTTGGTTCCAGATGTCGATCTCTCGGAAGTCTTGTTCAAAGTCCTGGTAGGCGTCGGGGAATGTGACGGTCTCCGAGGGTACACCGTTACCACCCGAGACGACGTTGGTCTGGATGCAGACCGGGTAGATCTGGGGCTGACCGGGCATGTGCATGGCGACTAGCTCGTGTCGAACAAGATAAGCACTAGCTTCGTCAGCAACGGTCTTCGTCCAGAGGAGATGGAAGAGAGGGGTGGAGGACCATCGACTGACCCAGGCTTGACGTTGTCTGGGATGGTAAAAGTCCAGGATCGAGTCTGATTGAGGGTGTCTGTGGCCCACTGATCGCCTGACCCCCCAGCCTCGGAGATCTTGAACCACTGGAGGCTGGCGGCATCGACCCCGTCACAGCTTTCCGAAGGACATTCTGCCATGTACTCCATGACGGGACCTGATGATCAGCGAGAGTCGTTCAGAAAGACGACAAAGACTCACCCCTGTGTTCAGCGGGCCAGACCATGTTGGGTTGCAGTCGGTCGTCCGAGATCCAGTTGACCGTGATAGAGCTGCCTCCGTTGATATCCCAAGTCTCACGATTCTCACCCGGCGACAGTCCGCCGCAAGCAACGATCGGGTCGGTAGGCTCAGCCCATCCTGAGAGAGGGCGTCAGTCTGGAGAGAATAAAGAAGCAAAGCATAGTCGGACATACCATGTTTGGGGTTGTCGGTGGGCCTCTCGGCGGACACTGGGAACCGGTTCGGGTCCGAGGGCACGAAACCATCCCTTTCGACTCCGTCGATCACCCACGAGTTGACCCATCCATGCGCAGAGACGAGTTGGACGGCAAGTGGAAGACCAGCAATAGCGATCTGGCTTACGTGCATCTGAGCTCGTCAGCGAGAACGCCATTGGGACGATAGTCCGATCACTCACCTTGTACAGTATGAAATGAACGTTGGGACAAGTGTCGGGATGATCACAGCAGGTTAGCAGATCGACTGCCTACCGAATGATTGAAAGATTGGATGGATGCGACCGATTTGGGGATCGACGAGAAGCCTCTTTATACATTGAACGCGGACTTGGGTGACTCACTGGATTCTACAGAGGTTCCTCCATTGTTTCATCCTCAAGTCCGTTCCGAGGTCCTTCCCATCTGCTGACCAACGCGGGGTCATTGCAATCCACTCGTCCGGAAGGGACACTTTATTGCGGTCTGATCACGGCAGTCACTACCCTTGAAACGCGGGGTATCGGGGGAAATGTGGCCTTTCGCAGGCAGATCAGAGGTCCTTCTGGTGTACCATTGTGTCGGAACAGGAGAGATAGCGGATAACATGATCACTCGGCAAGGGCGGCGTCGATCCTTTTCCATCGATCAGTACGGGCGTCAAATCCGGAAAGCCCGTTTCATGAGGTGAGAAGGGTGAGCGGAAGAGGACAAAGCCGGGCCGAAACAGGGGATAGGACAGTCTCGCGGCGGTCCATAGGCACTCGCAGTAGAGATACACACAGTGGTGACGATAGAACGGAATGTACACTGTTTCATGAATTGTGTCGAGGGCAGAAGAAGGGGTTGTTGGCATTGCGTTTCACTGCCTGAAGCGTTTCGGTTGACCACGTGGCTGATAACGAACCCTTACTCCGAAAGGGCTGCGATGTTTACTCTTCTATGCATATACTATGTCTCGTGTTATGGGAAGGTGACAGTACTACGCTGATGTGGCGATGGAAACAAGACATGGATCGGCACGGTCTCATATGGCGATCAGGGCTCTCCCCGTTCAGCACCGGACAGACAGGCAAGGTAAGCCTCATTCTACTGAGTCTCCCGTGACCGGCTTCTCATACGGCGCTCGATCGAGTGCGTACCGGCACGGACGTCCTGTCTCACTAGTACTCAAACGAATGTGCTCAATTTGACACGTGATCGACACAGCTAGCCCGAACGATCGGCGCGGTCCATTCACCACCGTCCTTTGTAAGCCTCCCAGGACATGCAGATCGCGCGCATCAGTATGAATGGCATATAAAGACGCCTCATTCCCCCCCTCCCGGCTCAAAAACAGCTCTAACCTCGCAGCACTCACCTCGAGAAGACACGTCAAGATGGATTATCAAGACACCGACACAGATCCGTACGCCGGGTACGACCCGTCCGCTGACTCTTATGACGCCGAGGACCCATTCGAGTTTTACGATGAAGGCGTCGACCCTCTCGACGGGGACGAGCTGTACTTTGCCGATGGCGAGCCCCCACCCGAGTACGATTACGAGTACGACGAAATGTACGACGGACCGATTGCGGCAGAGGAAGAGCCGCTGTACACAGATGATTGGCTGCCGCTCCCACCGGAAGCCATCCCAGTCGAATCTGTGCCGATCGACGAACGACCGCCCGACTACGGTACCGAGCTGTACATCGGTGGACTTCAGTATCCAGATCCCGCGGAAATGCGTGACTCGTACTGTCAGCTCTATCCCGAAGCGTGCGAGGAGGGACAGGGACTGAATGGGCGGGAGCCTTACAATCGTACAGAGCTGGCGGAGGAAATGTCGAGGACGCTCAAGGATGTTGATCTCACCGGCGTCGCCATAGCCGCCCTACTTCTCCTCGTCCTACTCTTTGGTCTGCATTATGGCGGCGACTCGGCTCAATCCGGTGCTGACGCTCCGACGCCGGAGCGACGGGCAAGAGACACCCCCGCTGGAGGGCCTTCGGACGACGAGAGGAAGAAGTACGACGATCAGCTCAAGGCGATCGGTATGAAAGACGCCGACAAGAGGAAGAAGGAATTGGATAAGATTATGGCAGAGCCCGACAAGAAGAAGAGGCAAGACATGGTAGACAAACTCGCTAGACTGTATTACGACAGCGAGCTCAAGAAGGCTGGGTGGAAGGACGACGAAAAACGAAAGGACGCGGTCAACAAGATTCTCAAAGAGCCGCCCGAGAAGAGGGCGGGCAAATTGGAGGAATTGAAGAAGAAATACAGCCAGAGCACGGAGCCTCCTCCCGAGACAACATCCGGACAGCCTGGTGGAAACGGTGAGAATAGATCACCCGGGCGGGCCGCTTTGCTGACACTGCTCGATCAGGTGATCCCGCAAGTCGAACGGGGAGCGGACGTCCGAGCTCAGCTGACGTTGACGCCGTCGCCAAAATGCTGAAAGAAGCTGGAGTTAAAGACGACGAAAAGAAGTCGCTGGCCAAGCAGATTGCCAAAAAGCCAAAAGAAGAATGGGCAGAGGAAGTGAAGAAGGCTAAGGACAAGCAGAAAGAAAAGGAAGCGGCGGACGCGGCAAAGGCGGCTGAAGAAGCAGCAAAAAAGGAGGAAGACGGCTACGTGAAAGCCCTGCAGAAAGCGGGCTACGATGACGCCACGGCGAAGCAGAAAGCCAAGGAAATCATGAAGGAGCCGGACAAGGACAAGAGAGAAGCCAAGCTGAAGGAGCTGCTGGATGCCAAAAAGACAGCGTCCGGCGACCCTCCACCCGCAGGCGGCGGTAAGAAGGGTCCTTCGTCGGCGGAAATCAAGCAGCAGCTCGCAGATGCCGGTTACGATGACAAAGGACAAAAGGATGGCTTGAAGAGTGTCAAGAGCAAGTCAACCCCGGAGGAGCAGCAACAAGAGCTTGATAGACTCGTGGCGGCGGGCCCCAAAAAGGCCGGAACTGCGAATGGTGAGTGACACAGGTCTGGAGCAAGGCCTGCCCAACATGAGTCAAGCGATTCGGGCACGAGGTCTTGTGGCCTTTGAGTATACACGCACCGCGGACTGACATGCGAAGGTCAACCTCGCAAAGGTGAAACAGAGGAGGAGAAACAAAAAGAGCTGAACGGTTATGTGGACCGTCTGAAAAAGGCAGGATACGATGAAGCAAAGGCCAAGGAGCTTGCGGCCGAGGTCATGACACGCTCACCTGACAAGCGAGAAGACAAGATGTCCAGACTCGAAAAGGCCGCTCCGCGTCCATCGGCGCCTGATGCATCCGCTGCTCCCGCCAAGGGCAAGGGCAAGGACGCTGGAGCTTCGGCACCGCCACCTCACTCCAACGCGGAATCCACATCGTCGACCGAGACCCCGCTACCGTCTGACGACGAGATCAAGAGGCAGCTCAAAGAGAAAGGCTATCTTGAGCCAGCCCTCCAGGAGGCAATCAACCGCATCAAAGCAAAACCTACCCCAAAAGAGCAGCAAAAGGAGTTCAAACATCTTCTCGGGAAATCACCCGAGGCCATCAAAAAGATGAATGAGGATGCGAAGGCAAAGGCGGAAAGAGACAAGAATAAGGGAACTCCAAGGCCCAAGAAGGGTGAGACCGATCGCTCTTGACGAGTCAAGGTTGACCTCCTGCTGCGCCGCATATGCTGATGCTGGTGAAGATGGTGACAGTAATGAGACTCCCCAGAACGACGCCTCGACCGATCAACCGAGCAAGGGTCCGAAGACCGCGGACGACCTCAGGAAAGAGTTGGAGAAGCTGAAGTACTCCGGGCCGGCCATCGACAACATGGTAAAAGAATACGAAAAAACCGACGCCAAATCGAAGCCAGGGAGGTTCCAGAGCTTTGTTGATCCCAAAAACAAAGAACGCTACGAGAAGAAATACGGAAAGAAGTCTGGAGACCAGCCTAGTGACTCAAACGCCCAGCAGCCAGTCAACGACACGCAGACGACTCCAGCAAACAAGAACAAGCTTCCAGACGAGGACACGATGAGGAAGGAGCTGACGAGAATCTACACGGATCCCGCAGTGGTCGACAAGATGATGAAGGCGATCAAGGACGCGCCGACCGACGAGGCGAAACAGGCGCTGTGGAACGAATTGAAAGACAAAAGCAAACGTCGAGAGAATTTCAAAAAATACAAGGGAGACGCACCATCCGGTGAGCATGCAATGAGTCCAACTTTCCCGACCTTGGGCGGTGTGAGCTGAGGAGGTCGTAGACGACTCGAACCAGAACAATACCACACAAACCGGTCAAGGTACGACTCCTCCAGCAGATGACAAAGACAAAGTCGCGGGGATGTCGGTGCCCGACTTGCATGAACACCTGAAAAAAAGGGCTATACAGACAAAGATGCCAGAGATGAAATCATCGATCGGATTCGTGCCAAACATCCGAACGACCAAAAGGCACAGGAGAAGGAGCTGAAGAATGGGTACACAGAACGATCCGACCGAACGCGGGCCAAACAAAATAAGGAGTTGGGCGACGAACGGCGGAAGAAAAATCGTGATGGCGACACTCAGCAGCACGAGACCGAGAACAACGGCAGTACGATATACTTCTCGTCACAAAATAACTCTCAGCTGACATGCCCGTAGGAAATGGAGCCGGTGACAAGCTGCCCAGCGACCAAGAGCTCGACAAGAAGCTGAAGGATGCGGGGTGGACTGATCCTGATGCCCGTAAGCAAGCGATCAAGAAGATCAAAGAGGGCAAAACACCCGAGGAGCAGGTCAAGAGCATGAATAACCACTTGAAGAAAGGAGCGGCAGACAAAAACATGGACAACTACGCGCGAGAGTGGAAAAAGAACAATCCGACAGGTGGCAGCGCGATACCGGGTGGATCCATCGCAAATTTGACGCCGGACGACAAGAAGCGCATAGAAGAGCAGCTCAAGGACAAGAAGTACGACCCCGATGCGATCAAGAACATGGTGTCTGATCTGGAGAAAACGGAACCAAAGGACAGGGATAGAAAGCTCGCGGGGTGGCTGAACGACACTCCAGATGGCATCGCGAAACGGAGCAAAGACCGAGCTGATAAACAGAGAAAGAAGGACAAGAACAACGGCACGCCTGCCAACGAGGACGGAGACGGTGAAAATGTGAGGCGGCCTTCGAAACGCCCATCAGAGACCCGCGAGCCCGGTGAGACTGGTGGAAAGGGCGGTGGTGAAGGTGGCTCGTCGCCACCGTATTGGATCCTGGCATTGCTGCTCATTCCCCTTCTGTTTGCGCTCTTCAGCGGGGACATGACCATGCCCAGAGGTCGATTCCCGGTGGCGCTGCCCACTCTGCCGTCGGTCGGTACTGCGTGGGTACCTCGAGCCCCTTGGGCAGCACGCGAGGTCGTCGAAGTGGCGCCCACCGGACCCAAGATCAATCGCGGACTCCCCGAGATCACCAGAAAGAAGACCAGCAACAGCGTCTCATCCCCTCGCCTGGTTGCTCGCTCCGCTCGAAAAGATTCGTCCAATCCCAGTATCAACATCAACAATGTCAACGCCCAAGGCGAAAACATCCCGATCGACATAAACTCTGGGGGAGGAGGTTCCGATGTGGAAACGGTCGTCGAGGAGACTGTAGTGACGGAAGTGAAAGAGGAGGTCGTTCCCGGCGTGGTTGTCGAGGAGGTCGTTACAGTCGATACCCCGGTCGCCGAGGCGGTGGTCGAGGAAGCCGTTGTGACAGAAGAAGTGGTAGTCCAAGAGACCGAGGTAGAATTCCGAGGTCCATCCGATCCCGACCGCCTGTTCTGGATGCTGCTGGCCGCTGGGGTCATCGCGGTCCCTCTGGCTCTGGACTCGATGGCCGACTGGCCGCTGCGAACCAATATCGAGACCGATTACCTGTCAATCCCCGTCCATTGGTTCGTACTCGTCGCCGCCGCCCTCTTCATCTATCTCAAGGTCGACAGGACTTTCCATTGGACCTCGCGCTACGGACGGCCGATCGTGCATCATACTCGGCGAGTGGTAACTCCAATGGTTGTCGGCACAGCACAAGGTGCGGATGGTCTCGTTTGGTCTGTCGGTACGTGGGTTTCCGAGCTGAGACACCTTGTAGGTCGCGTGGCTCATCAGGATAGATGAGGCTTTGTTTGGGGATTCCCAATCGATGCTTGGCATTGCCATTGTCGCCGCAGCTTTCACTCTCATGACCTTGTCGTCGCCCTTCAACTCGGATGTCAAGAATTCACCTACAGAGGGTGCCGGACAGATGGCCGGTCTGATCGTTTTGATAGGAACAGCTCTTCTCATAATCTACGCTTGATCAGCTTTGAAATACCCTGTAGAAACGATAGAAGTGTGTTTTGCGCCGATGTACTGTACACACCTGCCGACGAGGGCTGAGTCGGTTGAGGGACAAGTCTCAGGTCTAGTAGCGTGCAAGTGAGAATATCGGCGAAGAAGACCTGTTATGACAGGATCGCATGTTCCTGAGCGCAAGTTCTTCCAACGATGTCAGTGTCCCAGATGGGACCCGAGAGAAAGTGTCTCGATTGGCGTGATCCGCATCTGAGCCACCGTGCTTCAGCATAGCGTCGCAAGAGATGCATCCGTGGGATCGTTCCCTCGTTGACACAACTCCACCTGAGCGAGTAGCTCAATCCCCGGCATGCTTCCGCCGACTCGCCTGAATCATCTGCCGCTTCTTCCTGCCTTCCTCCTTGCCTACATCCCGACCTCCTCCGCCGACCTGCTTCCGCTTGGGAGGAGCTTTAGCGAGTTTGCGCTTGGTGTTTTTGCTGGGTTTTGGCATGTTTAGCATGTAGTCGGGAACCTCGCATCCCGATGCGCGGAGCACATTGGCGATACTGCTCCCGTCAGCATCCATCGGCGTCGCGATCGATGTCTCAATTACTCACGTTCGAAGATAAGGTCCGTCCTCGGTGGAAAAGAAGGTGATGGCTTTGCCAGGTCGGCCCGCTCTGCCAGTCCGCCCGATCCGGTGAACATAGCTCTGTACGGTTTGCGGGAAGTCTGCAATCGTGAGCTGAAGACCCTGGAGCAGCGGACGACTTGCTCACCGTAGTTGACCACGACTTTGACGCCTCGAAAGTCCATTCCTCTCGCCAGCACCTCCGTCACGACCAAGCACCATACACGTCCTTCACGGAACTCCTTGATGGCTTCGTCCCGCTTCTGCTTCCCTTTGTTGCCATGCACCGAGTCAACCCGCATCCCCTCTAGCGCCAGCGCTTGGTGTAGCTCATCGGCCCTTTCGATCGATTGGGTGAAGATGAGGGACGGAAACGGGAGATCGCCAGATGAGATGAGGTTTCGCAGAGCCATCAATTTACCCCCTTCTGACCCAGTGTAGAGGAGCGATTGGTCGATTGTCGATACCGCAGAGTCTCTACCACGACGTCAGCGAGTACCCCGGCGAAGAGGGACTGAGCTCACTTGATCCCCACTACAACGCGTACACCTGCGTCCCTCAACCACTGCTTCGCCGTCGCCTCACTACCCGCCGGCATCGTGGCCGACAGGAAGCACTTTTGCACTGACGGATGAGCGCAGGCGTTGATGATGGGCTCGACTTGAGGGAGAAAATCGGGCGAGAGAAGGCGGTCAGATTCATCCAGGACGAGTTGCCGGGTTCTACACGGTCAGCATCAGGGAGACGGGAGGTTGATATGCGAAAGACTTACGTCGCGAGCGACAGCTGTCCCTCTTCCAGCAGATGGTGCAGACGTTCCGGCGTAGCGATGAGGATGTCGATACCGAGAGGCGAGTCTGCCTTGTCCGCGTCTACGTTTCCAGCCTTTTCGCCATTGTCAACTCCTCCATCTCCTGCAAAGTCTTTCCCCGGCGAGCTCTCACAGACCGCCTTTTGAGTGGCTTTGGTCAACACCAGCACCCGCCATGTTCTTCCCCTCGTCGCGGCCTTGACGACTCCTTCGATCTGTACCGCGAGATCGTGCGTCGGTACCACCACCAATGCCCGTATTCCTTTACCATCATCGCTCTCCCGCATGCTCCGAGCCGGATCGATGAGCTTCACCAACGTAGGCAAGATGTACGCCAACGTTTTGCCCGAACCTGTCGGCGCGACACACATCGTGTCCCTTCCCGCCAACAGACACCCGGCAACGGCGCATTGAACGCCCCACAAAGAGTGAATGTTTGAATCCAACAGTGCGGTGAGAAGCGGTTGACCGGCGGAAGAGGGTAGCGGCGACGCCTCGTGATTGACCAGGGAGGGTAGATTGGCGTGTAGCGACTTTGGCAGCGGGTCGGAGCCAGAGATTGTGATTTTTTGCTTTGGCGGTGCGGGTACGTGCGCAGAGCTTGTTGATGAAGTCGAAGATTCGGCGTCAGACTCGCCCTCGACCGAGTCATTTCGGTGCCGGCGCGGCTTGGGCTGAGTGGTGTGGAACAGGTTGAGCGAAGAGGGTAGAGTGGACGGGTCTTTGGCACGCTGCTTGCCTTTGGTCTTGCCGTGGGCAGGGGTTGCCGCTGTCTAGCTTGGCGTCAGCCCTGTCCGCGTTGTCAGACTGCCTTACTCACACCGTTGAACAGGCTGATGTCCTTTTGGAAACGCCTCTTGTCAAACTGTGCTCCTCCCGCTGTGAGTATGTTGAACGCCGACGCCATTTCGCCGCAACTATAGCAAAGACGAAATGCAGGCAAAAAGGTCAACGCTGAAAAAGACGAGCTTGTAACAATTTTCAGCTACGCGTTTGCTTGGGCACGCCTATTAGGTAGTCGCAACTCTGATCGTGGGTCATGTCATATGTAGATCGTGGTCATGTCATCATACATCGGTGCTCAAACTACGAAACCGAACGATATGGAAAGAGACCCGGCCGTGTATGGATCGTCTCGAAACTGGGTGATTTTGGCTGCACTGACTCGCCGAGACGATTACTCGTCATCATGTGCGTCTACGACGGTAGTGCTGAACTTTCGAGCGGAAATTCGGCGCTCAAACAGGATATCTGCGAGGTCAGCCGCAGTATACGGGATGCGATTGGCTGTGAGACGTACCAAGCTCTCGGTAAGTTCGACCTTTCATCTCGGGCAGACGGAAGAAGACCCAGACAGAGACGAGGAAAGCGGCTCCACCCCAAAAGAGGGCAGTGTATCCTCCCCAATCAAGCTGACCGGTCAGCAACGCGTTTGGACTCAATCACTGATACGGAGAGCACTCACTCCTGTGGGGTTCATCTGGTAGGTCAAGAGAATACCGGTGGGGATACCGAGTGCGTTGTAGGCGTTTCGAGCAAGACCGACGGTGAAGCCTCGCAATCGAGTGGACGACGTCTCTCCTACGATGGCGTACACGATGGGACCGACCGATAGTTGGAAGATGAGGAACCAGAGGAGCATCATGACGGCTTGTACCCATTTCGCGGCCTGGCTCGTGGACAGTGTGAGCATACCGAGGATGAAGAGCCTGTACGGTCAGTTTGTCACGACGCGACTGTCGTTGGAGCGCACTCACAAAGCAGTCAGACCGAAGCATCCCCAGACCATGATTGTGCGTCGACCGAGTCGATTCATGAGGAACCAAGAGAGGATGGTGCCGACGAAACCCATACCGACCGAACCTAGGTGGAAGGAGAACGAGTCGTCGGCGCTGACACCTAGCTGCTGCAGGAAATAGATGAATTGACCGGCAAAACCAAGACTGCAGCTATTAGCCATCGTGGACGGTCTCAAGACTGATGATCGATATTCACCCGCTGAGAGTTTGTGCGGCCCAGGTGACGCACGCGATCTCGGTTCGTCGTAGATCAGAGCCCTTGAAGCAGTCCCAGTAAGTTGCGCCGGCAGATACCGCCTTTTCGTGCTCGTTGGTTCGGACCATCATTGCGACAGTGTCCATCGGGTTGACAGTCGATCCCTTCTTCTGGATTCGCGAAACGGAGTGTGCTGCTTCTTCCAATCGTCCGGCTCGGACGAGGAACCAGGGGGACTCGGGGGCGTAATGGATAATGATGATCAAGGGGATTGGCCATATCCATTGGATGGCGAAAGGGATTCGGTACGCCCATTCGTCGTCACGCGAGACCATCGCTCGCATGATACCGGCGGCGAGGAACTGTCCGATGACCCAGCACATGTTGACATAGGTCTGGGGACCGTGTCAGCGTCGCTGTACGGGCAAGAGGCCTTCTGCGACTTACCGTCAGGTAACCTCGAAGGGCGACGGGTGTAATCTCACTGGCGTAAGAGACGACGCTGGCTTGGAAGGTACCCCTGATAGTCAGCAGTGGTCTGACATCTTTGCGCAAGGAACTACGTACCAAGCCCAACCACACAAATGGTAACCGACGGCAAGCATGATCTATGCGGTGTCAGCAGGAGTTCCGGTGATGCCTAAGCCGACTTGCGATGTTCTGAGCAAAGAAGGTGATGAAAATGAAGCAGAACATGGCGACTAGTCCGACCTGCAAGAGCCTTCGGTAACCGTATCGCTGCTGGAACCAAGCACTGGCAAAGATCGCCCTGGCATTGTCAGCCACAGCTACCACGCGAGATGCCGACACTCACAAGATCGATCCGATACCAGAGCACTGACCGAGACCAGTCTGCCAAGCTGGCGTCAGCTGGTAGCCGACGTCCTCGTTGACGTATTCTCCAAATCGTTCTCGGAAAGCAGGCATGCCGACAAAGTTGCCCTACCGGCGTGTCAGCTACAGGAGGGGTAGTCCTTTTAAGAACTCACGGGCAGAGCTGTGTCGTATCCTTCCATGATAATACAAAGCGAGATTGCCCAACTCCAAAAGACAGCCGCAGGGTACTCTCGAATGGCTTGCTTGAAGGTCATCGACTGCTCAGCGAGCTCGGCGTTGATGGCACCTTGCTTGTCGTCATACTTGACGGCGCCGGATTCGATTTTGTCGAGGTGAACGGCTTCAGTCTCGTCGAGCTTCTTCTCGTCGAAGTTGGTGATCGAGTCGGCCGGAACCGGCTGGATGGCGGAATTGTTGCTCATAGTGAATGTGTGTCGAAATTGACTTTGGCGAGTGAATGGGAGGGGGAAACCAGCTCCAATCGGTAGCCTTATATACCTCGATGGCCTCCCAAAAGCTGACCAGGAGAATACGCGGAGCATCGAGCGTCCCCCGGAGGAGGCCACGGGGTACCACTCCGACATTACGAGCGATCCAGCAGCAATGACCATCCGAGTTTCACGCCGAGCCCCCGCGGGTCCGTTACGAAACTGAAATGCCAGCCGTACTCCGGCACCACGATCGAGACGACATTTTACGGCAGTTTCGGTCACGAGGACAAGCTTGTCTATTAGGAACGCGGACCGATACCACCGAGATCTTTGCCCATGTGCCGAGGAAGATCGGCGCGTGGGACCACGGGTCTATGTGAACTCGGAGCAACGCCGAGTTGCATCGGAGGGCCACCGAGAGAGTAACCGAGGTTGCGCCGCACTGCAAAGGCTGGGAAGGCCACAAGGTTTGCTGCATAGGTTCAAATTCAGTTGAAACACCCTGTATCATATGTCTCCTTAGCGCAGTGGTAGCGCAACAGACTTCGACGTCTGATCCGAAAGAGATCTGTAGGTCCAGGGTTCAATCCCCTGAGGGGATTTAACCTTTTGCCTTTCGCCGGCGGCTCCGACCAGCCCGCTTCGCTGTCAATCCTGCCGTTTAGCGGTCCCAGAGCTTGGCACTCCATCGCGGAGCAGTGGTATGTTTTCGTTCGGTGAACTTGACTTTTGACTGAACTTTTGACTGAATGAGCTCTTTTGCCTGACTCAATTGACTTTGGCGATCGCGCAAATGCAAATCTACCCTTCTGTTACGACTCTCTAGAGTATGATATGTCTCAGCGGGACTTCCCGAGTCTGATAGCACGTAAGCCTTAATCCGCTAGGGATTACCGTGAGCTCCCGAGGTATATAACGGGCTGCTGGCCAGACGTGATAGAACTCTGGAGATGAATCTCTTGTCATCTAGTTCATTGTCTATCGACCACAAGGCTACACCCGTCTAGTTCGATCTTGGACCAGCTCCGGTCACGACACCTTCGCCGCGAAAGAATCGTGTTTCGATCGACCTGGGCAAGGACACGCGGACGAGCAAGTCATGCGGCATGTATTGCGCAGATTCACACTGATATTGTTCCGACTGTACTGCATGTGAACTAACCAAACGACTTGTGCAGAATGCGTCTACTCTTGGTTCTTGATGATAACTTTGATCTCTTTCCCACTCTTGACAGCTTCTAGCGCGTCTTTCGCCTTGGTCATCGGATACGTCACGGTGATGAGAGGCTTCAAGTCGACGACCCCGCGGTTGAGCATGTCGATCGCCGACGGGAAACACGATGCGGTGTAGCGTGTGATGCCTGGTGGTCGGCGTGTGTTGCTGAGAGGGAGAATATGTGCAAAGACTCACCCTTGACGTCCAGCTCCTTGTTGGTGACGGCAATATTTGGGAACAGCGACGTCTGAACATGGTTCAGACCGACCTGTAGGACTGCACGATCAGATGACGCCCCATGGCAAACGTGACAAGAACACCACTCACACGTAGCACCCTGCTTGGCGATCGCGATACCAAGCAGCATGCAGTCTTCTGCTCCACTGGCTTCGACGACACGATCCACTCCTTCCTCTTCGGTGAGACCCAGCTCCTTTACCCACTTGGCAGCCCTCTGCTTCGCGTGTTCCCACTTGATATCGCCCAGCGTATCGTGGTGCTCGTCCGTCGCATCCCCTACTTCCGTATCGTTCCCAACGTGCGGTGTAGATGCGCCGTTACTGCTCGACGGAGCGGCCTCGGTAGGCAAGGGAGAGTTGAGGTAGACGGCGTCAAAGATGGGTTTGCCGGTCAAGGGGGAGATGTATTTCTTGGCAAAGTCTACGCGGGACTGGGATATGTCGACGCCGATGATCCTGCGTGCCGAGTACGCGTGAGCGACGGCCGCTGTGATGAGACCGATGGGTCCGCAGCCGCTGTACACGTCAGCTCCGAGTCAGACGGGGATGCTTACAAGATCGCCAGAGTTTGGTGCGCAGCCAAGTTTGCGCGCTTGCCGATCTGGACACCGATCTGACCGTCAGCACGTCGTCAAAGCGTGTGTGGAGATACATACGGCCAGGGGCTGAATGCTGCCCGCCTCTTCCCAGGACAGATGGTCTGGAATATGAGGCGCCATGTCGGCAGGTAGAGCGTGGAATCTGGACCGTCAGCAGGTATGACCGCATCTTATGACGCCGTAAGCTCACTTTGCTAGTGATCCGATAGAGCCGGGAGCACCGCAATACCGAATATCTATGTCGATCAGCTACGGGACGGGATGCGGGACTTTGGGCAGGATCTACCTTGACAGATGTTGCTCCTACCGTTCTTGCAATTGACGCACCGTCGACAAGGAAGTCCCGGCTCGACTAATTCAGTCAGACGACTCCACAGGCCGGAATGACTGCTCCTCAAAGCAAGACGCTCACCTGCGACTCGATCGCCCACTTTGTGGGTCTTGACATACTCTCCGACGGCGATGACTTCTCCTGCACTCTCGTGTCCCATCACCAATGGCTCGACGACCGGCCGTCCGCCAACCCCACCCGAGAGATACCCATGCATGTCGCTTCCGCAGATACGTGCTTCAGTCAGCAATAGGTATCAATCTCGATGCAAGAAGGGATGGCTTATCTGTCGAGATCACCTTGACCAGCACGCCGTCCGGCTGAAGGATCGGCAATGGCTCATCCCGCACTTCGATCGTTTGCTTCTTGAGCAGGACGACAGAAGTGTTGCCCGGAAGATTGAGCTTGGTGACGGACTCGGGCTGGGTCTTGGTGAGCTGGTGAAAGTGCGACATGGTGGATTGTACGTGAAGGACAACAGACGAGAGAGGAGGGAGACGACGGCGCTGCAAACATTCACCGAACTCGAAATCGGCCCGAGATTTACCGGGTGCCGGGATTATAGTGCGTCTTGCTCGTGGACATAGTCTGCATACTGTCTGCATCGACTGCGCTTATAGATACGTCAAGGTGGTTCCCATTTTCCATACGCCCGTAAGCTTCGTCAGCCACCATCTGATCCAATAAACGATCCACGCCCTCAGTCCTCGGTCACCCGCGCGCCGTGTCACTTCCTCCACCCGTTGCCTGACGTCTCCGGCTCCAATGACGCCCGCTGCAGCCGTTGCTGCTCCACCTCGTCGCCTGCTCCTCGTCAGCCAGCCCAGCAGTAGAATGATGACGAGCGGTATCGGAACGATGTAGGAGAGGATGGAAAGTGGTGATGTGAGGCGTTGCTTGAGTGCCGCGGGGATGAGATCCAGGATCGTCTGAAGGTTTCGTTGTACACCGGATGTTGCTGTGCGTCGGAGCGAGCTGTTTGTCGAAGGATTGACCCGGATCTCCCTCGGTAGCGGCACGGTTGAAGCTGTTTGAGCGCTTTGGGCGTCTTCCTCTGTCCCTGCCTCCGCCTTCTTCTTGCCCTTGCCGTTTGAAGCTGTGCCGTGCGGGGCAGTAGACGATACCTTGTCGATCGCTGCGGGTTTTGGTCTGGCCGTGCGCTCGCTAGAGCTTGACGATGATGAGGAACGATGGGATCGAGAGGACGTGGGGGTAGGGAGGACGAGCGATGCGCTGGGTGATTGAGGAGGGGGGAGTTGTTGACTCGCCTTGGACTCGATGGACCGAAGTTGCCGGTATAGGGCCTCCTTCCGCTTTGAGCCAAGCATCTCGTCGCCGTCAAGGAAAGCACGAGCCATCTCAAATTCTCCCTCTCTTGCCAAAACCTCTCCGACAAACAACTCCACTACCTTTAGGTAGCTCTCGCGATTACGCTCCCGGTGGTTATCGTCGAGAGCTCTCGAGGGGCCATTTCGGTCTGAAGAGGTATTGTGCCAGTTTCCGGGCAGATCAGCTAGCCACGCTTCGGTTCTACGACGAGCAAAAGCGAGCGCTGGCGCGGCAGGTTGCAACTTGAGTGCCGCGAGGACGAGGGTCGACATGAGCTGGGGCGGGAGCGGCGTGGCCGATGACTCAGCAGTGTGTAGGGTATTTAGACAGATCTCAAAGGCGTGCTCGAGAATGAGATCGGCCGAGGCGGGCGGCAGGTACCGTGTAATGGTCGGAGGAAGGTTTTCGACGCGATGCGGCGGATCCGAGTAGAGCGATGCGTACGCCGAGATCAGGAGCTTGAGGACACGGAATTTCCACATTTGCGCTTCCGCCTCTGCTTCACTGAGCATCCTGTCACCCTCGTACCATCTCGCGGTCGTGGGCTCTAAATTCTCCACGAGCTTCAACAGCCGTCCCAAGCCTGCGTGCGTGGTCACATGGTCGCGACGGACGAACGACTGAACGGCAGAGTTGTAGGCGATCTCGAGCGGGGATTCAGGTGATTTGGTAGGCAAGGACACCACTCGTGTGCGTCGTGGTGAGGGCATGATTGGGGTGGTGGTGATGGAGTCGGATGGGCTACTGCATACAGAACTAACAATGAGACAGTGATGATAAACAATCGGTAAAGGTCGCAGCCGCGATTTGCTAATAGGCGTGAACAAAGTCAAAGCTAATCAACGCGTATTACCTTTGTCGCTGTTCTCCTTTCCACCCCCCTTCAATCGCTCGTCGCTCTGCTCACTGTCGTTACTCGAGACTGCATCCTTGGCTCGTCATTAATCATCAAAATATCAGGCGGGCATGTCGGACCAGAACCCAGACGACAAACCGCCAATCGAGGCTGTACCCGACATCATTGCCGCGCCCGACGCGACGGAGGTCGTCGTGGAAGGTCCCCATCAACAGCACGGTCAGCCCAGCGAATCGACTGCTTCTCAAGCTATTTCCCCAAACGCCAAGACTGAAGACGTCGCGCCTCAGGCTGACGACAACGGGGAGGCAATCGGTGCTGCCGAGTCAAAGGCCGAGCCGCCAACGCCAGAGCTAACAGCCGTGTCTCTACCGGCTGTAGCGGAAGACGAGGAGGAATGGACGTCGTGTCATATGACTTGGAGAGGGACAGTCTATGACTTTCGTGTCGGCTCCAATGATCTGTAAGTGGGAATGGCTGTCTCTCGTATTGATCGTTTATCAGGGTGTACGACTTTCGGCGATCGATACAGAACCTCACCAACGTCCCGCCTGAACGTCAGAAGCTGGTCGGGCTGGTCAAGGGATCGGGGAAGCTGTCGAGTGAGCTAGACGGAACGAGGTTTGGGAGTCTGGAGGCCAAGAAGGGCGACGTCAGGTTTACCATGATTGGAACGCCGGAGGATCAGAGCTTTGTCGATCCGGTACCACTGCCAGACGTGAGTGCGCCACTCGTTTGACATCACTAACGTTGTCAGGTCGTGAACGACTTTGACGTACTCTACTCGGCCATACGCCAGCAAACCGCCGCTGGCCGCGCTCAAGCAATCTCGCCGGCAGATGACCCGAGGAACAAGCGCAAGGTCCAGGACGTCATTCGCTCGTGCCCAATCACCGTGAGTCGCTCACGCTTCGTGAGACGTAAGACTCATTCGTAGGTGATGAACGAGCCGAGACCGGGCAAAGGGCTGCTCGTGCTTGATCTCGACTACAGTGAGTCCTTGTCGGATCGAGCTCAGCTGATCTCAGCCATGGTCGACACCAAACCCCTTCTCGCTCAATCGCTTCCCGCTGAAGAATGCGCTCGACCCCACATGCACGACTTTCTCGAGATGTGAGTGCTGCTCGTCTGATCGTTCTGACTCTCAGGGTGTACCCCTACTACGACATTGTCATCTGGAGCCAAACACATTGGATCTGGCTGGAAACGAAGTTGAGCGAGTTGGGCGTGATTGGAGGATCGCGCAATTACAAGATCTGCTTTGTCGCCGATCGAGGACCGATGTTTCCGGTGAGTCCGTGTGCGTTTCAATCCCTCACTCTTTCAGATCTTTAGCATCAGGAGCGATGGGCAGAAGCAGAAGCACGAAGTCAAGCCGTTGGAATTTTTCTGGGCCAAGTTCCCTCAATGGTGAGTTCGCGTCGAGGTGGTCGGGCTGACCCGTACAGGTCCGCCAAGAACGCACGTTCAACCCTCTTTACTGCCGCTCTCTACTCACTCTCCCAGACAATCCACATCGACGACCTTAGCCGGAACTTTGCCATGAACCCGGGAGAGGGTCTCAAGGTGGGTACTCGTGACGGAGATTCCGCTAACCGCGCTCAGATTCGCGCTTTCAAGGGTGCCGGCACGATGGACGGGGCCAACGATCGCGAGCTTGTGAGGCTGGGACCATATGTGCGTACTTTCTGCCCTAGTCGTGAACTGACAAACCCAGCTCAAACACATTGCCGAAACCTGCGACGACTTTACGAAACTCGATCACGCCGTGAGTTCTGATCGTGGTCCGACGCTGACGGGTAGGTCTGGAAGAGGTGGAACACCAGGTGAACACCGCTGCTCTTACCGGAACGCCACACTCGCAATGATACACGACTTTCTGTACGACCCTTACGCTCACGACACCGGCTACGCCTCATTGTTCATACTACACTCTTACGATACCCTATCACGCTTGCATGCATTTCTCCCTCCCCGCGTCGTGTCCGCCGAGCTGGCTCATTTGGACTGTGTTATCTATC
Source organism: Tremellales sp. FJII-L8-SW-PAB2 (assembly GCA_022813505.1). Lineage (NCBI taxonomy): Eukaryota > Fungi > Basidiomycota > Tremellomycetes > Tremellales > Tremellales sp. FJII-L8-SW-PAB2. Next base: position 20,789 of record JAKLMH010000026.1, on the reverse strand, counting down.
ACCTCTTACTGACAAGACTTTGACGACTTTCTCCCGCAATCCACGAGATCGGCAAAGAATACCGATTGACACCTCATGCATAAGGCCGGATCATGGGGATCTACCGCTTAATATTGGGACTAGATACCTACTAGTGTTGTCCAAAAGCTAGAGCGCTTGATCGGAGCGAGAACTTGTTAGCATTTTCGCCATCACCGATCAGCTTTATCGACTGCCTGGCAGCTTGCGTTGTGATGAGGTGGTTCGCCGACGTCAAGAAGGGACGAGCACAGGCTGTCGCGTTCTCGATCCAGGAGCCAGGTCTCACCGTCGAGCTGCGCGCGGACCAGACGCAAGCTATCGAGCAGAAGTAGGAGCGAGAGACAATCGTATCCGGATCTGGTTAGCGCGGTGGCAGTGCGGCAAGTGAAGGAGCATAGTGTGGGTTACATGCGTACGCTATATGCAGGTAGATGTCACGTCTTGATGGACGGGCTGCGAGCCACCGACGTGATATTTCGGAAGCAGCTTGCGCATCAAACCTCATCCAACATCTTTTACAACCCCAAATAGCCGAGATAGCTTCTGTCCTGAATATCGTGTGGGTATATCGCACACAGGCAGCTCCGTATCGGACACGGCTTTCGGCAAACCCCCCGCGGCGTCACTGGTCGAACAGACCAAGGGGCCAGCTGCCGTGACAGGAACGCATCAAAGGGCAGATCGCCCTCCGGATGGACGCGAGTGATGATTTGGCGGACTGAAACTTGACTTTTAGCACTGACACTCATGCATACAGATCAAAGATATTACACCGCTGTCAACGTCAATCACGATAGACCGTCTCCACCCTGTCCATCTTAGTGAAGGGACGTTCTATTCCGTAGGGAGACAGAAAGGGACTCACGGTGACCTGCATGGCCTGACCCGTGACATACGAAGCGTCTTTTGAGACCAGGAAGCTGGGAAATCAGTGTACAGATGGCAGCGCTGCATACCGGTACTCACGCGACCATCCCGGCGATGTCCTCAGGCGTCGCATTGCGGCCCAGCGGATTGACTTTAGCTCGCTGGGGTGAGGTCAGCTGGGCCGTTCAGAGATGCGACAGAGCTCGACAACGTACATTGACTGTGTACTCGCCAGCCGTCCATCCGTTCTTCGTCGAGATCTCTTGATCTATGGTCTTCCACATGTCGGTCGTGACCACCGTTGGGCAATAAACGTTGGCGGTGATGCCGTACTTTCCGAGCTCGATAGCCGCGCCTTGATTGATGGCACGCACTGCGAACTTGCTGCAGACGTCAGGTCGATTGCGGTATGTCATGAACGTTACTGATTGGTACTCACGAAGCACAGTACCCGGTCAAGTTCGGCCCGGTGCGAATCTAGCCGTCAGCCTCCTTGCACGACGAGTCTGCTGTCACTGATGGACTCACTCCCGACACCGAGCAAGCAGCTGTGATCATCAACCCTCGAGTCGACACATGACCGCAACGGATGCTCACCTATCAAGCGTCCTCCAGAGCCCTGCTTCACCATCTGTTTTGCGGCTGCTTGGTAGCACAGGAATACACCACGGACGTTCACCGCGTGTATCTTGTCAAAGAGCTCAGGCGTCATGTCGAGAAAAGAGGCCACTGGGGCGATACCAGCATTGGCCACCATCACTGCTTGTCAGCGTCGACTACGCGTGTGCGTCAGATGTGACGTACCATCCAGACGGCCCATCTTCCCCACAGTTTCTTCTATCATGCTGTAGACATCCTTCTCCGAGCTGACATCGCCTGTGAGAAAGATGGCGCTCTGACCAGTCCGCTCAATCAGACTTGAGACATCATCCAACAGGTGCGATGACGATGGCAGATCGAACAGTGCGAGATCGTAGGATTCTTCGGCAAGTCGAAGGGCGATTGCCTTGCCAATCCCTTGCGCTGCGCCCGTCACGATGGCCACTTTTCGGGCTTTGGCGGCAGGACTCATGGTTGGTGTGAGCGATGTGATGAGATGTTCTGATGATCATGATGCCCATATCGCTAGACACCGAGGGATTATAATGTGAAGCCGTGATCAAAGTAAGATTGGTAGAGGTAATCTGGTATGATCTGAACTCCGATTCAGTCCCGACGGCTCAAACACGGAGTCAACCGCTCCGCACCAACCCGAACCGATCTTCCGTATCTCACTCTGTTTACGATTATCACGGCTCCGTAGGGGTCAATCGGATTTGACCCGTCACTGAGTGAGCATGGCGCCAGTGACCGCATGCCTCCCTTGCCGTTCTCTCAAGGTAAACGTGCCTCGCTGAGCCAGGTCGATCGAGCTGACAGGATCCAAGGCGAAATGCGACCGACCGACCGGTGACCAGATCTGCTATCGGTGCAAGCGTCTTGACATCGACTGCCAGACAGTACCTCGTCAAGTGAGCTCGGATGCAGACACTATGAACCTCTGCGAGAGCTGATGAAAAAGTTTGGGCGCAAGCCAGGGTCACGGAAGTGAGCTTCGATGGATCATGTGACAGCATACATAGGCTGACCTCCAGTCTGCCTCGGGCGAGAGTCGCCAGCTCTTTGCCCGACCGGGAGACAGTCCAAAGCGATGACGGCTGCCAGTCGAAGCACAAAACGCCTATCGATGAGTCATTACCGCATGACAGTACAGCATCTACTCCCGTAGCCATGACTGGCAACGCGGTCGATGACGGCAATCTCCCCCCTTCGGCTGGTGCAAGCAAGAGTCCCCGAGGCTCGCACGACGGGAGCATGCTGAATGTACTGGCTAGAGCGGCAGACGAGATGCCCTTGAGGAATGATGCTCCACCGGACACGCCAGGCTCGAGCTGCCTTTTCGACCGAAAGACCTTCCTCGATCTATTCCAAAGGGCAGCGCGCACGCTAGACCCAGACCCGTATGCTGGCATCTCGGTTTTGGAACAAGGTCTCGAACAGCTATTGGCTCCGGACGACATCCCGACACATCAACTCGGAGACCAGGCTGTCCACGCCAGAATAGACCAGCCTAGGCGCGATCTGAAAGACACGTACGACATTTTGACGGCGGGCCTCATGTCCGTAGGCGAGCTGAAGGATCTTTTTGAAGTGTACGTTCTCATCCCTTGGCCCATAACGCTAACAGACAAAGGTACTGGTCACGCTGTAATCCCCTCATTCGTTTACTTGATCCGACAATCTACACCCTCGACGCCACGCGATCCAGGTCTGCTCTCCTCCTCACTGCAATGTGCCAGGTCGCGGCACAAAGTCTGCCGGAGTCGGGACATTCATTGGCTCTATGTACGAAGTTGGATCAACACATCGAGTACCTGGCGATCGAGATGGTCAAGTACGGTTATCAATCGATAGAGATCTGTCAAGGTCTCGTTATCTATGCAGCATGGTTGAGAGGCACTAAGCAGCAGCAGTGAGTCTTTTTTTACGCGGGGAGACCAAGCAAGGATCATCTGACCGGGCAGGACATGGCAGATCATGTCCCAAGCGATGACTATGGCAATCGAGCTTCGACTGGACTCGGCAGCCAGCCTCGATCAGAGGCATAATGACCATGTGGATGCAAAGGAATCAGCACATCGGGCGACAAGGAATCAGCAACGGACGTGGATGGTCATGGTTGAATGGGATCGGGTGTAAGTCGTCTGACTGCGATCGGCATGACTGAACGGTAGAATGGCTTTCATCCGAGGCCGTCGGCCGTTGCTCCGCGCCTCATTGACGCGGACTTCCGCTCAAAGCACATTGACGGATTGGTGGAAGGACACTGTAAGTGATCCTTGCCTCATGACTGAGCTGACCCTCCCAGATTGCTATCAAGTCCGATGTCATGCTATGTGCCGCTCTGCAGCTGCGTGAAACGATTGTCAGCCGACGTTCCGCCTTTCGTCCAGATCGAAGGTCAAGCTGACCCACAGTCCTTGCTGCAGCGCAGTACACACGAAGCCCTGCTGCGCGGCAATGCGATCGATTTCAGTCAATGTGCGAATTACAAGCGTCTTGAGTTCATCTGACGTCGTCCAAGCTGACAGGGGTTGGTAGATCAGAACGAAGTCGATACTCGAATCACGCAGTGGCAGGCTGCTTGGTTCCAGCACTTGTCGGAAGGTGACCTCCTTGTTGATGTGGGAATCGTCCGGTCACTCACTGATTCATAGAATACCAAACACGCGCTGCAATTGAGGTCAAGTGCATCCGTTTTGTCCTATTGATGACCCCCTTCGAGAGCCGTCTCAATAACGAGGATCTGCGTGGCACAGCGAAAGATGAGTGTCTAGTCGCCGGAGTGGAGGTCTGTAAAGCCATTCTCCCGCTACTGGATGGGACTATGAGGCTATATCCGACGAGAAGCATCATGCCAATGACGTGAGCTGGCCGATGCTACGGCAATAGTGATGCTTTGCGCTAACACCTCTACAGACTGTATCTGATCGGCTACACCGCTTTCTGCTCTCTGCGTATCATGGTGACTACCGCTGCGGGGCTTGAAACACCGGACATCAACGTCGAAGCATTTCACCTCGCAATCCTCGCGGCTGTCGCCTCGCGTTTGTGCAACCTGAAAATACACCCTCATCTCGCCGCGATAGCGCATGGTCTCGGCCTCAGGCTCCTCAATGCATCCCGCAAGTTTGCAGCGAGGCGATTATCGAAGCAGGCAGATCCGTCCGACGGAGACCGGATGGACGAGATCTTCAGTCAGGTCTTTGCCCCTCCGGAACTCGCAGAGGCTACCTTCGGACAGCCTCACGTAGTCGCAAACGGCAATGCCGATGGCATGATCGCGGGAGACTTTGCAATGAGCTTTGACTTCTCGCATTTCGGAGAGACCTTCCCGTTCCTCGAACAGGGTGGCAGCGGTATGGCGCAAAACTGGGATGATCCGTTTGGGTTTCAGATACCTTATCAATGATTCCCGTTATGCAAACGAACAGGCGCAGGGCCGTTTGTGCTTTGTGCCTTTTACGCACGGCTGGCCGAGTAGACGCCGGGTCCGGCTAGACCCCACTTTGGACTCCGCCGGAAAGCATTTGTCCGGCATCTTCATGGCGCGACTCGCGGTGACCAGCGCTTCGTGACACATTCCAGAAATGCGATACTAAGAACGGGACCGCTACGCTCAGTTCTTCTGTCGGTATACCACCATGTCTGAACTCTCTGGAGTAGCTCTAGTCACGGGCGGAGCGTCAGGAGTAAGCTGACGATCTTGGAATGGGATGAAGACATTGCTGACGTGCAGATCGGAGCAGCTATAGTCACTGCCTACATCCAAGCCGGATGTAGAGCGGTCGTGGTGGCCGACATCAACTTAGCAGCTCTAGAGCTGTTTGTCAGCGGACTTCGAGCGCGCTTTCCCGAGGCCGATCTGCTCTCGATCCAGGTAGACGTCACCGATGAGCGTTCCGTCAGGGCGATGGTCACGCAGATATCAGCAAAGTATGGGAGGCTAGACTACGCCGTGAACTCGGCCGGAATCACGAACAAGAGCAAAGTCGGCGATTTTGCGACTGCTGACGTGAGTCGCGGACGACGTTGGAAGTCGCTTATCATTGTCAGTGGGATCGCGTGATGAACGTAAATCAGAAGGGCGTATTCTTCTGCATGAGGGAACAGCTGGCCCAGATGAGCAAGCAAGACTACTCAGCATGCCGGTGAGTCTCTCGCGATCGATAGGGGTCATGGCTCATACCACAGGTCGCACGATAAACGAAGAGCACAACGAGGCTCAATCGTCAACATCTGCTCCATCAACTCTTTCGTCGCTGCCAAGCTCAACGCCGCATATGTCACGTCAAAACACGGTATAGCGGGTTTGACCAGGACATGCGCGATTGATTATGCAAGCCAGGGAATCCGATGGTAGGTCCTCGACGAGATCGCGGCCTGGCTGCTCAATAGCTGACAGCACAGTAACGGGATCGCTCCCGGCTACATCGAGACTGCCGTGCGTCCTTGGGTCGGACGCAATGAGTCCCACTGACCTCACAGCTTACCGTTTCCCCGCAAAATATCGAGGTGTTACGCAGGTCGACGGCCGTCGATAAAACTCCGGCAGGCAGACCGGGTGTGCCCGAAGAGATCGCAGATGTCGCCGTCTTTTTGTCGGGCGAGGGAGCTTCCTATGTCAACGGGTCGATATGGGAAGTCGACGGTGGATTTTTGGTTCTTTAGTACATCATGCATAGTCTCGGTGATCTGAGCATCGAGGTGGGTCGCGATAAACACGGCACGAACATTGCATAGTACCACTACGACTTGCAACATGCTTCTTTGTCACGGTGTCAGGCATTGTGTATATCCCGAGAGTTGCATGCGCGAAGGACATCCGATGCCCTCAGTACTTGAACAAATCTAGCCCGTCTGCGTACTGCAAGTACCAAGTATCGTTGCGATCCCTAGACTATTAGCGATGGCGCATCGAACATCACAGGAAGTATCACTCACTCCATTTCTCGGAGGGTATAGCCGTTACCAAGGTAAGCAAAGCGGTTCTTGTTCCAGTAGGTCCACTTGAAATCTTCCCACCGCTGATCGTCGTCAGCGACATGTCCGAACCGCCATGACCCTGACTTACCGGACGCATGAGCATGGCAAAGAAGTGCAAGCGTCCACCAGGGTGGAGTGCGATGACCGCTCCGTCTTTCGACCCGTTCTTGAACCAGCTGGAACAATTGTCGGTCCACACGGTCATGTCGAGTTGCTTTTCGGTATGCTCCGCGAGCTCCTCGACAGCCTCACGAGAGATCTCGAACGTCTTTATTGTTTCCGTCTGTAGTCGATCGATCATTTGGATCATGTAGTCCGAGATACGTTCGATAGAGACGATGATCGACCCCTGTGCCGACGGTGATCCGGGACCCAACATCGTCATATAATTTGGGAAGCCGTCGGCAAACATCGAAAGGTAGGCTCGAGGACACTGTGCCCAGTGATCCCGCAGATCGACTCCGTTCGGACCAATGACGGGAAATCGAGGTTTGAATGAGACATCAAAGCCAGTTGCACAGATTATCACATCGACCTCCTCTCGGTGCCCATCCGCGGTCGTGAGACTGTTCTCGTCGATTTTGACCACCCTTTCCGGTCAGCTCGCTCCCTGAGAGAAATCACACGCTGACTCTTACCCCGAAAAGACGGTCTCGACATTTTCGGCCACTAGACTGTCGAGGAAGCCAGGACCGGGTGTGGGCCTATACGTCAGCGTGACACGCAAAGCCGGCGCATGATACAGACCGTCGGCAGCCAACTGCGAATGAGGGATGGATCTTTTCGTAAAGACCCGGTTTCTTTTCAAGACCCGCTCGCATGTGCTCGCTCCAGGCGTCATATGCCTTTTGCTGGTCACTACTGCCTTTTCGAATGTAGCCAAATCGCTTGTTTGCCATCGACTCAAGGTCACGACAGTATCTGAATGTCAGATCCCGCAATCCTCTTCGGGTAGATTGACTGACTCTAGATGCTCCTCCGGGTGGTCTCGATAGCGCTGGATCGTTTCCTCCGATAAAAGATCACCCTCTCTCGGTGGGGCGACCCAAGTCTGGCTGCGCACGTACACCGTGGCCTTCTTCACCAGAGGCTGGATCTGAGGCAGTATCTGGATTCCGCTTGACCCGACACCGATCAGGGCGACACGCTTCCCAGTGAGGTCGATACCGTCCGGCCAGCGTGCCGAGTGGAATTTGTCGCCCTTGAAATTCTCAAGGCCGGGAATTGACGGCCATTTCCAAGCGTTGAGCAGACCGCAAGCGTTGATCAGGACATCGCACGAGTCCGTGAAGTGCCCTTCTGCATTTGTCCCCTCAATCTTCCATTTGGCAATGTTCGCATCCCAGCGTGCGGAAGTCACAAGATGCTCGAGACGAAAGTATCGGCGGAGACCGAAATGGGAGACAACATCTTTCATGCTGTCTGATCAGTCAAAATGGCCAACTCGAGAGACTCACTATTCTTGGATCTCGCCGCCCGATGAGAAGCTGGAGATCAGCTGTGATTGAGGTGAACAACGTCTCTGCACCTACACTCGACTCCAGTCTGGCTTCAGACGATACGTAAAGCTGTAGCCGTGCGAGTTGGTATCGCATGCTACACCCGGGTACCGATTCTCGTACCATGTGCCGCCGATCTCTGGATTACGCTCATAGACCTGACTGTCAGCGTGTCGTTGCGTCACGATTCTGCGAGCTCACAATGAAGTCGACGTCTATCAGGTGAGACTGGACCTTGTACCTAGGTCGTTAGATAAGCGTCTACGTCAGTCAGACAAGGTGGACTCACGCCATGTTGATACCGCTCGCGCCTCCTCCTAGACAGACTACTCTCAGCTTCCGTCTCATGCCCAGAGGCTGGTCGAGCACTTTATAGCTGCCATCCTCGTGCACCTCGCTAAACGGCTGATCAACAGTCGGGTTAAATCCGGACGCCTGAGGTAGATCGACGGTCACTGGTCGGGTAAGACGGGCTTTCTGGGCTTCGATGGCCGCGATCGGGTTGTGAATGGGAGCGTCGAGTGCGATGGGGCTCATGGTCTCTGAGTTGAGTGCGATGGCGACTGAATGTCATGTTTGAAAGACTACTATATGGAATCCAGATGGTAGAGATGTGAAGTATAGACTAGGGTCCGCCGGGAAGCAGCCCCCGGACAATACCGGACCGGATACGGAGCGAACTGCCCACTCCGTTCGGCCAAACATCTACACGCCGGTCTTGTCCCGCTATCCGAAATCGATAAAACTGCCATGCTAAGAGGAACCATGTACTTCGCTCCAGGGAGAAATTCTGTCTCATTATGCTTTGTTACCCAAACATCTGTATCTAACGCCGCCGGAGCGAACGGCCACTTCGACCTGTCAGGGTGCCAGCGCTTGGCCCGTTGATTTGCCAATGCGCCCCGATACTATCTCGGACACGGAGTCGGCAACTACTTTCCGTTTGTCTGCAAGTGTCCTTCCAATCTTGGCCACATATAAGGGGCTCACCAGAGCTGCCAGAGTCACCTCATCCAGCAACGACCATAGCACATCACGCCATGTCGAGCATCGAAGAGAAAGCATTCGACCCGGAGACTTCGGGCGATATCATCAAAACTCGTGATGTCGACACCAACGTTCTGCCGGCCAACCACGAGGGTATGGGTCCGTCCACCAAGCCGTTGCAGGTCGATGAAGTCTTTGGCGAGATCACCGACAAGGGTCCGAACTATAGAAACGTAAGTGAACGACGAGGACGAGAGTCGGTTCTGACCGCGTCTAGGTCGGCTGGATGTCTACGGCTATTCTGATGACGAAGACGAACGTCGGTCTCGGTGTCCTTGGTATCCCATTTACCTTTCAAGTTGTCGGAATGGTTCCAGGCGTCTTTCTCATTATCTTCTACAACTTCATCGTCATGTGTCAGTGCGCAGTCAGTTCTCGCCGTGTGGGATGACTGACCTCTCAGGGACCGCATGGATGATTGGGCAGATGAAGCAAAAGCATCCCGAGATTTACAGCTTCGCTGATATGGGGCTGATTTTGGGCGGTCCTCGGTACGGTCCGATCTTGCGAGAGGTTTTCAGCGTGATCTTTATCCTCGGTGAGCTCTGCATGCTACCACTTGCCGGGGACCTGCCTGATGGTGAAAGAGATGGTTTTCGTTTGTGGCTCGGGCATGGTCGGGATCTCGACCGCGCTCAACGCCGTCTCCGTTCATGGAGCATGTACTGCTGTATTCATCGCCGTCGCCGCCGTTCTCGGTGGTCTACTCGCGTCCATTCGGACCCTTGGAAACCTGAAGATACTGGGATGGATCGGCATGGCGTCTATCGTGGTGGCTAGTGAGGAGACAGTGACCGCAAGCCGAGCCCAGCTTACGATATATAGTTGGAACTTTGACTATTAGCGTCATTGTCCAAGACCGACCTGCAGATGCGCCTGCGACCGGTCCGTGGGAGAAAGATGTTCAAATCTTTGCCCATCCAACCTTCGCTTCGGCCATGTCCGCAATGGCTGGTGTTATCTTCTCGAACGGCGCCATTCCTGTCTAGTGAGTCGGAGTCTCATCGAGTAGTGCTGACCAACAGCTTCGGTCTTTATGCTGAGATGCAAGACAAGCGACAATACACAAAAGCGATGGTCACCTGTCATGTTTTCTTCAATTCATTGTATGTCCTGATAGGCGTCATCGTCTACTGGTTCTGCGGTCAGTACGTGGCCTACCCAGTAAGTCCAAGCCTGTCGCTTTCCTGACTCGTTCAATGACCATGCAGGCTCTAGGCTCCGCCGGCATCTTGATGAAGAAGATCTGTTACGGTCTCGCGATCCCAGGTCTCGCAATGACCCTGTGCCTATACTGTCACGTAAGCATATCGATCTCGCCGGAACATGGTCTCTTTGGCATCGTCTTACCATTTGCAGATCCCAGCAAAGACCATCTTTGTCCGCCTCCTTCGTGACTCCCCACACCTCACGTCGAACTCGCCTCGTCATTGGATCACCTGGCTTTCCACGGTGTTTGGGGTCATGATTACCGGATACATCATCGCAAGCGCCATCCCCTTGTTTGGCTCGCTCATCTCGCTCATTGGCGCACTGTTCGTCCCGATGACCGCTATCATCCCCTACGCGCACATGTGGCTGCACGACAACTGGTTTGGCAAGACCGATCGATCGATGCGCACCAAGCTGACCGCGGCTTGGACAATTCTTCTCATCGTTTGCGGGTGGTTCTTTGTCGTGGCAGGAAGCTATGGAGCGGTGAGCGATATCATCACCGCATACAATGCCGGCAGCCAGAGTCCAGCTTGGAGCTGCGCCGATAACTCCAATTCGGTTTAAGCGATCGACTTCACACTGAGACGATGTGCGAGGGATTCAAGAGGGAGACAACGGGGCAAGAACGCTGGTCGCAATATTGTATGATGGGATGGATGTGCTATGCAATCTAATGTTCTCGCAATCATACACGACACTTTACACGACATTTACGCTCACGACAATCGCCTGACGGCTGCGCCTCATTTCTCATAGTACACACTCACGATACTCTGTCACTCTCCCTCGTCGTCGTCGTAACTGTTCTGATGCGTCGGCACCTCGGCTGTGATTTCACTTCTTACCTGAAAGCACTCCGTTGCCGTCTCTGCGGATTGCCGCAATGGCACACATCATGCATAGGGCTCTAGACCCAGGTTTCCGGCCTGTCCGGGTGAAACAACGCAGTAGTCGCAATCCCAGTCCCCCGCCTGGCCTGTTCCAGCTACGAAAGATCGATCCAGGTCCCTATCTCGCACTCGGCATGAATAGCCTCGACAGTCTTCTGAACGACTCTTAGGGGGTTACATGGTCATTCGGGGGCGGGGGGGTGTCGAGTCAAAATTTTATGCATGCATTTTTAGCAAGTATTTTGGTAGAGTACGCCTCTGTTAACATGCCTGTGCCATTAGAATTGACATAGGAGGTATGTGGAAGGAGATAGATGTCATGGTTTGACCCAAGCTGTACCGCCGCCTGGCCACAACGCCAAAAGGGCTAGAGAATCTGCTTGACGATTGAGCAGATTCTAGGTACATATACAGCTAGAACGGATGATTATGACAATAGACGAGAACAGCACACTCACCAACATCTGACCCCCAAAGACGGGAGCAAATTGGTGGTGTCGAAGAATTGGTGTCGACTTGGTATGCATCACTCGAGGATCAAGCAGGCTTGTAGTCTGTTAGAGACGGGCCAGAGGAGCCAGAATATGTTGTCAGAACTGATGCATGAGCAATGTGGAGGGAGATAGACGAGAAGAGCAGACATACCGACATCTGACCCCCAAAGAGTGGAAACTGCAAAAACAGATCTCGGTCTTTGCAGGCAGAGACAAAACACTTTTCGACAACCAAAGGTATACCGAAAGGACTACAGAGCGTCGCAATCCCCTGCCGGCTCATCACTTTGCCATAGCCCGGGTCATATAACGCCGCAGACATATTGAAAGATGGCTCGATCGCGCTCCCCTTTGACTTGTCGACATCCGAGCGTATACGAGCAGCTACATCGACATGGCTGAAAATCGACAAGAGACGGCAACCAGAACGAATGTCACCCCTACTGAAGACGCCTTGTGAAATAGTGCCCCGGTTATCCACAAAATGGTACGGTACATCAAGCACCTCCTGGATCGTCCAAACCACAACGAAGTCGCGCAACACGCCGCCCTGATTTATCTTGCTGTAATGTCCGCTTTTCAGGCAAGAGGCTTGCTGCAGCTGGAGCGGGTGCCAGCTTTATCAATCGATATTGCGACTAAAGAGTTTGAAATCACTTTGTCCACGGTGCGTGCATATTCAGTCACCGAGAGGCGCAAGAATGACGGTTCAGGCGTCGGTCCACCCGAGCCAAGAATGGATGGACATCGATTCGCCGTCCTCCCGTCACTATACTACGCGGTCCCCCTCTCGGACCGTCCGAGCCGATTGTGAGACGGGTGGCATCTCTCCGCGCTCGAAGATATCGCTGCTTTTGGGCAGTCTCCTCAAGAGGGAACCAAGCTCAGGGGAGAAGCATGTCGATGAGGCAGATCTCAAACCTGCTATACAGTATCTTGAACCTGCTGCCGAAGCGTCAAGCAGGCTCGAGACTGCCGAGCGTCTGGCCATGCTATGTCTGCGCCTCGCATCACTGGACCTAGAAGCCAACAGGGTGTCAGTTGCGGTCAATCACTGCTACTGGTCAATCGGGCAGTCGTATCGCGAGTTCACCGCTGTGAGTTCTGGTCATTGCTCGTCCCCTTTTTGCAAGCTGACGCCATTAAATGGCCGACTTGGCAGCGAATGCTCACAGCCATCCGAGGACGCAAGAAACAGAGGTCTTCGAGAAGCTGCGCGCTGTTCCTCAGATGCAGGGCATACTGCAGTGTTCGATTGCGCCGCAAGCGCCTGCAACGCGCGCGAAAGTTTGTGATTTTGGTCGACGTCTTCGGCCGAAACATACTCTCGGCGGTACCCGAAGTCAATGTCTCTCGTCTGGACACGTTGCGACCCGAAGATCTTAAACGTCTGGTAACTGGATCTGTAGAGCGGACCATGATCGCACGCATCAAGGAAAGACTCCAGTGACTCATTGAGAGAGGCGGTCATTGCGCTGGGCACGCGGTACTGCATGGTCAAGATAGCCTCGGTCACGGTGACCAATCTATTTCATCCCTTCCACCATCTGCATTTCACATTGTACGCTTAGAAATAAAACAGCGGCTATTCGACACAGCAACACATTCTTGCCTTCTCGATATTCAGTGTCTGTTTGCTCATTTTGGTGCCGTCTAAGTTATACGTCGGCGTCGAGCACAATCCACGAGCCTAAACGGTGATGACGATAGTCAAGTCCTCTAGGTCTCGTCTAGCGACCCGCTGAGAGAAATGTCGCAAAGGCAAGATCTCGGATTACTTGCATTCCGCAGTCAAAATCCTCCCCCCCTCCCCCCCTCTCCGCACTCCCACCCGACCGGTCGTTCGTCATAGGATTGCTCTACATGGGGAGATGGAGTGCGGATCCGACATTAACACTGCAGGCCTCAATGCTTCTGAACGCTTGTCGGGGCGATTCCTTGGCAACTAAGTGCGCGGAATGAGCAAACGGAGCTTTCGCTTGCACGTTGGATTTTGTTTGTCTACTGTTCGAGCTGTGAAACCACAAACATCTATGGACCGTACTCTGCATCCTACATTCTTCATTCTTATATGCTATGTATGCATAGAAATCGTTCAGCGTCAAAAGATGACTTAGTATGTCACTAGACATAAGCGTGACCGTGACACCGTGAAGGTATCATCGTCAAACGCTCATAAGGAAACTCGATCGGAATGCATATGGGTACGATATGCCTTATGTTGGACTATTATATCTCTTCCAGCCATTCATTGTCCTTGAGGTTGACATCAATGTCCACTTCGGATTGTCCGTGTCGGCGCGTCGTCAAGATCAACCGGACATGACGAACTGTTGCTGAGCATCGGAGCCGGAACAAGTCCAGGTCTGCAGCTTGAAGAAGTTGCTGTTGTCAACATCGAGACATTGGTCTGACTCGTCAGCACTGATGTGGTTATGGTATTGGGGTCAACTTACTGTTAGAAGTTCGGTACAGTCCTGAGCCTGTGGGGTAGCTGTACGTCTGCTGAGCTAAGCCGGAGTAACAAGTCCAAAGCTTCATCTGAACACCGTTGGCCGGGTTGGATCCAGCGTCGAGACAGTAGTTGGTGCCGGCGAACTGAATGAGACCATTATACAAAAAGTTGAATCGCTGAGCTTTCGAGCCTGCATCACACTGCTGCATGTTGACAAGGGCACCGTCGCCGCCCTGACCACCTTGGACAGTGGCACATAGGTTTCGGGAGTTGCTGAACTTGAGCTGTCGTCCGGTAGCTGATGGTGGTGGGGCAGCACTCGACGAGGTGACGGAAGCGCTTTGCGAAGCCGAAGAAGAGGGTGGAGGAGCAGCTCCACCGACCGTCCAGACTGAGAATGTCAGTATCATTACCTCGTCGCCCGCTACCGCTACCGCTGCAACTCATATTCACCTTGGTTGGTGTTGCCGGTGGTACACTGGTAGGTCTGGGGACCATTATCACCCTCGTCCAAACATTGGTTACCACCAGTCACGGCAATTCGGTTGTCGGCGGTCAAGTACCAGGTCTGCTGAGTGGAACCCGGGTAGGATTGCCAGATCTTGGCGGGCATGTTGTTTCCTTGAGGTACACCGGCGTCGAGCGCAAAGTTGGTACCGGAGAGAATGACTGATCCCGAACCAGGGTTGATGTCCCATCGGGAGACACCGCTGTTACAGTCCCTAGTGACAAGTAGAGCTCCATTGGAAGGAGCGACACCTGGTGCCAGGGAAAGACATTGACCGTTTCGGCCAGAGCGGATCACCGAGTTGGAGTATCGTTTCTCGATTGGGGAGCCACTGACTGCCTCGGCGAGAAGAGCAAACAGAGCGATGGCACCGTAGGTGAGCATTGTGTATAGCAGCAGTGATGAAGATTATCGAAGTGAGAGTAGTGTGTTGAAGAATCAGGATCGGGTAAGCTGGATGACAGCATATATATAGCTATGTCAGATGAGCCCGCCAATGCTCATCTTCAAGGCTATGTGTTGCGGAAGACAGTCCATCAAGGCGATGTCGGCCCGGTGATGCGCCTTGACCATGTCGCTTCTTTGTCGCTTCCCGGTCTTTGAAGGCGATGTCATGGCCCATGCGAGAGTCGTTTCTTCAGTTTCCGGTTGCTGTCTAGCGTTGTGTCAGAACGTAAAACATCAGTCTTTCGGGACAGTTGTTGTGGCGCTGTCAGGTCTATTTTAGATTCTGCCAAAGTGGGGCAGATCGCCAAATGTAGTGTTTTCCGTAGAGGGTTCAGAACTGGGGTCCCAACTCTGTAGGGAGATGACGCAGTTGCCCTTGGTGAGCTTGTATGGTATCCGCAAGGATCCAGTCGGCGGATGCATCTTGCGGATCTCGGCCTGACCGGCTTGCCGAGGATCTGTATGTTCCTATTCATGTCTCACCAAGCAGAACGTTTGCTGCCTTGACGTCGCCGGATGTGTCGGATGTGTAGCAGACCGGTGCACAGCAAATGACGACCTCCGCGAGGGCTTGCCTGCTCTATACAGAACGACCAGCACTCAGCGATGAAGTCGAACAGCACAGACATTACATCATTCGTTCCGCTAGATGAGTTAAATATAAGACTCACGATGCGCATGGTAGATGCGGTCATGGGGTAGATCGCCATATGCACCAAATGCGGTTCTTCACGTGGACGGCTAAGAAATGGGATCCCAACTTTGCGGTGAGGATGACGCAGGTTTGCGAATGTTAAGCCTGATACCTATGCTGAAGGGTTCCAGTAGGCGGATGCATTGTGCGGTAGGTATCTAACCCCTCAACCCCCCAGACTATAATCAAAGCATGCATGCAAATCTTTGGGACCGCAACACCCTCTCTCCGGAAAGGGGTATGTAACCCCCTAACCCTCTAAAAACCCTAAGAAGAGGGTGAAGATACAGGGGAAGGGCAGGCAGGTCGAGACGGAGGCGGAGCCAAGCGGAGGGTATGACTCTAAATGACAAACATTTGGGCACAATTATACATTTGAATCAGTCTCAGAGAGGGTAATCTCGAGAAGAGCATTATCTCCTTGTTCAAAGCCATATTATGCAAGCGGGCAACAACCGCCATTCGTGTCAAGGATGGGTCGAGCGATGCCCATATTGCGTCTTTCGTACTGGTGTCGATCTCGGCCGCTCGAACAAGAGACTCCAGCTGGTCTCTGAGATTTCTGGTCTGCAGACGCGGATTATCGCCCACAGTGACTTGTATACTTTTTCCGACGGCCACCCCCTCGATGGAGATAGTGAAACCCGATCGGACCGATCTCGTGACGACATCCACTCGTTCTCCATCAACTGTGCAATGCACACTGGGTGGCGCGTCGCATGCCAACAGGCGTATCCTCCAGTCTTACAGCTTCGCTGATATGGGGCTGATTTTGGGCGGTCCTCGGTACGGTTCGATCCTGCGAGAGGTTTTCAGCGTGATCTTTATCTGGCATGACCTCCGCGATAACGACGAGACGTTGGCGTCCTTGTTTACCATGTTCGGTGCCGAAGTCACATCAGCCCCGCGCTCCGGCATGGACGCTCTGACCTTGCCCCACATCGACTCAGACTGCGATCTCGTTCGGCCCCGTCATCCAATATCCGGTCAGGGGCTCTGCCGACGAGAAGCTCCACAGATACCTTACGTTAAACAGAGGTCATCCGGATATTTGCTCCACGGATACCGTAAGTTAAACATAGCCGGTCATCCGGATAACCTGAACCACGACGAGCGAGGTGTTGGGACAAAGAGCATACAAATAAATCACTGGGTCGATCGAGCTTGACGGCCTAATTGCCCCGCACACACCCTCGCCAAGAGATCCAGGATTATGTTGCCACCTAAGCTATACGCTTTCCTCTGTGCTTGCTTCGCCGCGTGAGTGCTCTTCGCATAGCCGAGAGGTGAGACATCAATTGACGGGGACAGCATGGGCGCGAGCTTGTTCGGCTACGATTTGGGTAGGTCTGTCGGTCTTACGGTCAGGACCAAACTGATCGATACAGGTGTGATCGCCTATGTGATCGTTGCACCCGACTTTTTGGCGACGACAAACAACCCCGGCGACGGTTACCTGGGATTCATCGTCTCTTCCATGTTGCTTGGGTAAGTGTCATGTCACCACGTCCCAGTGTAGCATGTGACGTGGATTTACAATGTCTCAGCGCTTTCGTCGGTTCCATACCTGCCTCGCTCATTGCGGACTGGTTCAGCAGAAGGACAGCCAGTAAGTCTGCCAGAGGAGACGGACGTTCGCCTAGACTGACACCCCCTCAGTCGTCGTCGCAGGTGTCATTTTCATTCTCGGCGGTATCCTTCAGACCGCCTGCCAGAATAAACAAACAATGCTGGCCGGTCGTTTCTTTGCTGGAATGGGTATTGGGTTCCTAGGTGTGCTTGCTCCTCGTACGTTGTGACTCTTACAAACTGAACAAGATGTTTTCCGGCTGACTTCCTGACAGTCTATCAATCGGAAATTGGTACGCTGAGATCGTTGATGATCTTTGTCGACGCTGACCGATCCTAGCTCACCCCTCGAACCGAGGACGACTCACTGCTCTGTTTCAGCTGTTCATTGGTGTCGGAGCTTTCGTCGCTGGTTGGATAGGATATGGATGTCAACAAGGTTTGCCCGGGAAAGGAGCTGAGTGGCGTATCCCGGTAAGCGATCTCAGGCAGCTCACGACTTTCAACCTTCGAGGCTGATGTTGTTCAGCTTGGTATTCAAATGGCACCCGCTGTACCCCTTGTCTTCCTTACATTCTTGCTCCCTGAGTCTCCCAGGTTTGTCGAGGTACTGGTATCGTTTCAACGATTTCAGACTGACTTCGTCAGGTGGCTCATGATTAAGGGCCGCGGCCAGGAAGCACTCCAAAGTCTCGCTCGACTCCATGCTCGAGGTAACATCAACGACCACTTTGTACAGAGCGAATACCAGACGATGGAGATCAAGGTCCGAGAAGAAGCCGCTCAGGAGGGAGGCTGGTCTATGGTGAGCTCTCTGGCGGTCCAAACCGAGGGCTTGTCGTTTGCTTACAAGATGAAGATATTCAAGGATGCGCACAACTTCCGAAAGGTCTTTTACGGTATCATGCTTCAATTCTCGGTGCAGATGACCGGTGTCTCTGCCATCCAATACTACGCCGCGTACGTCAGCTCTTGCCGCAATCGCAACGAGGCTGATCTAAAAGGACCGTTTACCAATCGGTCGGATTTGACCAAAACGCCCTTCTCATCAACAGTATCAACAATGTTGTCGGTATCATTGGGGAGATCCTGTGTGTACTCTTCCTTGACAGGGTCGGACGTCGAATTCCCCTGGTCGGCGGAAACATTGTAGCTGGATCTATGTTCATTGGTGCCACGTACGTCCTCGACTAGCATCGAGATCCATCGGGTGAATATAGCTGACACATCTGTCCCACAGGTACGTCGCCAAGCAGTTCAAGGACGGCAATGGAACACGAGCACAGGGCATAGGTTTTGTTGCCTGCATCTATATCTACAATCTGTTCTTCTCGGCTTGCATTGGTCCTTTGTCTTGGGTCTAGTAAGTTGCGATTTTGGCTAGGAGGTATCTCGGCTGGTCAACACAACTGAGACTACCAGTCCCGTTGAGATTATGAACACCGCCATCCGGGCCAAAGCTACAGCTCTGACTTCGATGTCAGCTTGGATCGCGAACTTCATGATCGGTCAAGTCTCGCCTACAGCGTTTACCGAGATTGGTCAGTCTTCGTCTTTCCCAGGATCGCGTCGTCTAACGCTAGTAGGATGGAAGTATTACCTCGTTTTCACCGTTTGCAGTTTCTCCAATGCTTTGATCTTCTTCCTCCTCTTTCCCGAGACGAAAGGTGCGCCCTCGTTTTCCTTGTCAGGGTATGTAATGACACCGCTGAATTGAGATCAGGACGTACGCTCGAGGAAATGGACCAGTACTTCAAGGACAGCCATTGGCTGGTGCCGCTCTCAAATGCTGCCAAAGTCGGCTCCCACGAAAGGGAGGATCAGCTCGCTTCCAGTAAGTTCTCATTGCAGAAGGGTGTGCTCGATGTTCCAATCGCTCAACGTGATCGCAGACGATGTTGCGCCGAAGAAGGCAGTAGGGCACGAAGAGTACGGTCTTGGGCCGAATGAATCGCGGGTGTAGTTTGAATTGAGGGCACGGTCACTCAACCCCGCAGCACGGTATTAAAATTCGTTGTTGAGACTAGACTGTGATGACACAAGCTTGCATTTGCTGAATCAAAATTCACACGTTCTGTAGCTTTGTCGAGGATTGAGTTGATACATTTTGGGCCAAACGAAGTGGTACCCTCCGGCAGAGGTCGTTCACCCAAGCAAGACGCCGCGTCCGAAAGCCAGTCTTAGCACTGAATCTTCCGCGATAGAAAGGGGCAGAAATGGCTGCTTAGGGGTTAGGGGGTTACAGGCTGGTCCCGGGGAAGGGGTTTTGATCAGTTTGACACTTGAGCATTCACAAAAAAAAGTGTCTGAACAAAATCAAAATACATCACCACGTATTTGGGCTTTTATGGGTAGGTGCATGCATTGGCAAGATACGGCTGTGCTGTACGCCAAGGGGCTCAAATAGACCGCCATCTTGTCCGATATGCACGGGAGTTGTGTCTTCAGATAGCCTTGGGTCCTGGCTACAGGCCGAAGCTTTCACCTGAGTTTTTAGAGCAATGTGGAGTGACCGATAGGTGATCCAAGATGGTTGGGTAGCAGAAGGGTCATGATTTTTGACCGCGGAAGGGGACAAATAGACCACCGTTTGAGATTTTCCGAACTTTGAAGTCAATGGAGAGTTGCCCTGAGGTCAAGCTTTGAGCTGGTACTCATCCCCTTGGCACACGAGCAGGGACCGGTGCATGGGAAGAAGCGGGTGGTTTGGATGTAAGAGAAGAAAGGAAAAGGGAGGATGTGCGATATCTGAGTTGTGCCTGACCTCCACTCCGCTGTGTGCCATCGCATGCGACACACCAAGGAGCCGCTGCATGCGTTGTGCGACCAAGCGGTACTGCTGACACACCCGCAGCCTCGCAGCCTTGCACACTTGTCAAAGGAGTCGTCGCAACCGCTTGCGACTTTGCCACCGCAACGTCTACCTTTGGCAATACATAAGCGCTAACTCTCCCACCGCCCGACCAGACGTCTCAAGTAATCTTTGTACTTTAGCTGCAGATGGCGCGGATACAAGTAAGTTCTCCATTCAGGTTTGTCCGCACGCTGACCTTGTACCTCACTTGACTTTGTTTTGATTGCGTACAACACCGCACGCTCAACCCACCGCTCGTTCCCTGCGGGAACTCGCCGCTCGGCCGCCCCTCGCCTCTTGCCACCCAACACACTTCCACAGACTCTGTATCATCCATCTTAGCATGTTAGGGGGCCGTGGGATCGTCCTCTTAGTCGGTGTCAGTGTTCTCGGTCATCCTGTTGATTCCCGACTGAATCTCGGTCATGCAATGGCACAAGGCAAGCACGCCAAGTACACCAAGCCCGCGTGTAGCGCGTGTAGCGCGTGTAGCGCCTGTGGCGCCCGTATCGCCTCGCATCCTCTTACATCGCATGCTTCGCACCCTTCGCACCTATCGCACCTATCGCACGCTCAACCCACCGCTCGTTCCCTGCGGGAACTCGCCGCTCGGCCGCCCCTCGCCTCTTGCCACCCAACACAC